>CM022476.1:12756774-12800500 GCA_011952105.1 Coreoperca whiteheadi
AAGGCGGGAAAAAGAAGAGAAGGTAGAGGTAGACAGAGACAACAAAGTTGCAGGTTTTGAGTGAGCTCGATGAGACGTGAGTGTGAAGGAGAAACAGAGGAAAAGCGCACTGCACAGAAGTAATCTGTAAGGTGTAACGATTATAAAGAGAGAAGGGGGAAAGGAAAAAGAGAAAGAGTGAGCGGTCACATCAAACAGAAGAAAGTACATATAAACAGACTTATGGCGCACTTTCCATCTCTCAAGTGGAAAGGCACACAGGAATATACATATACACACTCTCAGTGAGCCACTAGCATGCAAGGCTTGACACACACACACACATACACACACACACACACACACACACACACAATTTCTTTTACATACACACATTAATTCCAACCTTTCAGCACTCACTTGTGCTCCATATATAACTACCACAAATGGCCGGCTAAGACAAAAGAGTAATAGTGAAAGTATGTTGCTGTGACGGAGCCCAGAGCGCAGCAACTCCCTACACCATAGATCCCCATTAAACAGCCAATCACTATCAAGGCCAAACTCTATAACCTCTCCTCCGCTTTAGTTTATATCTCAGAATAAAATACGCTGTCATAGTACAGTCTGAAATGTTAAGAAAGTGAGGTTTCCAAACACTTTAACGGAACATAATGCGGACGAGTCATTTTGAAGATGCAAAATCACTCAAGCATTCTTTGTGTTTTAAGGTATTTATAACATATTAGACAAATATTCTCTTCAGGTCTGATTTGGATTTATTCAAACTGACAGATAACATGAGAGAATTGGAAAATATAGGCAAAGCAATTAGGAACAACATGGGAGCTTTACGGGAAATCTGATAGGCAGCACAGAACGACACGCAACAGATGTACAGCGCTGTGTGTGCCACTTCACTCAGAGACAGACAGAGGGAGAGACCGAAACAGGGAGCAAATGACCAAAAGAGAGGGAGATGGAGTGCAAGAGAGGTAGAGATAAGAGATGGTATCAAACATTGTGAAACAGACCGTGTAAATGAGACGGAGAAGAGAAAAACAGAGAGGAAGCAGTATAGAGAAATAGTGGCAGAAAAACTGAGAGAAGGAAAAAAAGAGTGATGAGAATCATATCAAGCAGTCTAAGGTGCAATATTTCAAATCTGAGAGCTGCCCCCGAGTCCCTCTGCCACTCCCTGAAGACGAGAAGAAAGGACTGGAAAAGAGAGAAGAGGAGAAGAGAGAGTGCTTACCTCTGCTTTGACTTCTTCCACCAGGCTCGCCTGTGACCACACGGCGCTCTTTTCATACAGCCACTGAACGACAGAGAAGAAGGGAAAGCAGTGAGCCACGGGCAAGTGATCGGGACAGAGTGGAATGCTTTGCAGCGGCAGAGTGGGAGAGAGAGAGAGAGAGTCCAAGCAAAGCAGGAAGGGGAGGGAGAGAGGAGAGGTGGGAGGAGAGGGAGGAGGTGAGAGCGCAATCACTTGTTCCTCTGGCGGAAACTCGCAAATTGACTCCGGAGGATGAGAGAAAGGAGGAAGAGTGGAGGAGAAGAGAGAAAAGAGGAGGAAGAGGAGGAGGAGGAGGAGGAGGAAAAAAAATACGTCAATAACTAGCAACTACAGGACTGACGGCCACCTTAGTCCTCTACACATCCACTCTCCCACCATTACACGCGCACACACACACACACACACACACGTAGAGCCAAGCATGCATTCACACACCTACGCACAGAGAGCAGCTAGTAGGCACAAACACACAGCACTTACTCTCTAACCTTATTAAGGCTTTCAGCAGAGCCACTGCTCGAGTGATGTGAATCACATATCAGAGCGATGACGGCGAGGGCTGTGTGTGTGTGTGTGTGTGTGTGTGTGTGGTGGGGAAGGAGACGGACAGGACTGCATGGAAGCAAGGCGTTTGTAATGTCAAACCACTCACACACGCACAAACAAGAGAGATGCAGCAGCGGCACATCGTATTCATACACTCTAGGATACACACTCCATACATGTTCCCACGCACACACGTGCAGCGATTCTGCTATTAGCGTTACCATAGTCACACACAAAGTTCAATACTATAACTGCATGCCTGAGTACTTCTACTCTCTGTGTATTATACAAGTACTCCAGCAGAAATAGCATGAAGGTGTGTGTAGAAGCCAAGGATGGAAAGAGAGAGGCAGACACAGAGAGGTATTGAGAGAGGGAGGTGTTAGAGTGGGCTGTATAGAAGGTAGTGAGTGTTGAGGCAGTAAATTGGCATTGTGTAACAGGATACCACACATTGCTCTTTTGCTTCCTAGATCTCTGCTACCCTTCCCTGAATAGCAAGGCTTTTGTCTACCTCAAACTGTCTATTCATCCCGTGCCCCCGTCTGTGTAGTGTCTCTCTAGTGAATCGATATTAGATTGCGTGTAACTTTAGAAATTACCCTTCTCTCTCAAACGCAATAAATCTCATTCGTGACATCAATCCATAGTTTGGTGAGTGTTTTTACTTGAATTATCTGTAAGAACGAATATCCTTAAGATTGTTCTTTGTGGAGTTTGCAGCATTCAATCTTTACTGCTATGAACACAGATGATTCGCTATGTTCAAAAAGTATTGAGGTTCGACAGGCAGCCCCTATCTTTCAACTGAGAAAGTTTGAGCTCCAGAAATTAGCATATCAGCCAATTTAGCGTCATTTAAAGCTGCTTGGGCTAACTACCTTGAGGTAAATCCAAATCCAATTTTTGCCTGGAACAGTAAACCTTAAAAAATGCTTAAATACTAGGTAAAACAGTTGAAACTACAAGAGTGCACTCAGTAGAGAGCAGATCTCCACCAGGTGTGTCTGCGGTCATGTGGGTGGGGAACAGGGAGTGCAGCCCAGGCGGTGTGTCCAGCATGTATGCATGAGAATAGTGGAAGTTGGAATTATTTTTTTAATAGTATAGAGTAAGATTTCTTATATAGATGTATGCAACTTTAGTGGATCATAACATATCGGGTATTAAATTAATCTGCATATGTTCGGTTCAAGATGAGACCAAACTTTTCTATTGAGGTCAGTTTTTGAGCCACGACAAAAACCCAAATGTGGCCCGAAACAGACTAGGTAAGCCTTGTTTTTGGTCTAGCCGATTGCCGGAAATGCCTATTTGCGGTGTCATAACGCAGATCGTATAACAGCGAATTCTCCTGAAAAGGCGAAAGTCCAAGCATTACGATTTGCTCAGTCAATAAAATAGGTTTCTCAAAAATTGTGAATCGCTGCATCTATAAGAAGTCCTTGAGCATACAGCTTCGCCTGACGGAGATAATAACTATGTCATATCAGTCTGCGATAACTGATCGCAAAAAAGGCATTTCTTGATAATCCAGTCAGAAAAAGACAAACATAAATCATTTAGGAGAAGGTATCAGGCTGAAAGGTCTGGTGAATCTAGGGTAGTCTTTATTTAAACAAAGTATCTCAGCCTAGATCCATCATCCCAAAGGGAGTGCTTAGTCATCTAAACTCTGAGGTCTAAAATAGGCCGACAGTGGCCTTCCCATTCCACATCTCTTACTCCGGGATCGGTGAATGTCATTGTTTATTATTAGGCCAAACCATTTCCTGCCTTTCTCCAATTCAAGCACATTGTCGAGCGATGGATAGGCAGTAGAGACGGGGGAGAGAGAGAGCGAGAGAGACTTTGTTTGTGTCTTGTGTACATAATACACAAGCACTTGCATTTGCAAAAGGTTTCAATCGATCTGGCTGATCTTATTAGCTAGTGACTGGCACATCATACATAAAAAAAATTTAAAAAAAACCTCTGCAAGAACACTCTGGCTGTCACCCAATCAGGTGTGAGAAACAGCAGTCCGTCCACGCTGTCCTTCAGAGGCCCCTGAAAGGCTCCAGTTACATCATCACATAATCTAGAAGGTGCAGGTTCCCAGACAGCAACACAAGCATAGAGACACAAACATGCACATACACACAGTGGTAATTAAGATCAGTTACCATGGAGATGGGAGAATTGAAGAAGCTGTTAAAGTGGATTGATTGTGTGAGTGTGAGTGTGTATGTGTGTGTGTAGGTGGCCTTGCAATCCTAGTATCTATGACGTGAGTCTCTCGATTAAAGGGCAGAGGCAAGATACAGTAACAATCTGGTAACAAAAGGTGATGATAATGATTCAACACTACTATAATAATAAAATGACCTGCATGATTAGCACTTTCAAGAAGTAGCAATGCTTACTCAACAGCCAGTGATGCCTTACAGTCAAATTAGTTTATTATAGTTTATTATCATCATGGTACTCTCTTTAAGAAACAACTACAAATATGAGTTTTTAATGCTCTTATCGGGGAAAGCCATCACCATCTAGCAGTTTCAAAATGCCTACTGGCTAAAAGTCACACGTCATTTAAGCTGTATGATATATATACTTACAGCTATTTACTTCAAAAATACATTTTCATTATGAGAGCGTCATTACACCGCTATTTAAAGCGCTTAAAAAATGGAGACAAAGAGGAAATGCTTGGAGCACACTCCTGTAAATGGAACTACATGGAACACTGCTGCTTTTGAACTGGATCCTAACATAATATCTTAACCTACATTGAAGTCTAGTTGATTCACTTGTTAAAATCATATTGATTCGTTATTAAGGATGATAACCTTCAAGTATCTGCAGTCAGTATGATTCTGGGCATTTGGCTCAAATCCACCCAATCAGACTGCGGTTTGCCGGTGAAGCTAGTCAGGTCGTTGAATGTTGTCGCAGTCAGTTGTCAGCAAACACAAAATGACCACTGAATGGTAAGAACAGCAGGAGAGAAAAACCAAGAAGAACGAAAATCAAATTAAAGTAAAGTGAAGTCGTGTTTCCCTTTAAGGACTGAGAAAAAGGTAAAACAATGACAGCTGCAGTGGGAGTGGTCTGGGTTTCTTGTGTGTGATGGAGTTTAGACAAAGATATGCCATCAGCCAGTTCAAACCAAGACTTGAAAAACTAATTTCTTCCATAACCAGAAACCAGTCTAGTTCTTACAAATAGACTATGAACTGATCAAACTATGCATGCAGGTATGAAAGGATCACAACAAGTGTGTGGGTTAATATGTTGCTATTACCTCATACAATAAAGAAATAAAAAGGAGTAAGAGCATAACTAAAGTAATTACTTATTTGATTGCTAAAGACATTATCCATCTGAGCAAAAATTCCACTATTATGTACTATTAGTTAATTGTGCATTCATAGTTCTAATTTATTTTAGATATTAGAGTCAAGTGTAAGTTTATTTTCAGTCTAAATTGATTTAAGAGTTAGATGTTTAACTAGGTAATTTGGCTGGTTGGTATTTAGCTTTTTATGAAAATATATTATATGTATATATATTAAAGCATCATATCTTCACTCGCTAATACAGACCTATGTTCCTGCCAGATCCCTGCACTCTGCAAACGAACAACGTCTGGTGGTACCATGCCAAAAAGGGAAAAAAATAAATAATAATAATAATCACTCTTGCGCACCTTCTCTGGATCCGTTCCACATTGGTGGAATGATCTGCCTGCTCCTACAGGATCAGCAGATTCTGTAGCCACCTTTAAAAAGCACCTGAAAACGCATCTCTTCTGTCAACACCTAACTGACATTTACTAACTTCTACTTTCATTCTCTCTTAGAAAAAAAACCTTCCTATCCTTAGCTTTGTATACTGTGCTGGGCTTTAACAGACTAGTTTCTGGTGCACTTATGCTTTTTGTTACCTTGTGTTGTTATAATTACTTCCATTGTCTTCCTCATATGTAAGTCGCTTTGGATAAAAGCGTCTGCTAAATGACAAAATGTAAATGTAAAGCAAAATGATCAAACTTTATATTTTGATAAATAACAAAAAGACACAAAGACCCTTCATACCTTTGGAATTGCCGGTTTGTCAAGCCAGTCAGCGTAAATAGCACGGAGGGTGAGACCTTTTCTGAAACACAATGGCACAAGTGTTAGTATTTTTCCTATTATTATAGCAATGATTGGTATTGCCTAAGAATGAAAACATGGTTCTGGGAAAATATTGTTAGGGTCATGGCAGGCTTTAGATTTAGATCAACTCCTTAAACAAAAAGAGGGGCACACCCACTTTCCTATATAAGAACAAGCAAACAAGCAAGTACAGACAATGAATTGGATTTATATGTATGCATGTGTGGTAAGAAAGCATGAGTATATGTGCATGTGTGTGTGTGTGTGTGTGTGTGAGTGTAGCTGAGGAGGGGCTCAAGTGGATGTTTTGCACATGAAAACTGTCATATATCATATACAGAACACACAGAGTGACAGAACTGGCTTGCAAAGACAAATGTGCACGTAAACAAACATTCCACAAGCAGTCCGCAGTGTGTATGCAATCTGTAAAGTATACAAAATACACACCAAGTCGAAGAGTAACTACTCAGCATATCCCCCAATCATCAATTTTGCCTGCCTGTGCTTAAAGGAAAATTCCACACTTGGCTAGTCTGAAGCTATTACTGTATATTCATCTGTGATGTTCAGCCCATTAAAAAGGGGTTATTTTGTAATAAAACGTTGTAATTGACATTTTTGTACACCCATTTTCTCTCAGCTACGCTCTTCTAACTGAACCTCAATTAGCGATTTCCCACATTAGCCAAAAACATTTTTAAAAAGATACTTGGTCCAATAGGAATGTGCACATAAGGGAATCTCAAGTGAACACACCTTTGCATCTTTTTTCTCCTTACATAATGCTTAAGAATTGCTTTTCCATAGCTTAAACATGTTGCATTTTAAATGCTGTCCAAATAACAAAGTATAAACACAACCACATGTGCTGTACACACACACTGACAGGGAGGGGCTAGTAGGTAAGTTGTGTAAAAGGCCCCAGGCCAGGAAGACCCAGCAGGACTCTCTAATTATCAATACGTTTCTAAAACACTTTATCAAAAATATATCCATTTCAGAAGTTAAGAAGGCCACAAGTTTCGATCATCTATTGCAGTATGTAAATAAGTCTATTGCGTCTATTTGTTTGAATGCTCATTACATTCCAGAAAACCTTGCTAATCTTAGATCTTCACCACCAAAGGGTTTAACTTATGTGCGGTGGCCACTCAGGGTTATCTCAGGACTAAGCTTGTCAGACTCAGCTCTTCATTAGCTCAACTTGCGTCAGCCAATTTGTACTTCATCTGCCTCTCAACACTTTGAGCTGAAGACTAATGTTAGCGAACATGCACGCAATTCAATCTGTGCGGACCGTGAATGTCTGTGTGACATTCCAAGGCAATCCATTCAATACATGTTGAGCTATTTAACTTTGGACCATAGTGTTGGACCAACAAGCTGAAGGGGCAGTAGACTGACTAACACTGAGCCACACCACTGCTAGAGTGGCTAAAAATGGTTTACAGACTGGCATTTTGTTGCAAGGACAAGGCTGTGCTCCTTGCTTCCGCACACTAGTGAAGTCTGAGTCCTACTGCATCTTTTCCTATTATATATTTCCTATTGCAACTTTGGCTGATGAAAAGTGGGCCTTCAGTAAATTGAAGCACATAAAAATCTCTTTATATTCTAGAGTGTACTAGAAGAGGTAATACTTCCCCGTAAAGCACCAATTTGCCCAGAAACTGGACAGTCAAAAAAATCAGTGACTTCACCACAAGGAAATTACAGCTCTTGGCATGTGGAGTTGAACCATAGACAGTATATAAAGACTAAACAGCTGCCACGGCAACGGTGAGACACCATAAAGTAGGATTACGTGAGCATAGTTTTCTTATGTGGCAAACAAAAGGTTAATACAGTTAATACACCACGTGACCTATCAAATACTGTTTCATAATAGGATGAGATAGAAATAAAGTTTATGTCTCACGAGAGCAAACAAGAAATGTATCTACCAGTTTTTACATGTTGAGCTCAGTAACTTTATTTAATTTTATTGGTTATTCACCTGATAGATGAGAACACAAAGAGTGACGGTGATGCCTGGAAAACAGTGGTTTTTATTTAATGTTTGTCCATCATTTTTATGTTTAGTCTTATAAATATTATGTTCCCCATTTAGTCTGAGGAATGTGCAGGATGATTCATGACCCCTCATCCTGCACACACAGAGGCCATGACCCTCAACAGTGAGTGTCTATTCTCATCCTAAACCTTACTCTTCTAGCAGGTTGTTTACTGAAAGAGGCACCAGATCCAAATATTGACCGTCCCCAACTCCCTCTGTTTAATTCAATCAATCCCTGCTAGTCCAGCAGCACACTCCACATGACAGAAAAGGCAAAAAGACATTCAGAGTAGACAAAGGGGTGCTGAAGAAGAGAGGGGTAAGAAAAACGCTGGGAGAAACAAAGTGAAAAACAGACAGGGAGAAAGAGAGGGACAGAGAGACGGGCAGAAGAAGAGGTTAATGAGGCAATCAGGAGAAATAGCGAACTGAATGATTAAGCGAGCGCAGAGAGGGAGAGAAAAAATTAGAGAGGAGGAGAGCAGGAGGAGCAGTTATCCTTTTACACTTCAATTAATATGAGAGTGGATGAGACTGCTCTCTTAACAGGATTGGTGTTGGCAGCTCTCGCTGGTCATGTTTCCACAGCAGGACCAAGTTAGTCAAAGAACAGAGGCCAAATCAACACATACTCATGTATTTGACAATAAATCTACTAACGAGTCACATCTGTTGAGGAAAAAAAGTTTGTAAGGCTATTTTTTAAACAGAAAATTGATGAATATCTTTAATTTGTCTGGAACTGGAAACCAGGCTACCAATACTTGAGCACAAACCAAAGTGGTTTTAATGCGTCTGGGCATATTTTTCATTATTCATGAAATACACTGTAAGTATTATTCATAGCCACTTACATACCTCTCCATGTCGGGAAAGGTAATCAGCAGCATTCGGAGGAAATCCTGTCCAAAAAGAACAAAAAAAAGTCACAGACAGAAATGGAGGCATTTAGGGAGGTGTGGGAGGGAGGAAAAAAAGAAAGAGAAAGCATACCTGATCTTAAGTCAAGAGAACAAGGTCAAACAGTGTATATGTTAGATCCATTATTTAGTGGGCAGACTCTGCCACTGAAGAAACAAGAGCCAGGTGGAACACATCACACACAGATGGACACACACACAACACAGACTTCCAGGTGTGATCACTCAGCTTCATGGCCCCAGCAGAATAAACATATGTGGCTGAGCTGATGTACGGTCATTAATTTGAAATGCTGCTGGAGCATCTTCAACTAACACTGTGGCAATCGAGCTTACATCAGCCTGCAATTAATTTATGGAAATAACATCGTGCCTCAGAGACAGGCCATATTAAAACAGTTCAAATCTGAGCTCAGACTTTATTTACAGCCTCTCAAGTAGCACCAAGTCAACGACAAGAATCTGCATAAGTTAATAAAGTAAAAATGAGTTTCCTATACCACAGCCTCACCTGAGACAAAATGAGCTGCCCATGGTATTTCTTCACAAATAATCCGAAGAAGTCGATGAATTTTTGCTCTCCCACTTGACTGGCCAAGAACCTGAGGAGGAAGTAACCCTGGACAAAAAGGACAAGACAAATAAAAACAACAAAACATGATCCATCAAAGACAACACAGAGGAACATTGCCGCAACATCTATAGTCATTGAAAGTGCTGTTCTAAGCAGGAGCAGAACTTCTAAAAAGGACATTATAGATTTTTTGTAATTGTTTGATTTGTTCTATAGCCCTTTGTTTCCTTCCTCCCCTTCCTAATACCTTCATCAATTTTTCCTCCTTTCCTTCCTGTCTTTCTGACATGTATCTCACCTTGAGGTAATGGACTTGCATGAAGGCTTTGTCAGGGTTGAGTGCATGTTTAACTGTGGAAGAGCCAGACTCACTGACCTGACCAGTGTTCTCCATGTTAGGTCTGCAGAAAGACAAATAGAGCAGAGAAACAAAAATACACACAGAAAGATAAGAGAGCAGGTAAGGAAATGGGCATAAACAGAGGGAGATATTCAGCACCCACAATAAACAGGAAGGTGCACAGAAAATGACAAGCAGAAAGGCAAAAATAGGACGGGCTGGAGATAGAGGACATAAGCATATCGAGGTTTTTTATCCCATTCTACAGACATTTCAGTTGCAGCAAAACCACAGTTTCTACAGAGCAACAATACACTGTCGGCAACACTAAATCCAGCCACTCAGCCGGTCCTCTCAATGGTGAACACATTGCCATGTTGCCATACTTTGCCTGAGGCAGGCTGGAAATCAAGCTGCAGATTTATAATAGCATGCTATGCTGTTTATATGACCTCACAGTGCTGCGCTGTGACTTTACTGCCCATGACTCACTGAGCGAACATATAACACTTCCACAAAAAAGCACCCCCATCTACAGGCACAAAAAAGGCATGCTTTAGCTTTCGCCTTCCCTGTCATACAGATACAAATCACCCCTTCAACCTCCATAAACACACATAAAACCAATAAAAGATAAACAAACTGAGCGCTGACGTGGGATGCGGAGCAATGATAGTTTCAGTTAGCCGGTATTGATCAGGCTGAGCAGATTAACTCAGTGTGCCAATAGGAAGGCCTTGAAGGATCACCCTCCTGCCAAGTCGATATGGCAGGCGCCTGGCCCACCAATCAATACACCCTTCATCACTGGCTAGCACTTTTCCATAGGACCGCTTCATGACAGGGTCAGACACACACACAAATGAACAGGGAGATCAAAAAGACACATTCAAAATCTTTATCACACTGATTCATGAATGATGTAAAACCTCAATATTCAATATTTCGAGTTGGGCTTTAGCTGTGAGCCGTAAGTGGGTCAAATATTTGATCTATTATGTCTTTGCCCAGGCATGTAAAGCAGAAGAGCAGGGGGGGGGGGGGGGGGGGGAAAAAAAGAAAAAAAAAAAAGAAAAACGTTTGGTTTTTACAGAGAGAAGGAAGAGGGAAGAGAAAAGCTTTGGGAAATTAAGGAAAGAGATAGACGAAAAATGTTTGGTTTGCTCAGTGGACAGAGAGAGGAAGTCATCAGCTTCCTGGAATTTCTAAATTCGACTGGACACGACTTTCATCATTCAAATGAGGGTGTATTCCTTCTTAAGTGTACGTGCGCCTGTCATGTAAATGCTATGTGTGAGAAAAATACGACATCAATGACCTGTTTTGGGAAAATCCATTTTGGAACATCTTAGTAATAATGCTCAGAGTCTGAACAATAAAATCTGCCTGTCAATATTCTCCAGTACTCCAGTCAGTGGACATACAGATTAACCTTAAAATATATTTGTAAACCACAGGGGGCTACAGGCAAACCTGCATTATATAAAACATTGTTTGTCTTAGTTGTTGAAAAATGAATCTTTTACTTATTCTACATGTATCATGGCCATGACATTTCCCTTTATTTGTTATCATGATTTTCTTTTTTTGTTTTTTTTACTTGCTCTCTGTCCACTCTCCTGCCTGTAGTGCCCATGTCTGTCTGTTACTGCTGATAAGATGAAATAGACTCTTTTTAAGACAGCAGGACGTGCTGTAACCCTGACAAATTGTGTGTGTGTGTGTGTGTGTGTGTGTGTGTGTGTGTCAGACAAAGAAGTACAGAGAGAAAGAGGGACTGGGGGCGAAAGACAAAAACAATGAGAGAACATGCATTTCCAGAAGAAAAAATGTGTCGGTTTCGTGCGTCAGAGATACTGCCGGCACAGCGCGGAGAGGAAAAATGTTGATCCATCACTGCCGTGTTAGACAAAAGTACTCCACCCTTCCCACTGTCCAGACCAGGGATGTGTGGATGTGTAAATCCCCATCTTTCGTCGTCTCTCTTTGTCAGAGATGATTTACTACAGCTTTAAGAGGAATCGCTGCTTGCTGCCCTGGAGAATCACACAATAGCTCAATGTATTGCAGTATAAATGGTGCTCTTATCTGACTTGTAGGCCATGTGTGTGAGAGGGAGGGTGTTTGTCTGTGGGTGTGTGTGTATAGCCATGCACACACCTGGGTGTGTCTGAGAGAGAGAGAGAGAGAGGGAGAGAGAAAGCGCGGGAGGAAATCAGGAGCTATTACTGACAGAACTTAATGTGAAACGTGCACACATACACTCACACACACACACACACACACACAGAGGTTTATAGCTCCGCAAGCCATATCCTGACAAATTACACTGGGTTGACTGTGGAAACCGGATAAGGTAGAGCAGCGCTCCCAGCAGCCCTGTGAATCAGCAGGGAGAATGGTGTCTGGCCCAGGCTGGCCTAAATATAACTCATCTGAAATGGACTGATAAACACTGGCCACTGGGGCCCCTGCTGGATCACGGGGTGTCGATTGTGACACACTGAACTTGGAAAGCACAGTCTGCCATTTAGCCTTTATGTGTGTGTATACTGGTGAGATTCGGCTTATCTCTCTTTACATCCTATTGCATTTCCTTTCCCTTCACCAGGTCCTCTCTAACATTTATCTGTGTTTTGTTTGCACAAACAACCAGTTCGTGTTTATTCATATTAGGTTTCCCCACAGTTGTAATGCTAAACAGTGGAGCCACATCAGGACTTGGAGATACAGTCAGTCTAGCCCACATCAAAAAAATGGCATGGCCTGTTTGCCAACTTTGGAGTAAACTAGATCTTAGTTACATCTGCTTTCCAAAGCCCCTTGAGTGAACGAAGATTTATCTCTGGGAGTTATGGTTGAAATCAACATCACAATGTTAATAAGAGTTTTCCTGATACAGTACCAATATATATCGTGATGTGGCAAACATTTACAAAAATCACACACAAAATCATTAAATTCAGCCTGAAGAGATTGAATGAGACTGAATGAATGACAACTGATGTTGTCTGTGAACACCAGAACAAAAAAACAACATGAAAAACCTGAATTTGGTCATCAGAATTTGGTAACGCTGTATTTCACGGGTCTTTAATTTCGTAGTTATTTCTTGATCATTTCCTGGGGTAGTTCCTGGAAAGCACTAGGTAAATTAGTACTACACATAGGGAAAATAGGAATTTCCTGGACAGAACAGCTCAAAATGCAAGAAAATAATAAGTTATTATTGGCAAATGTATTGTTCCTATATGTTGAATTGTATGCTTGCCTGTAGGCACATTTCTGAATGTTCAGCTGAACTACTATGCAATAAAAAACTCTAGGTTACACAGCAATTAAATATAATTACAAAATATAATTGAACACTAACTCTATTTTCCCTATAATTAATACCAAATTATATAGTTGTTTCAAGGAAACTTATTGGAAATTATTCAGAAATTACAAACCCATGAGATAAAATGTTACCCAAACTTTGTAAATGGAGACACAATTTGGTCATACAGTATCATTATGATCTGACTCCTGTGGCAGTTGATAAATAATAATACAAACTTAAGTCTCAGCTCTATTAAAATGCTGATAGGAGTAGAAAAGCACAAAAAATATATTGCTGCTCTAAAGAACGGTCATTGCATTTGCAGAGTAAAAGTAGTACCTAACTCACAGACTGTATGCATTCAGTCATTAAGATAATGCGTGAGCAGGGTTCCTTTATGCCTCAACATCACTATAAGAGATGTGAAAATTAAGAAATGGCTTTTCCATGGGTGCCACTTAAGCAATTACTGATCTTTTCAATACTGATGTGTTTCCATGTCACATAATCAGTCAAAATGTATGCATCCATGTATATAGGCCCATACAGTATGTCGGTGTGTACGTCTGAGTGCATGTACTGTTTGCATTTTTCAGATGTTAGTTTTATGCTGTTGTTAGGTACAAAGAAACCTAATCCTGATCCTCCTAATCACCCGTGTGTCTGCCTCATAGGGGAACACCCTGATAGATGGCTAGACAGACACTGCTCTCACGTGCATGTTTAACCCTTTCACTCTCGCATACATCTTCCTATTTCAAGGCATATCTTGTGTCACAATAATGAATTCTACCATGTTTAGGCCACAACTATGAAACTTCATAATGCTCAACATACACTGGAGGTTATCAGCATTTCAGTATGGACAGAGTAACACAGTCACCCTTGAAGCGCTGAAACCCTTTGAACCCATGAGGACAGTCCTTAAAAGTAACAAATGAGTAAAATCACTATTACAAATACTGAAGCTTTCCACTAACACAGCTTGTACTATTCAGGAGAGACTGAACAGATTTGAATTCTAAATACTATTAAGTGTTTCCATTGTGTGATGACAACACATTATTAGTGAAGTGACAAAGTTAGAAGCAAGTGCCGAGCAGAAGTGCCATGAAATCAATAACGCATTGATTTGCTGTCACGCTCTGTACGGTCTCTTACAAGCGTGAATGTCAATAGCGCACTATGCTACAAGTGTCATTTCCAATGAAGAGGCTTTTTCATTCAAAGGAAGAGCTAGTTAACCGTTAACTCCAGGCTGGGTTTTACACCTATAATCCCCCAATGACACTGTGCTTCCACCCTGGATAAAACAAACAGGGTGTGGGTCCCTCATTGTCAGGATCAGATGAAGAGTTTTTGTGTCTGTGCGTGCTCGCTGTGCTTGTGCGCAGAGCTTTTCTAAGACAAGACAGTACAGTACACCTGGATATACAGTACTTGCCCCACCTGCCGCACCTGTACCCATGGAATGCATATACCTCAAGCTCACGTGTGTGTCTACACGTGCAAACTGTGAAAAAAGATTGGGATAAAATGGATGTCTTCAGTTCAGGCCACTAAGACATGTAAGTCACAGGAAGCGCTTGTTTTAAAAATAGTATCTCAAGCACTGATACTGAACAGAGTAACATTAAGTAGTCACACTGACTGCTGTAGGACAATGTTGCCTATTCTATATGTGTTAAACCTAGGGTGGTTTAATAAAGCTCTACTGATATTCAGGGATAAAACTAACAGTCGGGAAGACGATTAGAATTCAGCATTTGGGGTCAATTTCATGCCAGTGTGTTGTGCTTTAAGTACGCTTATTAAGTTGCTGATATACTATTCTCAAGGGACTATTTCCTCCATAGTTGCAACAACGGTATGATAATTAAAACACATGTACAAAAAACACACCTGAGGATTTGAAGTACCTCCTCTGAGTTCTGCAACTCATCAGAGAGTCGTCTCCACCTCAGCAGTGCCTTCAGGTCAGACTGTTCAGCTGTCTCTTTTAGAGAGAGCTGGAGGGAGAGATATGGAGTGATAAAAAGATGCGAGGGAAAGGGTTAAGGCAGAGCAAAGAAATCTAAAGAGAAAAAATTAAATTAAAAAGGTCAAATGCACACTATATCATGATAAAAGCAGCACTGCTCACTATCTCTGTCACTGTGTCTTATTGATCTTGGCAACAATAACAGATCTGCTTAAATACATTTCTACAGAGCCAAGCTCATATCATAAAAGGTGACATGATTAAACAGCGCAGACACAAGAAAAACATTTGTGTAACTCCAGATTGTGTGGGAAAGCAAGTAAGAGGATTAGATCTTTATGTACTGTGTATCAACTCCCGGATCAGAGCTGAAGTTAGTGTTGCACGCCAAGGACTCATACCAATGCTACACCCTCGTCCTTTAACTTGTGGTTTATCTTTTTTATCCTGCAGTTCCTTAAATAATTAATAAGAAGGACATTCTTTTTCTTTGATCTATGACCTACTTCTTAAATTTTCACTTTATAGGTGGCAGTAGTACTTTTTCCCAACTCTTGCGTGGTTCAGCTTCATCATCTTACATTTTCGTAGTTCAGGAGGTTTGGGTTGATGGTTTATTTTGTGGTTGTACCAGGAACTTCTTTACCCTTTTGTTTGTTTGGCCAACTCCTCTGACCTTTCAGACAGTTTTTGTTTCTTGTTTGAGCTTCTTTTTTTTTCTTTTTGTATTAGAACTTGGATTGGTGTCTTTATATACTGTTTCCTTGCGTGCTTGATGTATGGCTTGACAACACTAATGCCACGGCCACCTCTACTTAACATGCATTCCAACGACAACAGTAACATTTGAAAATCCTGGCACATAAGTTGTGGAAATGGAAGGCTGGAACCTGTGTTTCCCTCCGTTGTTGCATTGTATCAATGAAGGTGCCGGATCATACCCGTATAATAGTACTTGTGGATAATGACAAGAAAGAAATTAACTAAATAAACAAATATTAACTTAATGATTCTTGAGGTTGTTTTTCTCTGATTGATTTTCATTTCATATCTAATAAAAGAAAGGTGCTATCTCACGATTGCCACAGCAAACTTGTCTTCACAAGTTGCCTATATTGGTGAACCCGAAAGCTCATATTGCCATCTAATAGTGCATGTCTACCTGGTGTGTCAGCCTAAAAAAGGCCAGCATGAAGCTATGTTCATAAAATACCTGTAGTAAACTACAATCATCTGGCAGTGATCGAACTGTACTTGTTGTGCTTGGGCCCAGATAATGTCCTCCAGGTAGGTGGCAAAACCCTCGCTGATCCATTCCTCAGTCCAGTCTCTGGCTCCGATAACCAGGCCGAACCAGGAGTGGGCAATCTCATGGCATATCCTGGACCCACACAGAGACAGGCCGTTCTCTCCAGAACCCGGACTCCCAACACACAACACACTCTGGGACAGGAAAATTATATGCGGGCTGGGGAAGACAAATGACAGAAATAAAGAATGAACAAGAGGGATAATGCCAGAAATAAATTATAAAAAGGGAGGAAAGGAGTGAGAAATAAGTAAGGGAGTGAGGGTTGAAAAGGGATCTAGGATTAGAAGATGGAAGGATAGATGTATTTTTTTTACAATCAAGGAGGTTTAGGAAGTAAGAGAAAGACAAGATAAGAGAGGGGACAACAGGAGGTAACCGTGAGAAGAAGAAAAAATTATTGGTTAAGAAGCAATAAAAACCAAAGAGAACCATAGAAGAAATACTGTCCCACCCTCCAAAAAGTTCAAAGAGTAACTGAGGTAATGTTCCACACCTATGATTACAGAAAATGTAGCCTGAACACGCCATGTAAGACAAACCAACACATGTGCGTACTAATGAGTATGGGAGTCACTAACAGCCCATCCCTTTCTCCATCTACATTATGTTTAGCAAAGGGAAGCTTACTCATCAAGTGTTCTTGCCAAACCTAACTACCCTTTACAAACATCAAGCAAGAACATTGTGTTCCCTGAACTAAAATTGTCAGTCAACAATGGGTAAAATAAGTTGTAGATTTATCAAGGCAGGGTGGTGTTATAGCTACCACTCTGCCTTTTTTCACTTTGTTTCTAAACGTGACTTCAAGGCAATGCTGCAAATTTGAGATTTCGAGGGTTTAGAAGTTGTCGTGATATTTTACAATAAAAGATAATTATAAACCAAATCCTTACTCTTTCAAGATCTTTATGGAGATGAAAAGGAAAAAACTGAGAACAAAGCTTGACATATGGCTATGTTTAAAAAAAAACACTATACACAAGTGTCTGTAATTATCATATATCCATGACTGATTTATTGAACAATTAAGTTAATTGAGATTTACATTGCACTCTTCTCACAAGGAAATTAAACATATGGTTGTGGTTATGATAAAAAGTTTGGATTATGTGCATCTGAAGTGTATGTAAATATAGCAACTGGGTTTCCCTCTGTGCACTCTAGTAAACAGATTATAAATGTACAACATTCACATTACAAAAAAAAAAAGCCTTATTGTGCTTTTAGTAACACCAAACATAAGAGGATATTTCTGCTTGTATAAAAGGGACAACATTAACTACGCCTGTGTATGTGTGTGTCTTACTCAACAATTCAAATGCATCATTAAGCTTTTCAGCCAATAAAAGCAGTTTATCAAAGCTCTGAGACAAGCAAAATTGAAGAGGGAATAAAAAGGCCGTGGGCAGCTAAATTCCAATGTGATTGTTAGCAAATGTTAGTTGGTAAATACTAGTCTATATACAATAGTTAATGGTTTCCCTGTCCATTTTAGATATCAGATTAAAAAAGGATAAGTAAAGAATGTGGTTATCCCCTCAACGTTTCCTTTTGGCTCAGTCAAAGAAGTAAATTTTAGGTTTGACGAGGCCTTGGAAAGTTTTCTAGTGACGGCACATGATTCTTGCCAGCAGAGAATACTGAGCTGCTGAAATAGGATTGGCACAGGCACGCACCTCATTCAGATAAAAGTATCAAGGGTTGAGTTTGCTGGGTGTAGTAAAACATTTTTAAGAAATTTGGCAACATGTGGGAGGTTGTGATTTTCTTCAAATTGACCTATTTTAAAACAATTCTAAAAGTTTTGTAGAGTAATGTATGGGATTCTTACAGTTTTCTCCCCACAAGAACTATAGCCACGAACATATATTGACACGACTGAGTCCACAGCCATGCTAGCGGCTCTGTGAGTTATTCTTACATCATCATGCTAACATGCTCACAATGACAATGCTAACATGCTGATGTTTAGCAAGTATAATGTTTTGTTCACAATCATATTTCAGCATGCAGACAATAGTTAATTAGCACTAAACACAGTGCAGCTGCAGGGTGATGGGAATGTCCGAAACCGAAGTATAGGACGGATTGAAGTTTTGTCCTGATGATGGCGCTAGATGAAAAGTTGCTCCACATCGATCCAATAATCGTTGAGATATTTCAGTCTGGTCCAAAAAGATGGACTGACTGACCAACAGACTGACATTGCCACACTACAAATTTGCCATTTTAAACCGTCTTGTAGTTTGAACCACATCCATTTCATTCTGGACATTATACAAGAACTGTCTGAAACGTTCATGCTGCAGACGTTCAGCTTCACATAAACACAGGAATCACAGTACATGGGACTTTTAACCATGAGGCAAAGCTGGTAGAATAGGACCAATAGGAGTGCTCTGTCAAAGCCAAGGTCAAGGCTGAAGACTTTTTGAAGCATTCTTTACTTCTGTCTTATGTAACAGGCACTGGGTGCCCTGAGGAGCTTAGGGCCGACTGTGCATGAGAGGCAGGCTATTCTTCAACAGAAGAATGAGAGAGGGGTCATAGAGGTGCAAATGAATGGTCTCTCTCTCTCTCTCCTGGCCCATATAACAACACAGGACTGTCTAGAATTCCTTTCACACTCTCTAGATCTTAAGTGTCCCAGCTACTATTGACCTGACGTTGGTGGGACAATTTATGGCAAACTGCAGGACCCTGCTGAAAAGTGTTTTTCAAAAGGGTCATACCACCCTACTACTGTGACAAATATGTTAAAGATGCCTCTACATTACAGAAGAAATGTCTTTATCTCTGTGTTTCACTTCATTTTAGTGAGCTTTTTTAAGAGTCGTCAAAATACTGTCTGTTAACTACATGTAAACGTGATGTAGTAATAAACCACACAATATAGCGTTTCTGCCTAAAGTCATGAAGGGTCATACTTCCAACTGCTGAGACACAGTAGCTACAATTACTTCACCTGTTGGATTCACAGTCTAGTCCCACAGCTACAATAAGACCACATTACTGCCATTGTAAGTAAGCTGTAATATGAGCTACTCTCATCAAGGAAAGATTAGCATCTTAAAACACCAGCTGACAGAGGAGTTATTTTCTTTCCTTGCCATAACCTAATTACGGTGACAGGTCAATTGTAAAGGAAAACAGCGAGTACAGACATAGATTAGACCGGGTCTGCCAGACAGTCTATTTTGGAGGAAAACAAAATCGGATATCTGAACACAACTACGCTTTATTTCCCCAAGGATTGTTTTATCAGATACAAGGCAGGCCATCGCCTTCTGTTATTTAGGAACATGTCAACATCATACAATAGGGTCTTATGGGCATCATTTCCGAGACAGCATCTCAAAACTAATCCCATGTTTTTCCTGATTACACAAACAAGGGCTCTCACTGGAGCAGCAGATGCTAACATTAGCCTTATGAGTTTCTTTGTAGCCTAATCTTATTCCCCCACAATTGGATAAGCACGCCTTTGTTGTCAGCTCAAGCAGTGCGTTATGTGTGTGTGAGTGAGTGTGAAACACAAAGACAGCCTTTCAGAGACGGCACTTGCACATGCTCCTCTGAGGGATGCGGAATCCATCACTACAGTGACAAATAGTGTCATCCCACCATGGTGGGGATGAATAACAACAGCATCTTTCACATTCACTGATACACTGACTGACATTAGTTGACATCAGGGACCTTACAGGGATACACGCATAAGAACACTTTCACACACATTCATGCATATGTAGCACCTGCACATGTGTATACACCTTTCATCTCCACTATAGATCTGAATCTAAGTGCTGCTGTGGGGATGAATGCTTGTCTCTTCTGTGCGGTTTTCAAATAATGTATTAGACAGTCATTTGTAAGCAAATACTGCCTTTATGGCACAACGTGCTTCCAAAGTGGCTGTTGTGCAAATTAGCAAATGTGACTCACCAAACAACTAAAGCTGCTGATTACACCAACAATTACAATCAATCAAGCAATAATACTGAAACGGTGTAGATCTATTATACTTTGTAAAATAACTTCCACCCCTCCACGTCTTTGCATCACACACCTGTTGGCATCTTATGATCAAAACATTTACAAAATGAACGTTTTCTGTTTTCTTGTGCTTACTACCAAAAATGTAACGTTGATTTTTATTGTTGGTCTCGTGAAAATTCTTCAGCTGGTGATTGTGACACCATAGGATTTTTTTTTAAAACTCTGAGTGTCCATGGTAATACAATTAAAACAACACCCCTCCCATTTCTTCATCTGAACAACTACAGATATTGTGGTGTTATGCATTTCACAAATTACAGAGCAGGATTTTCAATGTTATCACACCAAAATACTCAAATAAAGTAGAAGATGTAGACACTATTAGAAGTCCAAATTTGCCCTCCTCTTTCAAAAGTTCCACTTATACTTGTCTTACTGACTTTATCCAGATGGCAAATCTGATTAAGAGACCTCATAACAAGAAGTATATTCAAGATATGTTGCATTTTATATAAAGAATTTAAAAATAAAAACTCATAAAAGTGACACAAAAACAAAATTGGTCAGGACCCTCTCATCACTTCATCACATCACTTGATGTTTAATGGTGGGATGTTGGATTTAAACTTGGCCACTGACACCTTTAGAGCATGTAAATTGATTCATATTTGTTGGCTCTGTCTTGTGTCTGTTTTTGACATATGTGATCTCTGCTTTTTAATTGACTGCTAGCTGTGCAACAAATTGCCCTTCAGATGTAATAAAGATTAACTCTCTACTCTTCTCAACTTAGTCATGTTCTTCCAAACAACACATTAAAGAAATTAAATTAAAGTCTCTGACATTGGATGCCAAACATAAATGTAAGACTCAGACTGTCCTCACCAGAAAAACGTCCATATAGAGTGGTGGGATAATGTATTTTTGTAGGCCCACGCAGAAGTTAGCATCGCCCTGGTTCCTTTGACAAAAAGCTAATGGGACCTTTTCATTAGAGTTCGGGTGATAGCAGAAAATACACTCTGAGGCAAACAAATGTTTATGCCACTTTTTTTTTTCCCACCAAGATAATCTTGAAACACACATTAGGCTATAAACGTACTACACCCATAGACTGTATAAAACATGGAAATAGTGTACGTGATGTCACCCATAGCTTTCTGAAGAGCCGTTGTGAAGCTCAAAGGGGGAGGCTCCCGGCACTCCAGCCGTTGCTATCATGGCAGTGCCTGACTCCGGCTAATCCAAAGCTGGGCAAAGAGGTGAGGCTTAGGAGGGCCGCATGAAGACTGGTTGCTGAACCACCAAGCGGCTAGCTACCTGAGAGGGCACCCACCTGTCACTCAACCCCCCATTAATTAGGCATAACTTTAAAACTTAATATAATTTAAACAGGTGAGTTATAAAAAATGTACCCCCTCACAGTTGTCACGAAGTGGGGAAATTAGCTTTAGAGACCAAAACCGTTTTTTGTACCAGGCTGTAAATGTTTTTAATTCTGCTGTAAAGTTGGGCATTTTAACATGGGGCTCTATGGGGACTGGCTCCCTTTTGGAGCCAGCCTCAAGTGGCCATTCGATGAACTGCAGTTTTTGGAACTTCCGGGTTGGCTTAATTTTTCAGCCCCGGAGGTTTTACTGCTTGACTACACCACGGCCGCTTGACTTCAAAGCAAGAACCACTAAGCTTCCAACTTGTAATGTGATTTGAGGGCTTACCTCTTTGGCATGATGTCGTTCAATGTCCCCGACAGCCTCTGTAATCTCAGTTAGCCATTTGTTAGCAACCGCTTCAAAATACAAGAATGAGGTATTTACTGACGTAGGAGGGGTGGTTTGATGGCACAAACAAACAAAGAACTTTCGCCCAGGAAACCGAGGTCTGTGTCCCATGTGAAACCAAAAATCACTTGAATTATTAAAGTTAAATAATGTCACGTACAGGGCTTACATCATTTATCTTAGGTTAGTTACGTGACTTGGGTTACGCAATTATTTTAACCCAGCAGCTTGATCTTTTCCTAAGCCTAACCAATTTGTATAAAATTTTTTTGCCGTTACGTGATTTACGCAACGTATGCTTGCAGCCCATTCCCACCTTACAGGCATTTAGCAAACGCTTCTGTGGGTCGTATTAGAGGGTAAGAACAAACGACCTATGTGGTCATGGTAGGAGGACTTGTTGGTTAGATTCTACTGTTAAATATTTTTCTTTCTTGTTCTTGATTGCCTTCATGTGGTATTTCTTAAGGCTCGGAAATACGCTCAGAAAATACTTGCACAAACACTCACTCACATACATTTGCCGGTGAACACACAGGCTTACAAACAGTGCTATGAAGTCCTTCAACAGAAGGCGATAAACAAAACTGATCTCGATGAGAGGCTGTCTGCATATAGAATAACCGACAAAAAGACCTAAGGTGACCTTTCTGATGGTGCTACCCCTTTGGGTCTTAACGCACAAAATGAAATACTGATTAATGCCCTCCTGTGCTTTCTCATACGACAACCTCACGAGTCTGAGTCACCCAGGGTGACTTGGCCCTGAGCTTCAGAGGTGTGAGCCAGGGCAAGTCTTCTATTTGGTGAGACACAGATTGCAATAGTGTTTCGCTCCTCCATCTCTCCATCCATTATTCATCCCTCCATCCATCGTTCCTGGCTGTAGGCCATTTTTTCCCCAGCGGGACACTTCCATGCATAATGCAGCATGGGCCCTATCATAGTCCTGTAATTGACATCCCCGGCCCAGCTAAGCTCATAGCTGGGACACCAGTAAAAGAGCCCCACGAGACATAGAGAAGTGGAAAAAGATGATGAGAGCAGAGTGCGCACTGTATGTGTAAAGGAGTGCGCGAGAGACAAAGTAAAGAAGATACAACTCAACAACAAGAGAAAGACTGAAAAAGAAAAGAACAGAGAGAAAAATAGATTTAGAAAGTGAATGAAAAGATTATCTAATAGGTATTTATGGAGGGTGAGAGAAAGTCAGAAGAGAAGAGAAAGAGAGAGAGCATCCTCTCGTCTGTCACTCTGAGGACTTTTGCTCTTTTCCCAAGTGCTTTGTCAACTCCCTGATGTGTTAACTGTTGAACCAGTGTGACACAGACGGTGTAACAGCATCGCTGGTGAAATTTCATACAATGTGCACACAACTGCATACCCATCCAGAAACACGCAAAGAAACACTTTTAAAACACAATGACAGACAGGTAAGGAGATGGACAAAAGCCACACAAAACACAAAAACAAAGAGACAAACTACAACTTGGTCTCTTCTTTTCTATTATTTTATATTCAAGCAAAGGTTGGAGGGCTGGCCTTTCCTAATGTCAGCTTACGGGAAGAAGCTTTGTCTCTTTTCCCTCCCTCTCGGACACAGTCTGTGGGCTATTTTAGACACAGGGGCCTATTTGACCAAACTCCTACCACCCTTCGTTCTTTTTTAACAAGTCTGACTTCAAATGTCTGGCATTCCAGGCTGGCTGCAGATCAGCTCTCTGCTCCCAGACGGGGGCCCCACAGGGCCAGGCCAAATGCCACTCCATGTAGGGCCTGATCACATGAACGGGGGCCAGACTGGGGCCCCCAGAGAGCCACCCCACCCACATACACCGCATCGCATCAGAGCCTGAAAATAAATAGCCGAAAAGATATCAGAGGTCATCAGAAACAAGGAGGCCACTCTGCTGCTTGAGTCTGGAGAAAATATGAGAAAAAAAAAAAAAAAAAAAGAGAAATAGGTGGCAGGTTTCAAGGTTAGACTGTGATTTCTAGCTGTTGTCAAGTGCTTAATCTTTAAAGCCCATTCATGCAAACAGCGGTTTCTAAGCAGGTCAAGTTTGTATCACGCTAAAATGATAAGGTCAAGAATGCTTGTGTACACACACACACAGATATACATGAAGAAGCAATATCTGTATAAAGGTGCAGGCATATCAGAGCACTCACATAAACCAGAAGACGGTCACAGGGACAGACATGCACATCCACACACACACACACACACACACACACACACACACTTTCGGCAAATCTACTTTCAATCCATATCAGCTGAGAAGTGATAGCAGATGTCTGATCCATCTCCTCTCTTAATAGTAAAACAATCCACAGTGCAGTTTGTTCCTTGTTTAGTACAGTCCAAAAACTGATGTCATGCCAGAGGAATGTTCTTGAGCGTGTGTGTGTGTGTGTGTGCGTGTGTGTGCGTGCGCAGGATGCTGGAGCAGTGATTGAGCACAGATTTAAAACAGTATGAACACGTATTGGTCTATAACGGTAAGCTCTCTTTCTGTGGTAGAATGCTGGCATGTTGCCGATTATATTAGGAGACCAAACAGCAAGAAATCTCTGTGAATGACCCCACAGGAAACAGTGGCACTTCCAAGAGGACAGGTGAACAACAATGTTTGGCAACAAGCCAAGAAGAAATCTAAACGTACACATGTACCTACCCAAAGACACAAAATATCACAATCACTAGTCCTATGATAAAGTCTCACATCTAAAATAAAAAAATAAATAAAGTGTATACTGTCTTAAAACAATACAATTTAATGGGATAAATACAAAGGGCATACACAATGTTTTCATAAGCTCTAATGCAGTGCAGTATGAGTTCATCTGCCTACAACAACCCCAACAAAGGGTGGTGTAAACATGACAATTATGTGAAATAACCTACATTCCTGCATCAATGTAGTTATTTGCATGCAAACCCCATCACACAGCCCTAAGAACCGTCTTTTGGCTTCCACTACTGCCTCAATGAAAGAGACAGGACAAATCTATTTCACAGGATTATAATTTGAGATTTTTTATTTTTTTTTGCCCGTAGGGTAACACATAAACAATTTTTTTCTCTCTTATGTAACGTGAGGGAATGAGACAGTGAGAAGATGGAAAGTGAGACCGTTCAGTACTGCAGGGATATATGAGAAGTGTTTGACAGAATGGAAAGATGGATGAAGGTGAGATCGAAGTGAAATTAGCCAGTGAGCAGAGCTGTCTCCTCGACAGAGGTTTCAGGCTGCCACCTGGCCGGTCTGCCTGCCTGTCAGACAAAACCCTGCAGCTGATGGATATAGTGTGTGTTAAAGTTGTTCGATGTAAATAATTTTGCAACAACCCACTTCCACAGTAGATAATCACTGGAAAGAAATGTAAACAGTGATTATCACTTGACAAGTACTGTAACAAGGTACAAGAATCATCAATAGGTATTAACACACGAGGAGGAACGCAGCCCAAACAATATGACTGTAGGGTAGAATTCTTAAAGGATAAGGCTGCCGATGTTCTATATTTTTCTCATTGTCAACAAATTCTACATGAAGACCAAAACCAACAATGTATTAGCCTGTCTCCTTGTAAGTTCCCAGTCTGTCTGTGGCTCTCAGCCCCAAGCCCACTGCTGAAGACGTCAATCTTTAAAAATGGGTCACTATATATATTGTTCCTTTTTATAAAAGGCAAAATAATTTCCTAAACAGCTGGGCAGCATATTTCTTATCAAAAATTACACAAACAGGAGTAAATACATTTGCTACTACATTGGGCTATTTACAGTTGCAGATTTATATATAAATTTCAGTCTGGACCAAATTGTTGGATTGACCAACCGACAGACAGACTGACAGACAGGTGTGGCTAAAAACAGCCTATTGCGAAAGCAACTGGTTGACCAGCTTGGAGCACAGCACTCTCCCCAAGGCTAAAAGCAAACCCAGACATCAGAAGCATTACCACCGAGCATTTCACAGCACTTTGTTTCAAATATCTCATTTTGGCCGGTTCAGCACAGAGGTCCCACAGACATTAAGCCGTCTGGCTTTGCGCAGACAAATGAAATTACCCCCCAGCCTCTTGGTTCTGCTATCACGCACACGCCCCAGGATACACACCAAGACCAGCAGCAGCATCCCCTACGCCATACAATGGACCCATCCATCACTCCAGGGAATGGGTCCTGTGGACTCATCCATTAGTCAAGAGAATGGGTGTGCAGTGACACGCCTGTCTTGCCACAGCATCTAATCGAGAGTTATAGCACAGTGTGTCTGTGTTACTGTTAAATGTAGTACTATATGCCAGCAGGTTCACATCTGAGGACAGTCAAAGCAACGCACCATCATTCACCAACCACTGATGACAATGGAAGCACATATGGCACCTGGGAAAATACAGCACATACGAAAGTGGTTAAAATTTTGAGCAATGCTGCACATACATCGGAGCAATCGGTCATAAATAGGACATTCAAAAACTATCATGAATGAATTGTTTTCTGATTATTCCTCGGGAGAAACACTTGCATGTTCACAACAACATGTAAAACCCTCTCCTTTCAACCAGTGGAAGAGATAAATGGCGGCTCCTTCAGATGTGAGAAGGTACTGTAGGAGAGCAAGTAAACCTATACTGCAGATATAGAGAAGGGAAGTTGAGAGGCCCAAGAAAACTATTGTGGAATGCTCCTGCAATAACAAAAAACTTGGTAAACTGGACCCTGCTATCTTCATTAGGAGCATAGAGGAGGGTCTGCCCAAGAAAAAGAGACGAGGAGGAAGCAAGTGGAGATGGATAGTAGTGGCCAACACTCATGGGGTTTGGAGCTGTCCCATGTGTGTTGAGCAAGTAGAGGAACAATTGGGATCTGCAGAGAAAAAGAAATAAAGCTCACCTAAAAAATCGTAACGACTTGCAATCACTTTAGGAAACTCCCTTTCCTTCTGTCCAGGTGCAGGCATGCAGAGCTGCCTTTTCAACTCTTTTGTGTGGCGACAGAAGAGAGGGAGATCCGCTTAGGGTGGGAAGAAAGAAACACCTCATCCTTGACTATTTGATTAACAGCTGTCTACCGTGCCAAAAAAAATCCAACCCCCTACACCACCCACCCTGAACCCCACAACTGCCTCCTGAAAGACCAGGTCTGTGTCGCACACGTCTAGGGTTACTTCACAGATCAAACTGGAGAGGGGAGCAGAAAGGCAAGAAATCCACCGAGACATCAGAAGGAAGAGGGGAGGACAAGCAGTGGGAGGACAGGGAAAGAAATGGAGTAAGGAGGAACAGAGATAAAAGGGATGACACACATCAACAAGGAGCCAGGAGGTGCAATTCAGTAAGAGGGCAAAGCAATGGGGAATCATGGCCAATGAGGCGAAAGAGTGAGACTGTTAGAAACTGGGGCAGGTTAAGATTAACATCTAATCATTTTAATTTGCATTTTGTGGTCTGGTATTATATTTCATTGACTTACCATTTAAGATGGTAACAAGCAGCAATGCCTTTCCTCAAAGTTAATGATCTTTCCTTAATGATCAGCTTTATCTTTTAAATGCAGATGGCTTTGCATGAGTCATCCCATTATTGCTGACCGCAATAATGTACATTTTTGGATTGATTTCCTCAATTCCAAGGAACCATCAGTTTATTTGGGTATGCCATGAAAATCAACTTGCAGAAATTTAGAACTTAGAATCCATTATTGTGACCATCTCATTGTGAATGTATGTTATTAGTAGGCTACAAGTTTGAGAGTTGACTGCAGTCAAATTCATACGCTTTACTGTCAGAAAAACAAGCTGATAAGACTTACAATTAGGAAACATGTACGTTGTGAAGACTATAATGTAAACTTGGTAGCAATTAAAAGGTTTAGAACCAAGTCTGAAATAAATACACTATCGTGCATCTGCATTACCATGCAGGAATAACGTAACATAACAACAATTTCTACCAAACTGAAATAAATGAAAACCAATGTCTCTTTAGACGGTGGAAAATGAATCTAAAAACTTGCGGTATGCTTTGGGAATTGGTCGGAATTAACGTGAATAATATGTGATTTCTAGTTAACATGCAAAACCACTGGTCTGGCCCTATTAAAGATGAAAAAGAGCTCAGGTGGAATACTAAGGAGCTATAGGGCAACGGGGGATTATCTTGCAGGGTACTAATTCCCCCTGGCACTACAGATCCCTAGTTCCTCCCAACAGGGACCAATGGCCAATGTAACTTCCTCCTAGCCCATAAACAAACAATGCAGTCAACTGAAGTCAAGCTGAAAATCCTCCAGTGCCACTTAGAGAGGTCAAGAGGTATACACCAGTCATAATTTTTACCTAGTGCCTGTGACAGTTATATGGCTGCCTAGTTTGGCTGTACTGCAAAAGGAGCAAGCAGTTCAACTACTGCTATCTATCTAACTATCAAGTACTTGATCCTTTTTCCTCACAATTTCTTCGGGTAGCCACCGCCCATGAGGTGAGAGTTGCATAAAGGGAATAAATCAAAGCAAGAGGATGAGAAATAATCAGGGGAAATACTGTGTATAGTTGGAGAGGAATAAAAACTATTTTGGCAATAAACTTGTTTGCAAGAAGCCCGTTTGTATAATGTGTTTGTGTTCTTGTGAAAAAAAAAAAAAAAAAAAAACGCCGCCGTTAATCAAGGAAGCTAGAATAAAAGTGCAATGAGAAGTGCTGAGAGAAAGATACGTTATGTATGTGGGTGGGTTTATCAGAGCCCGCCATCAAGTGGTGTGGGGCAGCCCTCCCTTCCTCTGTCACAAAAAAAGCCCAACAGCAATAACAAAGAACTGCACGTTGATCTGGCTCAATTACAGCTAAAGTCTTTGGATAACCCAAACATCAAAATTATGTTAACTTAAATAAATTTTAAGTTAACACAATTGAATTTCTCTACCACAGAAAACAGGAGATATCAGGCAATGACGAACAATCTGTGTAGCATTCCTCTGACATCATCCAATCGCACTAAATACACATCCTTACACCATTATTTGAACAACGCAAGCATTCATACCATCACAAGCACAGGAATCTGCCTGTCTACAGTGAAGCAAAACAAAACCCACATCACCCACACTACTAAAAAGGCCTGTTTCAACACTTGTGTCATGTCGCAACAAAATGCGGGGAAACCACCCTGTCTCTCAGGGACGTCATACATGTCTTCATTTGGCCACGCTGCAAACACAGTGGTCTCTGATTAGTCCTAGAAGTCCAGCCAGCGCTTTGGGACACATAGATCTCAGCTTCAAAGAGCGAAAGGAAATGCCGTGCCCTTCCTGTCACTCCCAGTCTGAATCAAATGACGTGGTCGAGATGTGATGAGGAGATTACACATCCAAATAATTTTGTTTTGTATTTTTAAATAGTATGAGCTAAGGCACATAAAAATAAAGTGACAAATGTACAAAAGCAAACATTCCCATGTCATTCAATCACTCAGGACAATGAGCTATTTTATACAGAGTGAAAGCAGAATTCCCTTTAAGGGATTCCCAACTGTGCTCACTGATGGCATCTCCTTCATACTGTGTTTTGTTTCCTCTTATCTCAGACACCTTTTCATCCCTCATCCATACTCCTCTATTAATGTTTAACTACACTGTATGTTTCTTTCTCTCCCTTTTAGGCTCCTCGATGTCTTAATGGTTTTACCAATAACATGGGCAGAGGACACACAGCAGTGCTTCTACATTTCACCCTCTTAGCCTGGTTTGTCATAGGAACAGAAAGAAACAGTAGGAAAATATGAAAGTGCACAGACAGAAAAAAAAAAGAAAGAGAAGATATTATTTGGCATATACTGTATGCCTATTGAAGGCTAATATGCATCATGTGATAACTTGGACTGCTAATGATCTCTGAGAGACAAAGAAGAACATAAAGATTATGTTAAAATAGAACTGACTGATGGTATCATTGTTACATAAAATAAACTGCAATTGCCTTCCCCTGGAAGCTCCATTTGCTTATACCTAGTATTCTTTGTGTGTGTGTGTGTGTGTGTGTGTGTGAGAGAATCAGAAAGCCCTGTGGGTGCAGAGTGTACGCGGCACAGCCCTTAAGTGCAGGCCTGCCCTTACTTGACTCCTTAATCTTCGGTTTCCTGCCCTCCCTCTCCGTATCACAGTATAAAAACTTCACGCCAATGTGAATCCTCCCCTGTTTGGCCTCTGCCCTCCCTACTCAGCTTCATGCCTCCTTGCCACAGCTCCCTGTCCCATAGCTCCTCCACTCCTGCTGTTTCCACTGGGGCACAGCACAAAAACTGTGCTTGGCTTGGTCCCAAGCACTGGGGCCCACATACCTCACAATCTCTAGATTAAATAGGGCCAGTCTCTGAAGTCCTTCCAGGGGCTAATGGCTTTTGTTGCTGGGAATAATCCACACATCCTCTCTCACATCCTGGGGGTGCGCTGGCCTGTCGTGAACCCCACCTTTACCCTATTCGTCTCTCTCTCATCGCCATCTCAATCTACGCTTCCATTTTGGTTGACCTCCCCGCCTTCCTATGGCACAACCCTGTGGTTAAGTGCGGAGGCATGCAGGACCGAACCACCCACACTGAGGGGAGGATGCAGGGAGTTGACATTGGGTTGAGACCCATGCAGAGTTTTATAGGGAGTCAGTGCAGGTGCTGTCTGAAGCTTAATGAAGGCCCTAAATCTCTTCTCTGTCATATGCAGCTAACTGGAGTCTAAGCAGCCAGGGTAAGAGGGATAAGTGCCTGGGAGCTATCCTCATAAGGGAAAGAAAACATCCGTCAGGCCACAGCAGAACAGCCTCTGTGTTACCACTTGATGTCCGTTCAAAACAAATACAGCGGGGAGACAGATTTTCACAAGATGAGGGGAAAGATTTTCCGTAGATCAAAGAGCACTCTGTATTTTGGGTGAAGTTGAAGTATGCATAGTTGAGAACTAGGTCTGGACTGCAAAACTCTTGTCACTCTCTGTCCTTAAAAAATATCTCTGATTGAGACCACTCTTGGCTATATAACGTCAGCAGTTCACGCAGAATCCATATTCAGGTATGAGCTCATATCCTGTCTGGGACACTTTTCTCCAGGGAGGCAGCCGAAGGAGAGGAAAAAAAGCAGACAGAGAGAAAGAGAGACTGTGGTTGCAGACCGCAGACACTGGGATGACGTTCACTGACCACCCTAATCAGTTTACTTTATCAACACAATTTGAAAAGAGGCCAGTCATTGATTGTCTTTATTTTGTTTAAATTTCCAATTTGAACTTCATTCATATTTCTACTGGTTGGCTTTCAGTCATTATCTACAGGTATACCATGTGCCAGCTGAAAGTACTATATTGCAGAGGAAATATAAAACTTGATTTCCAGAGAAACTATCACTATTGTAGAATGCTAGAGGCCAGACTGAAGAGTAAGCAACCGTACAGAGAAGTGGAGAGGGCGGTGAAGGAAGGCTAACAGAGGGGGCTTGAAGATTTAGGGATATTATGGGGCAAAGAGAGAAGTTCAGAAGATGAAAAGAGAAAAATAAGAGACAGTAAAGGGTGAAGAAGTAGTGACAGAAGCAGGACACTACCGATTTTCAGGATAGAATGGGACAACAGAAAACAGGGGAGAGTAAGGTAATAAAAGGGGGATAAATATGGAAAGGGAGTGGAGGGGAAAGGAGCTTAAGAGGGGGACACGGTGAGGGTGAAGAGGGAACAAAGAAATACATAGAGGAGAATTATGTATAGTGCGTAGGACAGTGAATCTGTCATCCTGTGGCTTTGCGCCCACACCTCCACTAAAACATACATACACACAGGTCTAGTGTGGAGCAGAGAGCGTGCAGACCACCTGAAACCTATAACACAGAAGACTATTGACTGACTCGCTGAGTCAATGAAGCTGTGCCCAGAGAAGAGGTTAGCCACCTCTCCCATCAAGAGGGTCAGGGCTTGGGGTTAGGGTTTTGGGGTCTTTAAGGGTAGGGAAAACGAATTAAAGAAGAAGGAAGAACCATGTTACTGTATGTTTGGAGGAAGGGATGGAGAACGTACAGTGTAGACTTGTCTGACTGAAGTTTCAACTTCATGGCTAAAATGTAAACATGTAAAACAAAACAAAAAAATGCGCTAAACAGGTTAAGAGATGTGGTGGGAATTCGTTATAGGAAGAGAGCAGTTTGGGATGGAAAAAGGGATGGAGGAAAGAGGTGGTGAGTTTTGGAAACAGGATGAGGGAAGGGAGGAGTAGCGTTTTGGAAAAGGGATAAATGAACGGAGGGAATAGAAAAAGAAATGAAAAGGAGAGGGTTAATGACGGGACAATGAAAGAAGACAGGGCTAGTGTATGGAAAAAGGGTTTAAGTAGAGTAATGAGGCTGAAGAGTCCTTTGTCTGCCAACTTTTATGTTTATATTTTGTCTGGCTTCAATCTAATGCTGCTTGAGTATTTTAATGTTACTTTTTTTGCTGAAAAAAAAAAAAAACAATAGTGGCAGCATTCAGCCTCAAACTCACAACTAAAAACACATCCTTTGATAAGCACCACAGACATGCTAGCGGGTCAGAAGATCCCACAAGCCAGTGTTGAAAGCGGAAAAAGGGGGGATGACAAGTGACTGAGCAGCGTTTAGAGGGAGTCAGAGTTGGAATTTTTAATTCAGTAAAGAATCCCAATTTCGAAGATCTCCACAAAGAAGACTGAGATTGAGTGAGGGGGTTTTGAAATGTGAAGTATGTCATTAATCATGCAAACCAGAAACATTTTACTTGAAAAACCAAACCAGAAGGTGCAGGATGAAGTTGTAAAATGACATTGTGCTGGCTGTAGCTTTGTTGTGGCAACTCTTTCTTTACAACTTGTAAATGTCAAAAATAAAATATGGCCTGTACACACCTACTTTAAATGACTGCAGAGTACGTTAAAAATGTGATAGGTGATAATATGTCAGTGTTGTGTTCACAGTTTGTTTCTGTTGACCCCAAGTGGTCAATTCCCCTCTTCCTAACTTTCTTACCCTATCCTCTTTCCAGTATTTTGCCCAATCTACATCTTCCACGATTCTACCAAAAGACCTAGGTGTCATTACCTGGCCATGCCCAGACTGGAGAACCCTGCTGGGACAATGAGAACATCCAGGCGGGGAAAGGGGTGGACCCCCAGAACAGCGTGGGCTGCAGCCAAACATCGAGGCAACAGCTTGAGGACTCCCATCTGCAAAAAGAAAGAGACAAGTTTCTCAAAACAACTGACGACTGTACAATTGCAAGATGTTTGTATATTGATACAGTTGGGTAGTATATACAGTAGTTTGTGAGTAAATGTATTTGCTCTTCCACATACTTGTGTATGTCTATGATGGTTCTATGTGCTCCAGCTCAAAGGATATCTAGAAGTATTAAGTCTAAGGCAACTGCACTTATTGTTCGTTCTTGAAGATGTTCCACCACTCATCTAAGAAGCATCAGCAGCTCAGAACTGACTAAACAGACAAAAGCCTTGGACTTAATACTCATAAATGATATTCTGCCAAGAGATTGCAGCTGAAAATCGCTGGCATAATGACACAATCATTAACTGATGCTAACTGTCTCTTCTAATTATATAAAATATAATTAGCTCAAGTCTCAGTGGCTCTTTGTCAAAACTCCACCTGGGCCTTGTGCAGCAAGCAGACAGGGCCAAACACACGGTGTGGAATCACCCGCTGGGACCTAGCCGACCGCTCAGTAAATCGGCATGGGTAGTCGCCATGGGAACAAGAGATGCCGTCATCCACCATGCCTGAATAATCAGTTACAGAGAGCCCCTCATCCTCAAGGGAAGAGTAACAGAATGCAGAGTCTGAGCGGGTGGTCTGGTCTCCGCTGCTGCAGATTAAAATGGGGAAGAAAAGTTTAATCCAAGGTTAATAACAACGATTTAATGAATTTTCTTATTGAAAGAATATAGAGTTCTTGAGTTGGTGAACTAAATATGGCACAATGTGTCCGGTCTCTCTGTGCTGAGCATGGAAATGAAAGCAGTGGAAATATGGAATATATACGTCACAAAGGCAAACCACAGTGATCCCAAAAATATCTAGGTGCCGACATGCAATCTCATTCACTCTAAATTCAATATCCAGCACTAACTCCATCCTCAGCAACAGAACTGATCCAAAGGTTTCAAGCGACTTCCAAGTTTCCTTCCAGCCAGTCGCTGAAAATAAAGGCCTTCCTTATAGCAGGAGATTCCTGGGGCCTGCAGCAGGTTACAGCTGGGCTGCCGCTGGAGGAAAACCATGAGGGGAGGAGGAGGATTACTGGAAACCACTGGCAGACCTACCAACCTGCTGGCCAGTGGAGAGGGAGACCCGTGCCCAGCCCAGCCCAACCCTGCCCACAGCAAGCCAGCCCGCACTCTATATCCTCTACCTCTCTAACATTTATGTCAGCTTTAGTTTTTGTCTCCAAAGATCATTTTTGCTGGGCACTGAACCCAATGTACTAGGGTGCTAGCTTTAATATACTTGTCTTAAAAAGCTGATTGAGTGCTGCACCCTATCCATCACCCTAACTTCACCTGCACCCCTTTTGGTATGGCGAAAGGAAGGTTTCACCATGGAATGTCGAAGGGCCAGACCTGGGTTAATAACAGTCTGGAGAGGAGGAGGTCTTACAACAAGAAAAGAACACAGGAAAAATAATAAAATACCTGCCAGTCTGGAGTGGAAAGTCCTTCACTACTTCACTGGTGGAGCATCCAAGTCCACACACAAGCTCAGCCTCAGCCCATTCCCCAGGTTCAGCCCCGAGTTTGGCCGTATTGCCGCAATCCGTCCTGTCGCTCACCCCTTCTGCCAGTGCTGGGGGAATTTCTGCTGTGACTTGGCACCAGTGGCCCACTGCCAAGGTGAAGGTGGAGGCGGGCATGGGCATAGTGACGTAGTAATTCCAGATTAATAAACCTGCAGAGAGTAGAGGAAGGCAAAGAGAATGGAGGATGAAAATGTCAAAAGGTAGAGAAGTGGAGAGGAGTTTAGATAACGGACAGAGAGCATGGAGAGAGTAATGAAGGAAAAATGGGGACTGAATTGCCATTTTGTTTCACTTCACTTTTATTTTTTTTTACCCAACCGATCTGTATCCCTCATCCAAACATTTCAGATGTCAGAGATATACGGCAGTGGCAGCTCTAAGCAGTTAACATCTTGTCAATCTAAGATTTAATTATGTAAAGTCAATTTACAACAACCTGTACAGCTGACTTAATCTCATCCACGCTTTTTGTAGCAATTCTCTGTTGTTTTCTGGCTCTGACCCATGAAGATGACGCTGACATGCTTAATCCACAAACAAAGCTCTGATTGGTTTGGTTGAAACAGATGTCGGTTAGCGCAACACCATACCTATTTGACTTGCTGAAAAAAATATAAGATGTGGAGTGTCAGAGGTCTGGAACCAGGATAGAAAAAAACTTGCTTCAACGTAATACAATAAGTTCAGGTCCCAATAATAAATTTTTTCCTGTACCATACATGTTTCTCTACAATGCCCTTTTTTTTTTCTTAAATAAGACATTTACTCAAAACAGATTGAGGTCCAATACCCAGGAAAATGTACTTTTATTATTGAACAAATAGTCAATTAATAATAAACCACATTTTCTAATCAAGGGTCTAAAGGTGTCGTATGCTGTACAGAATGAAAGCCCTTGAAAGCAAATTTGTGATTTGGGGCTACATTAATAAAATCAACTTGACTTCTACTAGGGCTGCACAATTAATCGCAAGATTATTGAAATCGCAACATGGCCAAGCGCAATATCCAAATCACAGAAGCTGCAATTGTTTTGATAAAAGGTCAAATCTGTGACAAAACAGCATTATAAAGAAGTACTGTAGTGCTGCAGAGATAACCCAGCCTACAAATCTTGTTCTCCAGGTGTAAGAAAAAATGTTTTATTTGGTACAGACCCCAACAAATGACACATCATCATGATTTGAATAGTTTCTGCATAATGATTCCCATTAATTGTAACTCTCATATAAATCCCAAACTTCTACTGGTTATCACAAAAGGTTTTGCAAAATAGCAACTTACGTGTGTCCCCATCCTCAATAGGTACAGTCTGCGCCTCCCCACTCATCAAAACCACACACTCACTGGGGGCCCGTACTCTTGCCTGCCATGTTGACATGGCAACAGGCGGCTCCTGGCAGGGGAAGAGGGCTCGGTTGTTGATGGGAGAACCGGCAGTGTAAACACACACCCTGGAAGGGTAAACAATGGTAAACTATAAACAACACTCATTGCAATGCTCAAAGGAGCCACACACACACACACACACACACACACACACACACACACACACACACACACACACACAGAGAGCGGAATATAATAGCCTGGGGCGTGTTTTTGTGAATTAATGAATCAGTATTATTCTACATTGCAAGCTCAGAATATTGCAGATGTGCTGCCATTTTCCAGTTTTAAAATCTTTGCGAAGGAGTCTACTCATACCACTAAAGCACTGTTTTATGGAATCGTTTTAATGATCTGCATCCAGAGACAAACCTGTTGTCCTGGTCTTTGGTCCACCTCACAGAGCCTCCCGTCGGTCTCGTCTCATAGCAGATCCTGAGAGCACAAGGGAACTCCTGAGGTGACGCGACCCCCTTCTTTCTCACCTGCAGACTCCATCGGTCTCGACAAAAATGCAGTGAGCTGCCATCCTGAGCACCAGGAGCACGGCTACACAGTAAAAAGAGCTGGTGCTTCTGCCTCCATCGGCTAGAGGGCAGGGAGATAAGGTACTGAATAAAGGCTGCTTGTGGGATCACTGAACTGACCCCTGACCTCTCAGATGCGACCTCTTGCAGGAGGCTAGACATGGCTGACACAGAGGTAACGTCCAACTCTTCGACCTTTGACACATCGAGGTCACAGCAGTCCAGCACTAAGGTAAAATCACTGTCACTGGTGGTTTTCCACAAATGTGAAGACTGAATGTTTTCGGTTTCACCTGCACCCTGCGACCCAACCTCAGACGGAGCCTGAAATTCAGCTCTGTCTCTTTCGCCAGCACCAAACATCTTCCCTGTCCTTTCCGTAGTCTTCCCAAGTCCTTTTGTACCACCCTCCATTGCATCCGCATCCCGAAATCTACACACGGACCCATCCTGACTCCTTCCAGCCTCTACAGCCCCAGCTCCGGGTCCACTGTCATGCTCAGCATTAGTCCCCACTCCAGAGCGAGGCTCCAGGAACAGAACAACACGACCACTGATGACCGTCCTGTCAAAATGAACAGTCAGGTCCAGCACATAATGCCTGACAAGTATGTGGTTGGTGTTGGCTCGAAGTGGAAGGTCATCTGTGTCGGGGTTTAGATCCCCGTCTGGCTCCATGTCACACAGACGGCGTCAAAGTTGAGCAGAGGATGGCGAAACCTAGGAGGCAGGACCAAAATGAATATTTATTTATGTATACGTCTTTGTTTTCAAGTTACAAACTTTGTATTTATCGTAGGGTAATTGACTGAGCACGTGTTTATGTAAGTTGCAAACAAAACTATTAGTTGACATTCTATAGCTTCCTGTGGGCTGAGGTACTTACTTCAGCCTGTGAATGAAGTGTTCTGCCAATGTACTGTGATGAAGCCAAATCTGCCAGGGTATGTATGCTCAACTCAAACTTAAGTGTCAAACTCCATCTGTTCACACATTCCACAAATGTTTCCAAACAGGAAAACAGTTTAATGATCCCATTTTGATCTATGTTAATAAAGCAGTAATAGCAAAACACCTTAGCCCAGTGCCAGGAACAGCTAACTGAGAGGAACTGTCTGCAGCAGCCTATATTAAAGCGCTCCTGCTGTATATGAGAGTTTTTCTCTGTCACAGTCCGTCCATTTAGCCTGCTTGGCAAGACAGAGGTGCAATTACCATTTAAAGCAGGAAATCCCCGGAGGTTATTCAGTGCAGGAGTGTATATGCTGGAGATTAAATACAAAAAAGGTTAATAATTTACTGAAAGATCCTTGTGAAAGTTTGAACTGTAACAGGTCAGGACGCATACAGTGTCACTGCAGGTGAAACAGGTAAGAGCTTGCCTTTCATGCATGCCTAAGTCAGAGGAGAAAGAAGGCACCGTTACTGTTCCCATCATCAAGGGTTAGCCTTCATCTGCTTTTTCTTTTTGTTAGAGGCTAACCTGAGAGAGCAAAAGTAGCAATACTTGTAAACTTTAAGTGATGGTTAAGCACCTTGTCACACGTATAAAGCCCTCTGAGGCAAATTGTGATTTGTGGTATTTTTATGTGTAAATAAAATTGAAGAAGCCCTGGCAGCTCAGCAACACGCTGCGAGCCATGAAGGACAGCACAACAGCCGAGTGATCATGAATTCACGTTTGAGGTTTAAACTTCACGGTGGTGTGAAGCTAATTGACAGCATGGCCGTGCCGTGAGGGACTTCGGGCTAACTTCACAACACAAGTCTGTTCTCTGTCATTCAAAACTCAACGTCCAAAACAGCGGTGCGACTCACAGCACAAATCACCAGCTTCACTGTGGCCAACGGTGTCTTTAACAACATGTCAAAACAAAAAACAGCCGACAACAGACTGCTGGGAATAGACGAGTACTCGCATGCTGTCAGTGAAATCTACAACTAACCTGTATCCGTCATGTCGACGTCGAGCAGTGATGACGTCGCACTGACGCCACAGCAGCACATTGTAGTTTCCTCCCCCGGGTTCTTCCCGCCTTTTAAACTCGCTTTGTAGTTTGTAAACTCGGTGTAAACATTAGACTGGACAACAGATGTATGCCAAGATTTAAGCGGGAAAAAAATGTGTACATATTTACCAGAGATACATTCTATTGATCAATAAGAAGTCGAATAAATTGTCTGTAATAATTAGAGTACTGAAAAAAGTATCGCCAATAAAATGAATTAAATAAATACACAAGTAAAATAGTTATTTTTAACACCCTAAAATGTGGATAAAATGGATTATAAGTGATGATATGGCATATTGAGGACTTGAAAATTAAATAAGCTAAATCTGCAAATAAATCTGTTTATTAATTGCCAGTAAAAAAAGTGAAAGCTCTGTAATATAATTAATAATAATAATATACTTTTTTAAAAGGCCATTTCAATTCCCCCAATTTAAAGTAAAAGTTTAAAAATAGTCAATAAACACAGTGGTGACAAATGTGCATATATTACGTTTTATTCAGGTGCTTCAACACCATTGTATGCATGACAAGTTAAAATTCCACATTTAATAAAACATGACAGTAATGAACATAAAAATAGCCTATAAAGAAATATAAATGCAGGCTCCAGTGGTTGAATGCCACCAATAAATCTCATGACATCAACTTCCAGCAATATATTGCATGTTTCAAAAGTAGGTATATATTTTAATTATCACAATTAATACACACGGTGTATAACCTTTTAATCTTATTTAGCCATTTTAAAAACATTCAACCGTTCATAAATAAGAGATGTACCTGGAAAGAGAACACAAAAATATTCAAATGAGTATTAATAATGTATATAAAAATGTATACCCACATTGGAAACATAGAGCACATTTACATTACTGAAATACAGTATGAGCTGCAACATAACACCAATGAAATGAGCCGTTTCATGGATGTCAAATAAATTCAGGTTGTCACTATTTAATACTGCAAAGCAGTAGTACATTTCTCCTCTGGAATGTATTCTGAAATATCGAGTAAACATAATTCACACTGCAAAGCACAGCTGCGTGGAGTGAAATATTGCATTTCTAGTTGAGTATCTCAGTTCCTAAGTGAATAAGGAATGAATTAAATTTGGCACTGTGTGTATCGTAGGAAGTGGTCTATTTACAAACAGGTACTGAAACATACACTGAGATTGTTACAGTACACTCAGTCACTGAATCCTGCCTACTGAATAATAGTTCAAATTAATGTCATTATTGCTATTATGCATCTAAAAATACGTTTCCATAAAATAAAATGCAAAATAGTTTTTCATACTTTTGTAAACATCTTTGTAACTATCTGATGTAATATCTCTACTATATACAAGCCATGTGTAATTTAGAGCCTCAGATAAGTCTATCTGCCTCCTACGAAATTACAATAGATAACTCTTAATAAGTTAAACTCTTCTATTGGCTACGTGGCCAGGTTCTCTATGCCCAACAATAATAAGACAAGAATGGCCTTAAGAGTTAATACAGGAAAGTGTGTCTATTTTTTCCAGTGCACAAATCCATCCATACTCCTGCTGCACTAACTGGCACATCATGCATAGATGCCCAGAGTGGAATTTCAAAGGCCCTTTAGCACATAACAGAATCATTTATCATCACTGTGTACAACTTGACTTCAGTACGGCACCAAAATCTTCTACTCCAGACGTTATCTAAATAAACACACATCCACTCACATATACATACACATACACACAGGACACGTGCATTACTGGCACACCTATGGGCTCTGAGCCAGCAAGGACCTCAGAGAGGACCTCTAGTCTGCTACTTTACCAACCCAGAGGAAATGCTTGCAGCATTATTAGGACTTGCAGTTATCTATAAAAGGAAACCAACAGAGCCAAAGCATCTGAGGATTTTACAGTGGAAATGCTCAATAAGCTACACTTTGTTTGAGATTTTTATGTGCTCACTCTCCTTTTGCCCCCTGTAACAAACAACCATGAAATCATAAAAGTGGACATGCAGCAGACATTAATAAACACTGCTGGACTGTTGAGAAACTGTGAGTCCCCCATTGTGGACACAATGTACTGCTCCGGCGCAGAGGAGTGCAAGGGTATCGGCAGCAGTTCCTTTCCTCGTTTTTCTCCTCTTTCATCTTTTATCTTCTTTTTTCCTCTCTCTGTTGTGTGACAGCCTCCCCTTCCTCTCCGTAGCGCTCTCTCTCTCTCTCTCTCTCTCTCTCTCTCTCTCAGACGAGCCGTGGCATTCTCAGGAGTTTTCCTCGTGAGCTCTGCGGAAACTTAGACGTTTGAAGGAATCCCTGTGAGAGGGAGAGGACAGTGGGCGAGGGAAGACGGGGAAAAGACAGAAACAAAAGATAAGGTGTGATGAGGAGGAACAGTCAGGCCAGGTAGAAACGCAATGTAAATGCTTCCATGAGTAAGGCACAAAAATAGGAATTTCCGTATCATTCACTTGCTCTTTACAACCTGGAATGCCAGATTTTAAAGTGTCCCCCTAATGTGGTGCTTCACCAAGACCCAGGTGTAAGACATTACGGTTATTGCAGCTTGGATTAAGCTTTTTTTTTTTTTTTTTTTTCTATTAGAACTAGCCCAATAAATCGGCAGGCCATTATATTGGCCGATATTAGCTTATTGCAGATGTATCTGTGCATAGTATATCAATATGTGTTGAAATACATGCTTATCCCTCCGCATGGAAATGCATTGATACAAGATGTTTCAAGATTAGTGTGGTCCATCATGTAAGCACTCAGTGAGCCATAAGTCTTTAGTAATACAGGAGTGCAATTTGACACGTGGCATTGGTTCAGCGCTCAATCTGTGTACTGTGGCTCTGGTTCAGCTATCAATATTTGTAGAGGTGACACAGACAGTGTGAATGGATCTCTGCTCAATTCCATTTGTCCTCACTTTCCTTTGGATTCAGCAATCATACAGAGTGATGAAAAGATCAATGATATGTGTTTGTTTTTTTCACCTCAGTCTCTCTTGTCAAGCAGTATTGGCCTGTTTGACTTGGTGGGTCTGTTTACCTGTTCTCCAGCCGAGGCCTGATGATGGGTTTATAGAGCTCGGGAATCTTCCTCTCCAGCATGGGCCTCAGGCTCTCTCTCAGGCGGTTGTAGTTCTTCTTCAGCTCCTGCTGGTACTCTTTCTGGTCCAACGTGATCAGGTGCTTATTCTTCTCTACTGCCTCACCACACCTACAGGGTGGAATCAGCTTTTATAATGCATTTCCTTAAATCACATTGCATAAGATGAAAAAAAGAGTTGAATGTACTCCTTGACTTTTTTAATGCAATAACCTCAAATTACGAACAGCTTCAACAATGATTCTATGCAAACCCATCTTGCAGTAATCCCCTCTCTATCCTCAAGCCTTCAGAAATGCACTGTACTGTTTCACACTAACAACTGTAACTAGTTGACATAAATTGGACTCCTCTGCATGCCAGAACTCTAAATGAGTTAACAATGCACTTGACTGTAAGGAACTCCTATATGTCTAATAGATCTTTCCAAGTACCTCGACTAGAAGAACCGAGCTAAACTGTAAATGACCCACAAGGCTGATTTGGAAACACAGTTGAAGAAGAAACAGAGGTAAAACTCCAAATCACAGGGCGCTGGATAGCCCAGTTGGTCGAGCTGGCGCCCCACGTATGGGGCTGAGTCCCCACCCGCAGCGGCCTGGGTTCGAGTCCGACCCGTGGCCCTTTGCTGCATGTCGGTCCTCTCTCTCTCCCCCACTTTTCCTGTCTCTCTTCAGCTGTCACTATTGAATAAAAGGCAAAATGGCCCACAAAAAAAAACAACCTCCAAATAGCAAAACAAACTACAAATAAAAGTCCTATTCTCCCTCATGTGCTGGAAAATGCCTTATGATAAAAGGAGGCTACCACAACCTCAGGTATGGGGTCTCCCTGCAGTCCTCTATCATGACATCTATAATGGCCAACATACAGAGCAGTCTGCAGGAAATCAGAGAGACTGGGATGATTGCTAACACATGTCTGAGTTTATCTCTTAGCTTTTAATGAGGGTAATATGGAAACTGTAGTGCCGTGTAACAGTATACAGTAAATACTCGGGGCAATGTGCATTAAGGACAGTTCACAAAAGTAAAGGGTTTTCCGAGCCATAAAAACAAACTACGGATATATAGCGTTCAATCTGACTGCTTGATTTGAAATTTTTTAAATAAATTCTTCCGATGAGTATCTTCAGTATTTATTTATCTTTATTTTAAAATGGACTAAATAAGAATGTTTTCTTCAGTAAAAAAAAATGTGCATGGTTCTTCCTGTAATTGCAACATCCCTCAGAGCTTTTCTTAGCTGACTTTAAAATAAAAACACCTATGGTCATCTTTATCAGTTACTGGAGGTGGATGATCCAAATGTGGACAAAGGGGAGGAGGGACGAGACAGCAGCAACAACACAGGATGTGACAGGCTGAGACGCCTGGCAATCAAGCAAACAATCCCTCCAAACATTCCTCTCTCCAAGTCTTAATCTCAAAGACAATATGATTTTAGAAATATCATCATTACATATGTTAGATTAAGTGACACTAGCTCATTTTGCAGAACACATGTACTGCCTTTTTTTTTTTTTTTTTTTTTTTTTTAACTATCCCAATAAATAGGCACGCCATTTTATTTGCCGATATTTGTTTATTTCAGATGTTTCTGTGTTTTGTTTATTTACTTTCTCTTTTTT
>CM022476.1:12806017-12854488 GCA_011952105.1 Coreoperca whiteheadi
GGGGTGGGTAGGGGTGGGGGGGGGGGGGGGGGGGGGGGGGGGGGTGGGGGGGGTGGGGGGGGGGGGGTACTGTTAATTGGCTTTTTCAAGGATCTTAGTTATCCAAAGTCATTTTAAAAATGATTCTATGTAATTAAGAAATACTGAACTAGGAAATGTTGGTGTTTAAATTGCTTTTATACTTTAACTGAATAAATGAAGCATACCCTACAGTTCCATATAGTGATTACCTTCTGAATGATGTTATCAAAGGCTCTTTGTAGTTTGTCATGAGTGGATGCCAGTTTTCTGAAATCTCTGTGAGCCTCCAGGATTGGTATGATGATCTTGTAGACCTCATTCACCGCCTCGTAGAGACCACCCTGAGGAGACAGCCATCACTGCTGGTTAGCATGACCACATAATAGTACATGCTGAGGAAATATTTGCATTTAACAATAAGAATATAAAATCAAATGTTCTATGGCATGACCACCCTAATATCTATCGTTAACATACCCCAATTCCATACTACATACTGTAATGCTGGTTACTCTTAGCGATGAATACTAACTTGATAGTTACTGCATTAAAACTATTTAAGGTTGTGGGTTACGTAAAAGCATGAGAGCAGCTTCTTTTGTGTAACACTTGGCCCATGTTGATGCCTGTTTCAACAGTAGGACAACAGAACACAGACAACGAATCACTGTCTTACAGCGTATCACTCTGCCAATCTAAACAATTACTAAGACTACGTTAAATCTATGTGTGTGTGTATATATATATATTATATAGAGAGAGAGAGAGAGAGAGCGAGAGAGAGACCGAGCATTATTTGCACGGTGCAAAGGCAACTCAACTGTGACTTCAGAATGACACCACTAATTGTAGACCACCATCTACAATTAGTTTTAAGTTTTCCCACCTGTGAGAAACTCCCTCCATTTACTTATATTATGGAAGAAAAGTTTCCATCAGCAGCCCACTCAGAAATCTTTGTTTTGAGTACTTCAAAACTCAAAATCTTTGTTTTGAGTACTTCAAAACAAAGAAGTACTCCACTTTTCCTGGGTAAACACACTACATATTCCAAATTTGATAAGAATTATGTATGTAGTATGGATTTGGGACACAGCCACAGGTTTATATGTTAACACTAAACAATAAATATCAGCAGCTTTATTGTCTCACATTGCTGAAGAGCTCAGCAGCCTGCTCGAGCAATCCCACCAGGCCGCTCTCAGTGAAGTAGCGTCCCGAACACACGCCGTCCTCGTCCGGGGACAGGATGTCATCCGACACCGCCGACTCCTCCAGCACGTTGGGGGAGATGTTCTGTGGAGAAAATCAGCCAGCTAATCAATTAGCCATCTTAATCAAATAATCAATCACATGGCTGACTTTAAAAGGAGATACCCTACTGTGGGAAATGGAACAAATTTGATGACCATCCATCCAATTAATGACCAGCTGACTGCTGCAGGTCAGAGTGTCCTGTACCAAAGTGCCACCGATGCCCTGCGTGTGACACAGCTCATCGATAACAGCATCATCATAGCTAAAGCTATAACGGTTTGTTTTCAGTTCAGGGGAACAGTCTGTTCACGTGTTCCCACAGGAGTACATTTGCCCCCCCCCCGCTCAACTTCAAAGACGTTGTGTTAAGCAGTGCTACAAAGGGACCATATTTATACGTTGACGTTATAAGTGTACAGCTCCCCCCTCTGGACACACAAATCTGGAAATAATCCATGGGGAGATGTGTGATGTGGTGTCTTGTGCGGGAGAGTTTTTGCCCCTGTTCAACAAAACAACCAACAGTCCCAACAAACAAATAATAAATGCTTATTTTGTGTGGCCGTAATGGTTCCTCTTTCCAGTCTGAACATGTGTTTATTATTAGTTCCTTGGTAGTTTGGTGTGTGCATCAGTATTTGTGTTCACTACCTGGAAGGTGACGCTGCCAACAGGCAGGTACTTGTGATCCTCCAGCATGCTGAGATACTCGGCCACCAGGGCAGCAGCGTGGACCAGACACATAGCAGACTCAGTGTAACACTTCCTGTTGTTGTGCTTCTCTGCCATGTTCTGCAGCCAGGTCAGACGGAGGTCAGGAGACGTCTGGTAGCCCTTCGCTATCCTAAGGAGGGGAGGGGAAGGCGGGTATTTTTTTCCCCCTTCTTTTCTTTCCTTTATTTAACCAGGTAAAAGTCTTACTGAGATTAACATGTGTTTTTGCAGAGAGACTTGGCCAAGAAGGCAGCATAGAAACAAAATACAACATACAAAACTGGCAAGTGCACAAAAGCGGTAAAGATGCAAATATGGGTACTTTCAAGTTTGTTAGTGCTAGAGCTGCAGTCAAGGTGTGTTTGGTTACTACATTTATGTCGATATATTCTGGCATAGGCCCAGAGAAAAAGACAAATACACAAACTAAAAAGAAAGCTTTATGCATTTGTAATGTGAAGAAAAAACCCCAGATAAATGTACATCAATAATCACAAGTACAACATACTGTATAGACAACACAAAAACGGTCAGCAATATTCTTAACCACAAATTGAAGCAGGTGAGTCAACTACAGACTTTATTTAAACTTTAAACGAGTCAAAAGGCTGAGTGGAAGCTGAATAGTTGAAAGTCTTCTGAAATCTTTTACAGTTCTGAAAATATCACAGGTTAAATTTTGTGCTTTTTTCAGCCCCTTTCAGCATTTATAATGGTTGTGTATTGTGCTCCATACACTATGGTGTCACCCTCTACAGTTTATTCCCACAGTATAGGAATATATACTGTATACGTCTACATATAGAGAGTAAATATCTAAAAAGAAAATGTGTGCATGAGAGTGAGTGTGGCAGCGATGAAAGTATTTGTGTCGCTTAGTATTTTTATGGGCAACAAAAACTATGAAAATTGTTTTCCTGTTCATGGACTGCATGAATAATCATTAGCCTAACAGCATGGGAATACATCTAAAACACTCTGAATTAATTAATTTATTTAAAAGCAGTTGAGTCACTATACTATGCTTAGAAATGAATTCAAGCATCTGGAGACCAAATGTCTTGTGCATCAATGACCTGCATGTTTGGGAGCTTGGAGGTAAACGTCAGGGTGAGTCTAGGTAAGTGTGTAGAGCTAACGGGTCATTCTGTGCAGCTGTCAATTATCACCAGGTGACTGGGACCAAAACCCAAACAGAAAGGTGCATGATAAATGACACATGTAGGTGACATTATGCCAAGTGCCTAAATCAACATACGGCACATGTATGCTCTCTTTGTGTCAGCGTTTCCCCCTTTGTGTTCTCGCACACAACCATATACACGCATACTGTTTGCATTTGCACATACACAAAGCCAGAACAGAAGACTAAACTGCTAACACATGGTTACCATAGTGAGGGCACCAAATAGAGGCAAAACAGCTCTGACCACAGAGAAATAGGAACCAGCAGCACAACACAGAGGGAAGCCACAGGCTGATGAGAGTGAGAGAAGAGAGGAGGTGAGAGAGTGACATATTCACACACTGAAGAGGGAGAGAGACGAGGAGACAGCCTTTCACAGAAGATGCTTTGTGTTTCTCACCTGTACATGAGGTCCATGAGCATCTCGGGATCTTCCTGGAACTCCCTCATCTTCACTGTGTCTGACAAAATACTGTTAAGGTTTCTTAGAAGCTCATCCACCTTAAAATACAGAAACACAAGAGGCAGGCATGAGGCTACAATACGATCAATTTCAGCAAGTAATACAGTAGTTTTGTGTGTGTGTGTGTGTGTGTGTGTGAGATTGTGTGCATTTTCCATACCTGTGAGGGCAGCTGAGTATTCTGCATCTCAGTGTCCTCCTCTGCGTAGGCCAGGATGGTGCGTAGTGAGCGTCGTAAGTATTCCTCCTGGAAGTCTGATGACTTGCCCACCAGCGAGGCCAGAGACATGGTGACCTGCATCTTCACTCTTGAGAAGTTCTGACAAAGACAAACGGGCCCGCAGTGAATATCAGCCTTAAACATTTGGAATTGCGTTTGTCAGACAACGAGACAAAATGATCAATTCGAATGTGAAACTGAAGCATAGAAAGTTAAAGAAAAAATGTAATATATCCAATGGATGGACAAAACACACTAATATATATCAGACAGATGCAGCTTGCATCAATATGAACATTCCCTCTCTTGGCCCTGTTTGACTAAATTTTGCTTCTACATTGCTTAGTTACCATAAAAGTCCAATAATGGCCAGGGCGTGTATTTACTTCAACAAAAGAGGCTCTTTATTAGAGACAGGCTATTATGTTGGTTTGTCAGTTCCAAATTATCCTATGTGCTTCAAATTTCACAATAGTCTTTAAAAATACATTATACAATTCACTTTGTTATTCTTATTGCCTTGAATATATCACTGGTGTAGGCAACAGATATGACCTACACATATTACTATTGCTTTTCCTTCTATTACTATTTCTACTCCTCACTCTATTAGTTTTTGTCTTATCCTAATATTAATACATATCGAGCAGAACTATTCATTCTAAATAATGAATTACTTTGTCAAAAAACACGCTCTATTCTAGGGACGTTTTGACTGTAGCTAAGCTACTATCATATATGGAATTTAGAAAAAACAGCTGCAATGCTGTATGGGAAATCTTTTTTTAACCTGGCATTCAAGTTCCCTACTGAGAAAATAAAACATCAAAATAAACTAGTAAAATTGAAATAAACCGTAAATCTATATGCTTACACACTGTACTTTGTTGTGTGTGTGCAATTGTTGGATGTATAGACATGCAATGAAAACTTTCAAGTCATGCAATAAGGGGTCTTTGGAAACACTTTGCTTGTGCCATTTTATTTACGTATCACCATTTGACAGCACACGGAATAAGAGAGCTGCAACAGATATGTTATTATACAACTGAAAAAGGATAATAAGCAAAACTGGTAAGCTGTTTTTGCTGTTTTCTCTCCTCAGGTTTTGCCCCGTGTCCCCTCCCTTTCCTTGTCTCTCCATCCTTCACACTACCTGTCCAAGATAACAGGCCTGAAAAGCACCCCTCCATCCTCTGCAGCGAGGACTGTGTGTATGTGTAAGAGAGAGTGTGCGCTCGTGTATGTGCGAAGTCCCATCTATCTCCAGCATGACCAGCTAAGCGGGAAATGATCTCCCATTAGCAGAGACATAATCACCCATGGATCATCTCTACGGCCCCATTCTGTTCAACTGAGCATGGAGCCAGAGCCTAACCACCCATCACTGCCCTCTAACTCAGTGTGTACATGTGTGTGTGTGTGTGTGTGTGTGTGCGCGCGTGCTCAAAAGTAGCCTAAATGATAGCTTAAGTCAACACAAAGCTGTCTTTGTCATGCTCTCTCCTTTTTTTTCCTCATATATGCCCCTTTTCCTCGAGCTTTCTTTCCAACCTTTCCGTAACTAGACACGTTTTTAACCACAGGTATCTGCTTTTAGTGATTTTTTCCATTTCAGGGGGGAAAAAAGCCTGGTATTTTCTCTTTTATTACCACAATCTAAAATGAAAGTAACTGATGGAGAGAGGAAAAAAGTGTGTCTGACAGACGGAGAGCAAGACGAGTGCAGATGAAGGGATGAAAACATAAACAAAGGATAAGGGAGAGAGTAAGTTCTGGATGAATGAGTCATACGGCTGCTACGCTAATTCAGATCACAGCTCCCTCTGTATACACCACGTAAACAAACATACACTGGGACACGCAGATGGGAAATACTTCCTTTAAACTGGAGATACTGTGTGTGTGTGTGCTCCACGGGCTGGTGTCTGACTTTCATTAAAGTGTACAGACTGTAAACACAGGAAATATCGACTGCAACAGCGGTTATCGAACTTGTGGAGAAAATGAAAGAACATACTCTATCCTAAACCTCCCCTATAAATGAAGGGCGGTTTAGGGAGGTTTATTTCCCTCCATCACTGCTTCACCTCTGGCTCTATCATGATTTCCTCCTTTCCGCCTTTCACATTCTCTCTCTCTCTGCCCTTGAGGCACATATAGTTAACACTGTCACACATACAGTATGTACTGAAACACACACACACAGGCCTGACTGTCATTAGTTAAAGAGGGATAGGAACATGGGGAGGCAGACAGTGATATATCTCTCTGCTCTCTACTCAGAGACACATCCTTCAGAAGAAACTTTCTGCGGCACGCTCAAAATAGACATGGAAAAGACATTAAAGCCGAGCAGGAGGGGAAAAGTGGAGAAGATAGGGTAAGATGTGTGTGACTCCCTGCTTCTATGTGTGTTCATGAGAACATATATCACAAGCAATTCCAAACTCTCATGTGCACTTAAATTTAATTTGGTCTGACATAAATGCAATTTCTTCTCTAAGCTTAGATGTTAGATGACGTTTTATCTGACAGAAAGGTAACACGTGCCTGACATTTGCTGTGTGTGTGTACATCCTTAAAACCCATTGGAACAGGATCATCTTTTGTGTGCGATGTTTTTGTGTGTGTGCTTACACTGGCATTGCTGTAGCTGCATCTCATGATGAGGTAAAGGGTGGCACAGGCCTGGCTCCTGTTCTCATCGACAGGGCTGCTGCAGTACTGAAGCACCTTCTGGCACAGGTCCGCACACTGCTCCGCCTCCTCCTCAAACAACAGGTCCCCAAACTGCACACAAACACACACACACACACACATAGAGACGGATGAAACCAGACACGCAGGATGGTATACACAGACCCACACGCACGCATGTATACACAAATAATTCAGGCTTGCATCAGCAGTTTGCCACCCCCGCAAGCAAATAAGAACATTTAATTTAGATACAGATAGCATTTGTGTATACACATCCACTCACATACTTCCTCCTGAATTTTCACAAAGTGCAACCACACACACATATCATAATGAAAGTACCTTGACAACAAGTGCTCTGAGTGTGCTGAAGGTGTGAGAGAGGAAAGTGGTACTCTGGTTGCAGGTGAGAGAGTGGAGTAACACCTTCAACACCCCACCAACCACGCTGTCCTTACACTCAGCCAATGGCACTGCCTGTACAGGAAACAGATTTACAAAAATTTACCAAATCATATGAGACAAATGGCAACACCTTTGGATACACTAGGAAGCCACTGGAATGCTAAACTAAATGTTTTAACTGCTCAGAAATCGCACAAGTGAACTTTAAAACAGAGCAGTGGTTTAGTATGCAGTTCACGCAGATATGTTTAAAGCTAAGACTGAAATGTGTGGATGGCATATTTTGCCATCTCTGTGCTCAACACATTTCATATTGTGTTCAATCTCAGCAATAAAAAAACATATCCCTTTGCATTCAACCTCTTTTCTACTCTGTTTTATAGTGATTCACTGAGTGATAGGCTTAGTACTGTCAAGCCATTCTCAAGCTGATCATATAATCAAATACCTAATCAGGAACTTTGTTATTTTAATTATGCATACAAATTAAAGTTTTTTTGTTTTTTTAAAATGGGCTTGCAGATGAAAGATAATCTCTTGTTGACTCTCTGATCCCTCTGCAGATCTAAAATATTAGAAAAACCTTACTGTGTAGTGCAATCTAATACCAAATTATCAAAGGACTGCATTATATTTTTTATGTGTTCATGTTCACATACAGTGTTGAGAGGTATTGCATGGGTGCAGGTTAGAGTGCTCTGACCTGCACGATGGTTTCCAGCAGGTCCAGCACTATAAGGTTAGCCTCTGTGGCTAAATTTCCACTGACCAGGGCCTCCTGGTCCAACTCTGCTTTAGTCCTGATGGAAGGTAGTGGTACAGATGGAAGAGAATTTCAACTGCTTCAAACGGGTCGGAGATTTAAACTCCCTTTGTGTAAATCTAATAGACACAAAAATTCCTTCATACTTGCTGCCATTATGTTTTTAAATGCTCTATCTATAAAAGTGTGTTATCTAATGTGTATTGTGTTGCTGTACGGACATGTATATATACTGCTGTCTACACAAAGTATTGCCTTTAAGGACAATAAAGTTAACTCAACTCAGATATTTAGAGAGGAAAGGAAAGCAATAAAATATCTAAATAAAGAAAGGCAGGGAGAAAGACAGTCAGACATTGACAAAGCAAGAAAGAAAGAATAGAAAATTCTGAAAACTGGACAGCAGACGTGAAAGTTAAAACTTACTTATCCTGTTTGTCGTTGGTCTGTCTCCACTGAGTGAGGTCTTTTCTCCATCGTAGGTTCTCTCTCTGACCCATGGTCCTATCCATTCCTGTGAGGGATTCAAAGGCAAATAATCATGTCAAGAAAACAGCTAGTGAGAACACTATTATGCAGATTGAGTACCGCTTACGCACTAAACTGTATCATAGTCTAAAAGATGAACATTATGTTTTATTCCAGTGCAAGAAGCAAATTAGATGATTTGTGTGAACAATTGCCGATAAAATGAAACAATCAGCTGTATTTTTCACAATAATCAAACATTTACTTGGTCTCGCCACATACACCAGAGCAATCCCATATTTGAAACACTGCTTAACACAAGCTATACAAAATTTCTGACTATCACAGGAAGAGTGAGTGCCTAAGCATAGACTGTGTAACCTGAAACTGGTTCTTGCCGTGACTTGCTGACCATACGTTTATAAAATACTGATAACATTTTGGAACATTTAGAGTGTTCACTAGTTTTGGAGGTAGTGCATGTTCAAAACCTTGAAATATTGCAGAAAATGCAGATCTAAATTTGACAGACAAGAAATTCCAAGAGGTTTTCCTTAAAGCGCAAGGAGATACACTACCGCCAACTCGTTTCATCATTTCCCCACGGGCTCCCGTTCCTCTCAGCAGGGCTTCTTCCAGCTGCATCTTGGCCTGATGAGACTTCTGTAAGGCCTGGGTGCTCACTTTGTCAGTGCTCTGCTTACCCTACAAACACACATGAACACATAGCTCGTAATAAATATTTATCCTTAAGTTCTGTATGATAAATACACATGCATACAAGATTTCCAAACACACAGCCATCCCTGATGAATGTAAACGACTGCTGCAAGAGCAATGATGCAAAACAGTACCAAACAAGTCAATATATGAGAAAACTGACCCTGTACTCAAAGCAGGACACACAAATAGTGAGGAGCTCCAGCAGCTTGTTGAGCTGCGAGGGAGGCATTTCTACAGTCCAGCGCTGAATCAGATTTCTATCAACGTTCTTCATCACCCACAGGAAACACACCAGTAGGTGGCGACTGGTGTCTGCTGCCAGGGTGGCTACGGATTTACCTTGCTAGGAATGGGAGAGAGACAGTTATGTAGTATGATACCTGCAATCATTCAGAAACATACACACAAACGTCCCTACATGCATCTGCTGTATGTGCACCCAAAACAAGAAACGACCTACCAGAAAAGAAATCAGGATTCCAGTGTGGTACAGAGGTAAGAAAATATTTTCTGTATAGATGCCCGTTAAATATATTTCATGTATATAATAACAACACAACAAATAGCCAGGGAAATTCTTTGATCCAAATTGTCTCCTGCTCTATCCATTTAGTTATACAGTGTATATAACAAGTGCATCTACCAAACTAACAAGCTTCTCGAAACCGCAAACATGGCTGGCCACTTCTTTCCACACTGGCTTTAGTGAAGTATGGTTCTCTTCCCCATTTTAATAGGCGTTAAATCTATTGCAGATTAATTTACCTTCATTCGTGTGATGATGAATCGCTACTATAGAGGGCTACTGCTGCTTCACTGTGTGGCAGCTTTGATAAATGTAGCCATTAACCTCCTAGTGCTCGAGGTGTCCCACCTAGAGCCTGGTTTCCAGGTCTCTGAGGGAAGCTCAGCAGAACCAACGTCAAATATTTGTAGCATGTAATCAAAAATGCCACTTGTTTATTTTAAAATATGCTTCATGTGGAAAACCATTGCTGTTGCTAAGAGTTAACAATTCAAACATTGTTTGAAGGGGAACTGCCTGAAAATGAGGAACAAGCGCTCTGGCAGCCATGTCTGGATTTGTGATGGATACCAGGCCGATGGCTCAGTTGTGTGAAAATCAGTTTTTCCACAACAGTATGACATGTTACAACATACAAGGAACTGAATCATCTCTTGGAAAGAAGCAGCGAAAGAGAATGGCAGTGTTCAGTTTTAGTGCCTGTGTTGTTGCTGTAGCTACACTTGATGGATGTGTTTGTCAGGGAGGACGGCCCTGTTCACTTATGATGCCAATGCCTGCCCATAAACCATCTCCTACAAACGTAGGAGTGTAGGAGTGTGTGTGTGTATGTATGTGTGCTTGTGATTTTGCAGGATAGATGAAGTGTGTGTGTGGCTCTGACAGCTAATCAATCTACCTCAGTGCAGCTCACCTGTTAGGAGGCAGAATACTCACAGATACAATCACACACGCACATGTACTTTTGAACTTTGAAAAGCAAAACAAAGCATACTATAATCTGTTATCATCTTAACATTAAGAAAATATTCCAGAATTTTACCATGGATGCCATGGAAACGAGAACATTCCGTCCGAGCGTGTTGAAGGGGTTCCCGGCAATCGCCATAGCAACAGACTGATTGATGGGTGGGACATTTTCAAGGTCATCAAGTCCGCCCGTCTTGTTTTTCCCGCCGCGCGTGTCAGAAACTACAGAGACAAACAGGGGTCAAATATGTGAAGCTGAAGAAGAGAGGACTGGAGCACACCAGATTAAATTAAAGCCTCTACTGTGCAAAACTTCGGGCACTACTGATTCTTTATTAGAGTTAAAATATACATAGGAATCAAGCACGTGTTAATGCTTGATTCCTATGTCAATAGGAGGGGGGTGAACTAATACATATCAAACCACACAATATGTAACAAAAAAATATACTTAAAATACTAGTGGATCGAATAAAATTTAATCAAAATACAGTTGAACAACAGTGGGTATGATTCATTGATAATCAGTGGAAACTGATCAAATCAGTTCTTCAGTAAGGGCAAAGGACTAAATCCACTGTGTCAATAGTGTAAATACAAGAAGCTTCTCTAAGATGCAGCAAGTTGACCGTTATATTCCAAATCTTATTAAGGTTGGTTATATTTTTTTTGTCCCTAAAAAGTTCACTTAAACTGCAGAACCATTATGAGTTTGTGCACACGAAAGTGTGGTCTTATGATTGCAAAATGCTATTTTTGTGTGTTAATCTACCATGAATAACTGGAGTCTATATGTGTCTTTGCGAGACTTGACAAGATGGTATGAATCAACAACTATGTGCATGTAACTGAGTGAGCATGTATGCTATTTCTGTCTCAGAGTGCTTGTGTGTGTGTGTGTACATATATATATATACCAGTGAAGTCCAGATAGTTGGTGGAGTAAATGATAATCCCCACAAGCGAGAGGTAGAGAGCAGCCACTTTGGCTCTGACCTCCGGTTTATTACAGCGATGGTCAAGATCATGGGAACACAGCAGGCTGTAGATGGCATTGATTGCCTTTCTCTGGACCTTTCCCCTGTGAACACACATACACGTTTTAAATGTTTTATTGAATCCACCAATTACATTCCAAGTATACAGGGTTCACATATTTATAGAGGTTAAATACATTCTTTGGCACTTTGCGGTGTTTCCTCAGAATATGTGTGAGCAAACATGCATGATTGAACTTGTGACTTGCAACAGTTCAAACACTTTATATATGGAAGGTAATGTCAATTATGTGGGAACCTTGAAAGAAAGTGGATAGAACTTTACATACATTACAGTTTTGTAATAACAAAGCAGTAAAGGGATAATATCTTAGGAAAAACTTGAAGGCGTGTATGTTTCCATACCCCTCCGACTCCATGTCCAGGGCGGCACTGAGCTCTGTCAGCAGCAGACCGGTAAGGTAGTGCTGTTGCTTGAATTCCTGAGAAAGCTCAAACAGCCCCAAAATCCGCTGCTGCTCCTGGAAACTACATGAGCCAGAACTCTGAATGGAAAGATGAAATGAAGGAGTGGCAGACACAATGAGAGGGGCAGGGACAGAATTATGGTAAGATTTTTCCTTAATGCAAAGTAAAGTACTTTTTAAAACAGCTCTTTTTAAACTGAATCCCATCTAATCTCATCTACTTTATCTAATGACTCCCTAAACTCCCCTTTTCAGTTATCCTTAGCACTCCTTGTATGTTGTAAAAGTACGATGGCCCAAACATTTACACTCCTCACATATTTTATTTTTTTTGCAGCTGTGATAATACTATTTATCAAAACAGAGGGTCTAAGGACAGAGGGTGTTGTATGCTGTACAGATTGTGAAACCTTCCTAGAACCTTTTGTTTAAGGGCTGTGTAAATAAACGGGACTTGCCATGAATGTCAGTTTATCAGATTGTTGTATTTATTCATTGTCAATGATGAAACAATCACCTGAATGCCTGAATTATAAATATGCATAAGTGCAAATTTCGACTGACAAGTGGACAGACCTGTGAGGAGATAGATGGACATGGTGAGGCAGGAGCGGAGGCAGGGCTGCTGAAGAAGAGGCTCAGGTTGAGGTAGTGCTCGTGACTGCACAGGATTCGCAGGAACTCCAGACGCATGCTGATCAATGCTGGCATTGACACAGTCTTAGCTGAAATCTAGAAAGAAAATAGAGCAAAGAATTATCATTTAATGCAAGATAGTTCTTCAAAACATAGAGGGTAAATGAAATGCCTTAAAAACTGTCTCACATATTAATGCTCATGGAAGCCTCTTCTTTCAGATTCAAAAATAAAACAGCTCCCACGGGGGAAACTTACTGAATAAATATATTTAAAGACACACCGTACATGGTTTTGGTTTGTTATCAGTGCTTCTACCTGGTTGCAGTAGATTTTCACCAGCTGAAAGACAAATCCTCGGTCCATGAGAGACAGCAGGTCGTAGAGGAAGAAGGCCAGGCTGATGTTGACTTTCTCTGCTTGTTCTACCTCCTAAAACAAGAACAATCAACAAACAGCAGTTGGTAAGCTGCACTGAGTGGATCTTGCCAGGCATCTAGCTGTGAATGCTGAGCTTTTGATACCACAGAGGCAAATATAATTAGCACCTCCAGCTCCCTGTTGTTTGGAGGACACTGACAACATGTATACTGAGGCTGAAACTGCTTCTACCCATCCAAAGAGCAGTAAAACACTTTGGGGTGGACTAAGTTACACTAATTATTGGTAATCAAAATGTATTGTCGTCATCATCATCATAGTATTCTTTACCTTCTGTTGTTTGACAAGGATGGTCCTAATCTCAGCTGTAACCACGGAGACAATGGTGGTGATGTCCCCTTTAAATTGGTCAGAGAAGCGACTTCTTCGAGGGACATTGTTCTTGTCGAGATGAGACACATGCTGAGCCATGCTTTTCACCTGTTCAAGCAGTCACACATCAACACACACACACACACACACACACAACAAATGTGAATCAGATAAAAACAAAAGGGGGAAATCTGTCAAGTAACCTGACAGTCCGTCCAGGGGACGCATCATATTTTCCCCCTGATAATGCTACATTATGAACAAATCATGTTGAATCGTTTTGAAACCATGGAAACAAACAAAAGAAACCTCGCTGTCAAAAAACCTGTTTCTTACCATCTGCGCATACACTGTATCCACAAAGCACTGAAAGTATGTAAGTACGGAATTAAGTTTAGCTTTATGGATTATATTGATGCCAAATTGACAAGAAGACTGTCGACATATTACACATTTTATCTTGTGTTTCTAGAGTTATATGTTTTAGCGGACACGTAAGGAATTGTTAATATATCATATTTCTTAAGTTTGGCATATTATTTTCCACGTGGGGAGCTTCAGTTTAATTCAAACTGCAAATACTTTAGCCTATACTTTTAATGTTTTGCCACCACTACAGGAACACTAGGTGACTGCTGAACTATGATAAGGTTGTCTGACGTTGACTGCAGTTAGTTATTGGTTTGATTAATGGTTTACAGTCTATTAATGTGTGTTTTTATTGATTACTGATGGGAATGATCAGGCTAATTTAAAGCTAATTGTAGTCAGTTTCTAATAGTCAGTATGCAGTAAATGGTTGCCCTTTGTGGGAATTTTTTTAAACTACTTTCCTAATTTAACATGATGTGCTAGATGGTGTAATGACTGCTGATGATAATATAAAGCAACCTGCTACAATAATCTTATTTATTTCAGCACCATTTACACTAATTGTCTACGGTTTACTAATGTTACTGTTGTTTTTTGTATTTTGTACTTATAATAATATATCTATAGGCACTTGATGTTTGTCTACGTTGTTGAGCTTGCTGTCCTTGTTTTTAGCCATATTTATGTCTATTTCTCTCTATGTACATAGAGAGCAAAAAAAAAAACGGAGTCAAATTCCTTGTATGTGTACGCATACCTGGCCAGTAAAGCGGATTTGGATTCTGATGAAATTTGAAAGCGCAGCATTCTCGTTGCCCTTTAGCTTCCCTTTTTAACATTTATTTACCCAGAAAAAGCTAGTATTTCTCTGAATAATATCACCTCCTCTTTCTGTCAGCTGCTGTGTCTGCAGTGTATTTACAGATTTGCATTTTATTCGTTTCATTTTCAGATATATTGTCAACATACATTAATAACCATAATTATAGCCATATAACATCAAAAACGAGTTTAACACTATAATTTGTCAAAAACACGTTCTAGTCGGGGCTCACTGAATTTCCATGGGACCCGCTCAAATGACCACCTGTGGGTCCAGGGGACTCACTACATTGAAAACCTATCAACATCTATGTGCTCATTTTTCATTCAAATTACAAAAGCTGCCTATTATTAATTAAGCATCCTGTAGTGAAGTTATTGAAGGAAGAAACATAAATAAGTGAAATGAACTGAAGGGATGAGAGTGAATGTGAGTGATGATACATTTCCCAAACTGCAAAAGAGTGATAATTTGTCAAGAGGCTTGATAAATTACAGACTACAGTGATTTCAAAATGCCCCTTTTATTCACCACACAATAAAACCATCATTTATCATTTAAGGTGTGTGGCAGCGAGGTCATGTATTGTTTGGTGTGAGTCATTTTTATTACTACTCCATTCATCATTAACAAGTGTCAAATTAAAAAAAACACACTCTGTAAAGTCATCAAAAAAAGCACACTGACCAGCAGTTCAAAGAAGAACCAGGCATATTTGTATGCGCTCTCTTTGCAGACCCCAGAGCTGGTGACTATCTGCAGGGCCAACTCTTCATGAAACTGCTGCAAGAGAGAAAATACACTGAGAAACAGTTTAGGTAGCTTATGGAATAAAGAATCTCTTATTAAATAGAGCATCTCCTAGTATTATACTTAATAACACTATGAATTCATTTTGAAATACTGGCTTTGAACAGGAAACAAAACAGACCAAAATCCAAACAACCACAGTACCGGTGTCCTCAGTGTCACACTCCCACCCTGTGGTTACCAGCAAGAACTGGTGGCTGAAAGCTCAAAAGGGACAGTTCACCCCAAAATCAAAAATACAGATTTTTTCTCTTACCTGTAGTGCTATTTATGAGTTGCCGAGTTTCGGAGATATCGGCTGTAGAGATGTCTGCCTTTTTGAATGTAATGCGACTATATGGCACTCTTTTTCTGGTGCTCAAAGCACCAAAAAAGTTTTTTTAAACACTCAACAGCAATGTCTCTTTCCAGAAATCATGATGTCGGTTACTCAAGATAATCCGCAGATTTATTGTGAGCAGTTAATGTGGGAACTATTTTCTTTCTACTGATAGTTCCCACACGAAACTGCTCACAACAAGGTGTGTGGATTATCTTGAGTAACCAGGTCATGATTTCTGGAAAGAGACATTGCTGTTGAGCGTTTCAAAAAACGTTCTTGGTGCTTTGAGCAAGAGAAAATATGTATTTTTGATTTTGGGGTGAACTTTCTTTTTAAGCTGTACATTAGGACGTTTAAAGTCTAAGTACTGTTGAATGTATGCATAATCCTAACAGTAAGAAGTAGAATTCTTCTGAAAAAAAAAATAAATGAAGCATAAGACAAGAAACACTTTCTAAAGCCCTTCAATAACTACTGATATACTGTAAATTACTTAACCAGTTATGGTTACCGATATCATTATTTTATTAAATTCTAGGTCAATGTACGGTTGCCACATTGTAAATGAATGGTAGGAATATAAAACAGCAATTATTTAAGCATTGCAGGCTAAATCCATCCTAAACTATTGTTTTCATTACTGTTTTATACTAAAACCACAAAATAGTTAATTAGAGAACAGGAATGTGTCACTAAAATCATACATCGGAACTTCTCAAACATCTATCCATCTATAACTATTGCAACAGTATGGAAGCTTTATGCTTAGTTTCGATTTCTGAATTTGGATCAGTCTCTCCAACGATAAACAACAGGGACAACAAGAATGCAGTGATAATGTAATCTATACAAATCGTAGCGCTGCATTATAAAAAGTGAATATTATAACCTACAGGCGTCTACTGGGGCCGCAGAGTCGGTCACTGATTCAATGTCAGTGTCAACTCTGACATCATCAATTCATCTTGGTGCTCTGATTTCCATCTTAAGAAGACAATTAATATTACCATCCAAATTCTTCACAACAGAGAGATATCACTTCTGCTTTAGGGTGGATGAATTAAAAGCAGCTTCGAGATTTTTTTTCTCATTGATATGCAAATGTATGCAACAAGTTGCTCCAAACTGTAATCAGGAACCAGTGGTGTATTATCTCGCATATCACATACCATGGTGGTGGTATATGAAAAAGTTAAAAGAAAGGGAGAACTTGTTTTTAAAAACCTTTCTGTTAGAGGGCCTGGTGCTTCCTGTGGGGTTCTGGTGGTTGCTTAAGTCGACATAGGTGGACATGCGGCTGCCTGGGTTGTTGTGGCCCTGGAGACAGAAACACACAGGTTCCATCACATTGAACGTGATGGATGCATTCATTAGAGTGGGCGTCAAGTGGCCTATTACAATACCTAATGTACTGTGGGGATGAACAGCAAATGACTGTTTTGTGTGTATCTGCAACCATGCTGAGATATTTACATACTGCACCGAGTGTGTGTGTGTGTGTGTGTGTGTGTGTAGTTTGTCAAATACATAAAACCATACATTGGCCTGGTGAAATATAGACTTTCAGCAAAAAATAGGGCAAATTTAGTGTAGGTTTATATCATACATTTTTAAAATCAATGCTAATTACTCTCTAAGAGTAAATTCATATTATGGAGAAGTCTATTTCGGCTGCTAGAAAAGCTTCCAAAACTGGGCTTAATTTATATGGCACTAAAACTGAATCCACTGCAAATTAAGGTTTTGTAATGTGGGGTGACAGAGTGATTACATGGAGATTTGGTTTGGGAAACCCTCTGTACCTTGGCAGAGAGGATGTTTTTAACCTCGGCATCTTCTGCAGAGGTGTGTGGTGCGGGGAGATCAGGGTTGCTGCTACTGCGGATTCTGGACTGGAGAAGCATACTGCCTACTGTGGCTGCTGTAGCCCGACCCATGGTGCTGTAACGGCTCTCTGCCGAAGGTATCATACTCCCTGAACATAGGCCCATGGAAACGCAAAACATTCTTAAAATAATCACAGCAAATATAATCAAAGGAAAAATGACAAACAGAAGAAAAAGTAAAGAAATTCTAATCCGTATGTCAGTACCTGCATTCTGAATGTCTTGACGGGGATCAGGCAGATGAAACACCCAGTAAAGGTAGGTCGCCAAGAGGCTGTTCCTACCCTGCTGGTCCCTCATCAGCTCCTGACTGTTATGAAGATTGTTAACAATAGACGCCACTGATTCGAAGGCTATCTGGGCTAGATTAGCTGTAGGACACAGACATAAACATGTGTGCAGAAATGTTAGAGCTATAATCTCAACAACAGAATGGGACAAAATATTATCCAAAATATCATCATGACAAATAAAATGCTATTGGACCTTGGTCTTAAAAACTCAGTTAAATTAAGTTGTGTATTACAAATACGCAGTTAGTGCAAAATCTATTAGGTGATTAATCTAGTAGCAGTAACAGAAAATGTATATGCAACAATTTTGATACTCAATTTTACTCATTTACTAAGCAAAAATGCCAAACATTCACTGGTTTTTGCTTCTCAAATGTGATGATTTGATTGATTACTGCTGTTTTATATAATTTCAAGTACAGTATTTTTGAGTTTTGTACTGTTATAGTTTTGCAAATCCTCACATTGTAGAAGCTGGAGCAAGGGGATGTTTTACATCCTGGCTTGATGATTGATAAAAAAAATTAAAAATTCAGCACTATGTGTAACAGATAGCAATTTCCCCAAATAAGTGAGTTGCCATTTCTCTGCAGCAACAGTGACTTTAGTCTGTTATTTGAGTGAAGCTAACTCCTCACCGGTCTGGCCAGCGATGACCATGGGCTGCATGATGAGGGTGAAAAGTTTATCCAGCACCAGATGGAGGAAGAGGACCAGAGCCTCTAAACTGGAGGAGGACACTCCAATGATGCTGAGCTTCAGCTCATGCTCTAGCTTGTTCTCTGGAATCTTCTCCTCCCTGAGCCGCAGCGGGAATGTAGCGCCACCCTCCAGGGCATGGCAGAGGGTGAAGAAACGCTCCAGGTGGTTGTCCTGGTACAGAAAATGATTGAGATGAAAATGATGACATGATTTGTTACAATGGGGTACTTGCAGGGGAAGCAGAGAGATAAAAAAAGCAAAAGAGGAACAACAAAAGAGACAAAGAAACAAATGTAACAAGGGTGGAAGTCTTACTGCAGCAGAGTGGACGCCTGTTGTGTTCTGTGTGTGCACATTGATATTTAGTCTACTTGTGTGCACGACAGACAAAGAAAAAAAAAAGAGATGGTAGGCAAAAAAGACCGCTATCATGTTGTTTTTGTTGGGTATAATTAAAGTGATGATTGATGTTAAACTGATTTGTATGTGTAGTGAAGTGTATGTGCCAATCCACTAAGTGTTTTTGAGGAGGTTCTACAATAGCAATCAAGAGGAGTAATCTGTGATGGAAATTTCTATCTACCATCTATTTAAATAATTTCCCTTAGAAATATGGTTAACAGGCGAAGCCTTAAGCATTGCTAACAGTCAAGTCACTTGCTACCCTAGATATGGAGCTGACCTCTGTACCCTTAGCTGTAGTTCATTGTATTGTCTTCTAAGACTGTTGTCTTCCCACACTGAGAGAGCAGCTGGATAGGAGGAAGCCCATAACCTAGACAACCACAATGTTACTGATAGTAGCTCTTGTCCTTCCCATGAGAATTATGATCATAGGTGAGATTTGCTGTTGTCCTCCAAATATGAAGAAGCACGTATTTAGACTACAGTTCCTAACCTTGTAGGGAAACATAGTTGAAACCATAGAAATATATACTATGTGGACAGAACATAGGTACGAACTATGCACTGGCACTTTAATAGAATAGGTATATTTGTAATAAGGACTTTAGGATGACTGTGCACAGGAATTTTTAAAATATCTTAAAGAATTATTATAACAAGTATTAGTATTTTATTTAAGCATGGACACTTTTTACTGCTATAGGTCTATTTGGTATTAGGTTTTCTTTTATTTGGTTTTCTTTTTGATTGTTTATCCATGTCTGGGACTACATTAGCTTTGTGCTAAATCCGGTGTATTTACGCCAATTTATACTGTACGTTCATTAATATGCATTGTCCAATCCAAATAAATAAATAAAATTAAATGAAAGAAGGACACCTCAGACTGGTTTTGGCACTGCACTGGGTCACACCTTGAAATGCCGATTTCTGTGTCTCCTCGGCCGAGCTTCGTTAAACATTGCTGTGTAAGACATCCAGAGCTTCTTCTCTTGAGTTGACCAACTCACAACAAAGTTGTGTTTGTGTGTGCAACCACCACTCACCTGTGTGTGTATAGATGACACAGCATGGGTCTCGAGGTTGAAAAGTCCTTTGTGACTCTCCATCCACTTGACCGGTGGGGCCTGAATAGGACATTTCTACAAAACAAAGGCAAAAATAACTGTGGATCTTCCATGTCTGTGTTCAGTCCTTAATATGTCTATAGCCTTCAAAGGATACTTTTTTGATCCTTTAGATACAGTTGCATAATATGGACATGCATGAATTTCTACAATGTATACTATACATAACAGATTTGTATACCTCAGGCGTGTGCAATGAATAGTTGACAGGTAGTCGCTCCAAGGCAATGGGCAGACAGAACTGACCAGTCTGCAGTCGGTCATTATTCAACATGGGCAGCCACTAGATGAAAAGAGAATAGTAAGTACGTAAGCTATGTGCACTTTAACATCAGGAAATGTTCTATGTAGTTACAGTGTTTTAACAAGAGTCTCCAGCCATGCTAGTGGCTCTGTGAGGATGTAATTAGTAAATGCTAATGTTAGCGTGCAAGCACATTTTTTTTCTGCGTGTACATTTAGAAATATATGGGTGGGTAATAAAAGGACAAAAACTCACAGAGTATCCAATGAGCGTCTCACAGCTGCCGCTCTGGTTCTGTTTCTGCTGGCAGCTGATGTGGTAGAAAGTGAACAGCAAGTGATGTCTCTCTGTCAGACGGGCTGGAAGAGCCAGCTTCACTTCCTCATAGAAGTCTGGGGACCTGAGAGATAGGGAAATAGGGAGTAACAAGGGAAGAAACACACAGCAAAAGAGGGATGGGTGAGGACGAGGATGGAGGAGGAGAGATGAGAAAAGGGGGGAAACCATTAACCAGAGTGTGAGAGAGAGAGTTGGGGAGAGACAGAGGTACTAAGACTGTTTGAATGACAAAAAGAATCTACCACAAACAATATAATGTAACTCAATAATGTGTACTTGCTTGTTATGGTAGGTAACAGGGACATAGACTTCCTGTAAAAATTCAGGGCCATTTGATTTCCCAAAAATGACCTGAGAACGGACAGGGAGGGAAAAAAACACAATTTAAAAAAGGTAAAATAACTTTCTTCTGTCCGACAGCACAAACTTCACATAATACATCTGTGTAGACTGCAGTTGACAGGGCTGTCCATCTATACCATAAACTTTTGAATGTATTTTTGCACAGAACGAGGATTATGGATTTTGTCCTCCATCACTTACGCTGAAAGAGCATTAGGAGGGTATCTCTTAATGGTCAGTATGTTCAGAAGAAACCTTTTTCAATGTTAATATGGGCGCCTGATAGACTTAAAAAAATATGAACCTATCCTTTAATGTATGTACTTATTCGTGTTACAATAACATAATTGTATTAAATTACATTAATAATTAAATGATGCAATGCACACACTTCCATGAGTAAATCCAGTGGAATTATGAAGACAAATCAACTTTACGGTTATAACAGTGCTGTACGATCAAAGGTTTTAAATGGCAGCACTCACAGGCAGAGAGCAGGTTGGGTCCTCTCCGCTCATAAACTGGATTTTGATGGTGATGTTTCTTGCTGATGTAAGCCTGTTGACAAAGTTTAGCCTCTGGGGGTAGACATAGAGCAGGTTCCTACAGAGACATAGAGAGAGAAAGAGTCCCAGGGAGACTTCCTGTTTAATTAACACATGAAAAAATCATGCAAGACCCTTCTTTATATAAAATGAAGCAGTTCCAACATACATCACTAGATGGCACTATCTGTACAGCAACATCTTAATCATGTAGTGTGGTATGGTACAATTAATGTCACAGAAAAGTCCAAACAACCATTAATTTACTGTGACCTGTGGCTTTAATACTACACTGTAATCCTGGATTACAGGAAAATAACACAGATTCCACTGAACAAATGCTCAGAGGATGGTAGCATGTTATTACCATGCTGGGGACTTGTTCACACATGAAGTTACTAATGTTTCGTTTCAAGCTAAACCATTTTGGAATTGAGTGTTTTAAACCTCTGCTCACACAGGCTGCCCCAGTTGTCTTACACTACGACAGAATTTCACAGGTAGCCTGGATGGAAAGGCCTGAAAATAGGCGCTACAATAAAAAGAGCAAGGTGAAGTCGGCTCCTGAGTGATGAGTACAGCATGACTGTTCTTGTTGCCTCTGGCCTTTCAGAGAAATAAACTGTCTGTAAGAGCAAACAACAAACCTGTTTACAGCTCAAGCCATGAAGAATTTGCTTTTCAAAATCTTGTTTGTATTTCATCCTGTTGAGGTGCAAGTTTTGTATAAGCAGTTCTCTTTTACTCTGACAGTCTACTTGAGAGACTCACAAAAACATATTAAATATAAAAAGAACATTTTGATTAGAAAAAAAAAAATCAAATTTCCTTCCTTCCACTGTGTTGAGTGGATATTTTGGATATAAAATGCCATATCCAAAAGTATAAATGTTGTTACAGGAGTGTGTGATCATTTAGTTATATATTAGGCCTTGTAACCCACCTGTACATGTTGTGAGGGACATAAACCTCACTGGATGGGAACTCCAGCACCTCTTTGATTGGCCGAATGTTCTTTTCAGCAACAGGTATCAGAGGGATGAGCTCAGTGGACAAACATGCCAGTGGCGTGTCGTGGACTGGAGACATGTCCAGTTTTATGGTACCTGGAAGACACAAGATAAGTGAAATTCACAAGTCAGTGACTTGCATATACAGTAAACTGCATATATCATATGATATCACATCATGTCATTTGAATTCTTTGCATAATCACTACACAAACAGACACACACTGATCAAATCAAACCAAACTTTAAAGCAATTGTTCCACATTTTGGGGAAATGCACTTGTTCGCTTTCTTCCTGAGAGCAAGTTGAGAAGATCAATACCAATCTCATGTCTTGTCATAAAGTATGACGCTACAGCCAGTAGCTGGTTAGCTTAGCTGAGCATAAAGATCAGAAACAGGGGGAAACAGCTAGCCTGGCTCTGTCCAAAGCTAACAAAATACGCACACCAGTATCTCTACAGCTCACTAATTAGCACATTATGTCTCCTTTGTTTAATTCGTACAAAAAGTGTGTAAGGTGTAAAAAAAAAAAAAAAAGACAAGTTGTGGTTTTACAGGAGGTTATGTGACGAGAGATGACCTGATATTGTCTTGATTCTCCTTTGTGGAGTGGAGGTTTTCTTGATCTCAGCCAAGAACTTGAGCAAGTCCTCATCACTTAAACGATCTCCCTCCTGACACAAACACACACAAGCACAGTTAGCAGCTGAGTGATTTCATTGAAAAGCCAGGGTGAAAAGAAGCAAAATAAAACCACAGAATATAATCTTAGTATTAGTGTCTGTTATACTATATCGTGTATATCAGGGAAGTAAAAAGTTTTTCACAGATGAGTCACTCTCTTTGTGCTTGGGTGGCGGTCAGACCTGTTTGAAGATGGTGGTGATAGTGATGGTGGCAGGTTTGAAGGCAGAAATGTTACAAAATTGATCATCGATAGTATTGTAACGCTCAGAATTCCTCCTGGGTAACTGTGCTCTCCGGTCAATGCTGGTGGATTTACCTGGAAAAACAAAGAACAAAAAGGTCATGGGTCAAATGATACACATCACAGCTGCACACAATCTATGGAAATGCACTCAAATGCATGCACAACCTATTACTGTCAAACAAAGACACTCATTTGGAGAAACACAAACCTCCTTTTAAGCTGTCAGAGTCTGTGACATCACGGTCTATCGCAGCAGTGGAGATGACCTCCATGATATTAACGGTTGCCCAGGCAAAGGGCATGCGATAGCGACCCAGCCTCTGGCAGAACGTCTCCGCCTGACCTCGCAGCTTCTCAAGCTTGTCCTTGTTCTGGAAGACCAAAAGAAATGATTAAATGAATGCCTTCAACCTTAAAACATAGTAAATAATATTAAGAGTAAATGTTTAAATGAAGATAGTAAAAAGTCCAAATCTTCAGTATCTTCTTTGTGGTTCAACGGTTAGGTTACAAATAATTGCTCTGCCACATTACCTTTAGAGTGTCACATTCCTTCAATGTCATGTAGGGGTCAGCACAGTCACTGATCTCTCCCTGCTGGAGAACCTTTTCAATCTAAAACACAGACAGGAAGTGCATGAGCCATCAGAGCATAATCAAACTACAAAAATCCATAGTTTGTTGGCAAAGGTAGGGTATAAGGCAGCAAGAGAAAGCGATTCAAAGGCTGCACTGAATTACAGGGTACATAAAACTGATTTGGGAGTAGGACTAAGTTATTTAAAGCCAGGAGGAAAACAGCCGAATCCTGTTACAGCCACATTTTTTCATAGGCGCTATGGATTTCATTATTACCTTGATGACCAGGTAGATATCTGGGGTAGGGTAGGTGATGGAGAAGATGGCAGATCTGGCCAGGGTGGACTGATCCACATGTGGAGTGTGAGGTTTCAAGAAGTTTTTAAACTGCTCTGAGTTCAGATCACAGTAGAAGTTCTCTGATATCTGGAGGGAGACAGAGATGAAAAGTTTTATTTTTGAGAAAAAGAAAAACCTCTCTTTGCCAAAAGTACATACATGGTTAGTTATCTTGATGGAAGCTTTTACGGACATCAAATTCAGGGCAGAATAAAATGCAAAACGTCACTCTAAGGTATAATGTTTTCCTATGAATGATTTAGAATCAGTTTAGAAGCTCCAGGACACCGGTTTCATGTAAATTAGTGTCATTAGTGCATAAACACTGATCCTGGAATATCATCCGTGCGGTCCACCCCCATCGTTTCACTACTCGCCTTTCCTAATGACCTTAGGCTAGGATCACAGCCATATGTCCTGATCTGGCCTGGCCTGGTGTGTGTCATGTGATCCTATTCACTGGAAAGCCATTAACCACTCTCCTTCATTCTGCTCGTCCCATAGGACCTCCATTACACTGACCACACCAAAGCAGACTTCTAGGCAGCCAAACCCGGCAGACTTGTTAACTGGACTCCTCAAGACAGTAACTGTGATCAGATTACACACTCGGAAAAGTATTCTGGATTGATCACTTTTGGTTTGTTTTAAAACTGACTTTATTAATAGCCGGCTAACAAGCCAGAAAGCAAAAGTCATTTTGTGACGGAAATTACCCTTTTCACTTTAACATGAGGCACATTTACTCCAAGAGTGAAAGTACTCAAAAGACTGCAGTGGAGGAGTCCACCTCTTACTGACAAATTACTTCTTGGAATCACAGAAATAATTTCTCAATAATAAAAGCCAGCTGACCTATATAGCATATTATGCTTCATATTCTCATCAAACATGTGTGTCAAACAAAGTCCAAGCGTTCGCCGAGTTCAACATTCGTAGTTAATTATAATAGCATTCACTTGTGAAAGGCAACCTTCAAACCACTAAAACTGGATTCAATGGGAAACGAGTAATGTAGTAGCACTTTTTAGCATTACATGTTTGTCATGACACACATTATTTAAGAGCAAGCTTAACATTTTCTAATGGGGCGCACTTACAACCAGCCCGGGTTTTGCCAACCTTGCAACTGTGTAGCAAGATCTGGTGTGTTTTAAAACCCCTTTTATAACTTTATTCGAAAAAAAGAGCCATGGGACTTTTCGATCTTGCGAATTGTCTGGGCAGACATCAGCTACTTTCCCACAAACATTCTCCAATACAGCTCCATGAATGAGCAGTTATGCTGCTTACTGAGGCCACTGCTGCAGTGAGCAAGAAATGCCTTGTATACCAAACAACAGACAGACTGAAACACGTAGCTAACTGACTGCAGAGTATCCACTGCATATATGAAAAAACATTGTGGTGTACTTGTTCTGATCACTCATTGTGTCCTCCCAACAGGGCTGCAGTCACAGTCCAGCAAAACTAGGCTTACTGGACTAGAATAACAGTATAGAATAACAACAAAAAGACTATTAAATGCCTGTAGTAAACTTGGAGAGAAACAAACATTTCTTAACGCTGTTTTTTATGAGGACATATCGGTCTGTTTGTATGTCTACTCTAAAACCTGTCTGTTTATATCCATAAATCTGATATCATAAGTAGGCCACTTGTTGGGTCAAATCCTGTGTCTGCACCTTGGCTGATGGACCAGAGAGGCATGATTAATAACTAGAGTATTATACGGAATTATATGAACATCTGCTGCAGATTTCACAGATGTGAAACAGCAAAACTGATATGAACAAAAAAACAAAACAGACAAAACAACAAAATTCCCATAAGAGACAACAGTAAGACTACAGGAAAAGAGAGAGAAAATGAGACAAAGAGAGGCAGCAGGAATGTGGCAGAAAGTAAAATATAACACTCATTGAGGAGACGTAAAAAAACAAGTGTACTGAAGAGAGTTGGAGAAAGACAGAAAGCAAAAAAAAAAAAAAAAAAAGTAAAATCATGAAGGGTTCAGAGACAAATGGGTCAGTAGCAAATGCTTCACAGTTCCACAACAATGAAATCTAACTGACAAAACAAGCAGGACAGTTTCTCCTTCCCTCAGACAGAGACACATTTCAGAGCTCTTTAACAGTCTGAATCTGTCTCTGCTCAATGTAATAGGCAGGAAGTTGTATTAACATCCACATGGACACACTTTGTTTCAACACATAATAAAATAATTCATCTTAAGCTAAATACACTGTGACACTTCAGCTCTGCTCTTATGGATTGACATCTGTAGGAAGCAGAACTGAACATATCCTTGATTTACAGTACACTCTTTGACATATAGACAAAATATTTCATACAGTGCACAACTGACACTGTTTGTGTTGTCCGAAGACCAGCTTATAGACAGACCATTTTCAGAATTATGGGGCATTAAATTGCCCTATTTTACCCAGCAGACCATCTTAGAGCCATCAGCTAGAAAGCAGCTGGGCAGCGCAGAGAAGAAGGCAAGTCCGGTGGCTAAAACCCTGTCTCGTCCAAGAGATCCATGAGCACTTAAGCGCAAACTAAATCCTTCCAGCCCCTTCACCCAAAAAAAACTATCCAGCTGTGTAAATCCACAGAAAACATGCAAACAGCCATGGCTCAAAATGGTCGACTGGGAAAATGCAGCGCACTATTAGTAGTTATAGAACCAAAACATGAGGACCCCCAGGGGCATAAATATGTCAGGATGATGAGACATAAAACCTTGTAGATTACAGTGATCCCTCACTGCCACGCTGACTGCCAAAAGAAACCACGAGACCTCCCCGTATCAACAGGAGGCTCATGACACACAGCAGTTCATATTCATATTCATGCAAATGCCATTTTGATGCCATTTTTGAAGCTTACAGAATGCCTATCATGCTTGATTTTTGGTGAGACAATCCGAGATTTTTAGGACTGTAGTTGGTGATCAAAGTCACTTCCTGTTATATGACCGTGTTAGTGAGGGTTTACTTGTGACCAGTGTTCCTCTCTTTTGATAAAGTTTTTCTCTGTTCGACATATGTCCTCATGATTTTTGAGATGCTTCCTCTTGTTACATTACAACAAATAAGCACTCACCCACAGTGACTGACTTAACATGGTATTTTTTGGTAAATGGACTGCAATTGTATAACTGTTTTAAACAAAGTGCTTTACATTTTGCCTCTAACACACACAGAGATACTCAGACACTAATGGCAGTAAGCTACCATGCAAGGCACTGGCCTAACCAACAGGAACAATTGGGGTTCAATGTCTTGCACTGCAACACAATAAATTGCGGCCTGAAAAAGGACCTATGTTGCCTTTGAACTTCCCTTGTGAAAATGGAAACTCTCCCCTATTAAATCAGACATATATTTTGATAGGATTTGATATTTATAGACCAGTTAGGAAAGTATTTTCACATACCAAACTGAACCTGTGAGTTATAGATTTAAATACAACAACAATTTCTGCTTCTCCGCTGATAATCACTTAAAATAGTGGCCCATTTACACAGATTCTTACAAACATTACTGATGTAAACAAACAACATCTTAAACCTTGTGTATCTGGTGTTTGTCGCTATATTGACTGTGATAGCAGATTCCAATACTGTGTTTTTCTTTTAGGTAGTTTTGATACCATTTGGATACACTTGGACCACGGATTGTGCCGTTAATAAAGAGTCACCTTGTATTGCTGCCTTTGCAGTTTGATTTTCCATCATCACTATCAGATTTACTGCCGCATCAATCACAAACGCTGCAAAACTATGTAATGTAGCAAGGTGAAGAGTCTCAACATCATAACACAAACAGGACCTGTGGTCACAAGTAGACACCACACCAACTGAAAGACACCCTGAGAGTCTCCACAACAAACCCACATTATGAGCTTCACCAAACTGGTATTTACTGCAAGGTTGTTATATTGTCCTACCCCTGTATTATATGTGGCAAGGTGAACATATCACATGAGTTTCCAGGACATGCGTTATCACATGCTTTTGGACAACATTCGACACACCATTAAGACAACTTTAGAAATTGTAAGGACTACTGAGAAACAAGTTTCCTTACCTTTTTCTTCTCTTTCAGGTCATACAAGGCCATAGTGGCAAATATGGGCTCAATTTCAATCTCAAACCTATGAAGCCAAGAAGGAAAAGGAAATTCAATAATAGCAAGAGAAACAAATACTTGACATACTCAACATTAGTACTCTGGTTTTTCCTTTTACTGTACTTAGATTCTTTTCTATTTTTTCATATTCTCTTCTATTCCTGTAGGTTACTGTTGTATTGGGAAGCAACAAAATGTACTACAGTAAGCGATTACGTGTTTGAACTGAGGTTAAAAGGATAAGCGGAATGAAGTTGCCAAACCAGTGCAAGTAGAGAAACGAGTTCAACTAAAATATTTGGCAGTTTTAGGGGTTGCAAGAGGCATGAGTGAGATCAAGAGTTAAAGGCAGATAAACTCTGTGTGTATGTGTGTGTGTGAATGATAGAAAGAAAGAAAGAGAAAGAGACAGAGACACAAAACCCCACAGAGAGAGGGAGAGACCGTTACTTTCTGCAGAAGAACAGCAACCAATGCACAGCACTCCTCCGCTCTCCCACACGCCGCTGTCCGTCACAACTAATGCAGAGCCTTTTTGAAACAACTGCTGAGACTTTTAAGTTGTGATCAGATGTGACGTACAGGAATGTACTGTATGTTAAATGCTAAGCAAAAGGTCATTTTCATAAACCTCAACACAACTGACTGTTGGTTCCTTGTCCAACTTCTACGAGAAACAGAGAGCAGCTGTTTAAATCCCCCCTCCTACAGTATCATGAAAATGTATGACATACTTGATGGCCTGGCATCGGATCAGGATGCGGTCTCCAGTGTGTTCTTTGGGGCAGTCAGGAATGGGCCGGATCTCCACCGCATCTTCCTGGAACACAACAGCAGAGAAAGCTTTCAAACCATGCAAAAAGAAATGGAGGAGTTGTTACATTTGCAGGAGATTTAATATCTTAACCAAGATTTACAGGTTTTGGGAGGAACTGAAATTAACCTATATAATGTACTTCAAGTGTTCACAAGGTATAGAAGTAAATCCATTTATAGGCAAGAAAGGTGTAACTTATAGCTCTTTCCTCTTAATGTTTTTCTAAGGCTTCAAATACTAATTGTGAACATGCATATATTTTCCCCTGTACTATAAAGTCCACTGTTATAGGGAACGCAGAGAGAGAAGGGGTGCAACTACTTGTTATTTTCATTATCTATTAATCTGCCGATTATTTTCTTGTTTGGTCTATAAAATGTCAGAAAATAGTAGAGAATGTCCATTTCAGTTTCCCAGTGCCAAAGGAGATGTCTTCATAGTGCTGGTTTTGTCTGACTAGCAGTCCAAAATCCAAAGATATTTAGTGTACTATCACATAAAAAAAAGAAAAAGGCAAATTCTCAACTGAACCGTGGGAATTTTTGCGCAAAAAAAAGGGGCTTTCAAAAAAGATTAATTGATTATTAAAATTGTTTCAATTTAATTTTCTATTTAAAAAAATTAAGTATTATGTTAAAAGACGGTTGTAATGTTTTTATAGGTCTTGGATTTATGGTAATTAATATTTCTCACATGTCTCATGAATATTGATTGAGTGTATATAAAGAAACAAACTCAGATCCCACACTGATGAAGGCAAGATAGCCAACAACCATTTGGTGATAAAGCGTTGTATATTGGATAGGAGTTGTACGACTTCTGATGAACTGCTTATGTATTGAAGCTCACATTAGTCTGCTTCTTAAAAATTTGAAAATTGGACACAGAGAGAGTGACAGAGACTTACCCAAACCCACATGGTTCCCATTATGCATACATGTACTGGTATATTATAGCATGCGAGTACCAACTCTCGCTATATCTCACCTCGTCGGCTGGCGGGTACAGAGCAAACAGCTCGGGGTGTCTGTTCCCCTGCCGTGCCTCCTGGTTGAAGCGGTCTAGCTCCTCGTGGTTGCTGTAGGCCAGCAGCCCCTCCACTCTCTGGTCCGGGGTCAAAAACCGCAAGTTAAAGTCGGAGGAGGTCAGTGTGCGGCCAGAGTCATCACTCAGCCCCACTAGAGTTGGAGACTTGACCTGGGGTAAGGGTGGTGATGGGGTTAGGGGTGGGGGAGGACAGAGAGAATAGGGTGAAGGGAAAGATGAAGCAATGAGAGAAAAATAAGGGGGTATTAAAGGTACACCCCCTTAAGATATACTACGTTGAAAATGCAGCCTCCACGGTTATCTTGTCAGCAGACACAACAAACAGCGAACTCATTTAGGCAGTCTAGACAGCTTCTGTTTTGGTCTGGAGACAATGACAGCCTCTGTTTTCTTCTGATCAAGGCTTACCCAATGTAGAGAACACACAACACAGGCTCATGTTTGTGTTCACTGTAGGCTACAGAAACTGAAGTGACAGGAGTCTTTACATAACAATGTTCAGCAGGTGCCTCCTTCTTTGTTTTAAACATCCAGTTTTCTTGCTGTATTTTCATAGTAATGTACAACAACAACAAAAAGTCACTGCAATGCAGGAAATATGGTGACTAAATTTTGAGTAGCGATATCAATGCATTGTACATTAGCTGATCAAGTTCTGTAATCAGAGATCTCCCAGCAGGCTGATGGCTTGCCAGACAAACTAATAGCAGCAAAGAGGGCCGAGCATTTGACCCAGAGCCACAAAAGCCCTGGAAAATAAGCTTGCTAGATTTTTTTATATCCAGTTCCCTGCCAGCAATAGCACTGGCCTGTTAGACAAAAATGAACACCAGGCAGAGGCATGAGCTTAAAGCCTTTAAATCAACTCAATTATTATAATAGTGTGATATGCAAATGTACTCAAATGTGTGCTCTCAGATGCACTGCAGTAAGGACTGAGTCAAGCATCAGAAATGCACAAAAGATGTCTTATGTTAAACATAGTTAAAAATGTTTATGTTACCATTAAACTGTATTAAAATCAACTGATTGGAGCATCGTCTTCCCATCAGAAAGAGGTCTCTCGGGCTGGCACTGGCACCATATGGAATTACTCAGACTCAGCTCGAGGGCAGGGCATAACCTCGCTGCTCCCATGCGACATCTTGCTTTGAACAATCCCTGTTGCCACCCCTTTCTCCTTGTCTCTTTCATTCCCATAATCCATCAATCTCACATCCCTGCTCTCCAACCACAGGCAAGGACTGACCGAGCTTCCACCCTGGTGAAACTTCCCCCTGTTGAGGCTCCAAGGGACCATCACACTATGATCCCAGGGCTATTGCTAAATCAGATTGGACCATAGAAGAGACCCATTATTGCGCTGAAGGACAATAGTGCTGTTCTTCCCATCTCTGTCACTTTCTTTCTGGCATGTAGATCATGGGAAGCCCGCGGTGGTAATAAGGGCTTTTTGGTTTGGGTGATTAACCAGAATTGGCAAGGAAGGCGGTGACAGGATTGGGGGGGGGGTTTACTGGGACTTGGATTGGCCAGGACCTGATGCTGGGAGGTAGGGATTTGGCCACTATGAGACAAAAGAGTTAGAGAGGGAAGTGAGAGAGGATGGGAGCTTGGCTCGAAATTATTTCAGTGGAGTACTGGGGCAGGGATTCATAATGAAAGCAAAGGACTCAGCCATGGACTCAGCCATGCAGATGTAAGCTATTGATTTAAATAGCAGAATAGAAAAAAATAGAATACCATCTATTTAACCACAGCATCTTTGACTGTCTGGCGAAACACAGAGATGATGAGAGTTATAGTGTATAATATTCAGGTTTAGATCTGAGCAAGCCGGGCTGAGTAAACTTGACAGCCATTGCCACAGTGGAAAGAGTGATGGGAATAACAAAACACTGTTGTGTTCATTATTAAAGCATCCCCCACCCAAGTCTCCCACCCCTCCCTCACATTTCACATTCAAGCCTTGATCAGTATGGACTACCATACCGCTCTTACTGAATGGTCTTCCTCTCACAAAAGACACTTTAACTAAGTGCAACATATTGGCTGGACAAAGTCAGAAAGTAGCTTTTCTTGTAGTTCTGCTTAGGAAATACAGTTTGACATTTTGGGAAATGCACTTATTTGTTTTCTTGCCGATATTTAGATTAGATGATTAGTACCAGTCTCATGTCTGTGCGTAAGTATGGAGACAGAACAGGGAGGCAATTATCTTAGCTTAGCTTAGCTTAACATTAAGACTGAAAATCCACCCACCAGCACCTCTAAAGCTCACTGATATACTATACTTCTGCATACTATACTATACCTGCATACTATACTATACAAGAAATGGGAGGAAAGAGGTATGACATAAAGAGAAATGCAAAAAATATTGTGACAATTTGTGGTTTAACAGGGAGTTACGTAGTGTAACTATTACTTGGTCAACAATGGTTCATCGGTCTGGCCAGCCCTTTTGGGCACAACTTCGGAGAGTTACTGCTGGCTATTGTTCACCAAGAGATAGTTACAACCCGTAACTCACCATACAGCTACAAATTGTCATTTTTATATTTCTGTTTGTGCACAAATGTAACAAGCAATATATAACATGTTAATTTGTGATCTTTATATGCTCTGGACACAACCAGGTTATGTGAAGTCTTTCTTCACACAAGAGTGAATCTGTTACAAAGGGCAAACTGTTTAAGAAAGCAAATAAGTGTATTTCCCAAAATGTCAAACTATTCCTTTATATTTAGAATCTTTAAATGTAAGTATGTAATTAGTATAAATGTATACTAAGCTGTATCAGAACTGTAATACTTTCTTTTGTTTGTTTGAACTGTTTCAACAAAAATTAGTGTTGTTGATACACAACAGTAGAGTGACACGACAGCAACAAGACAGGTCTAGAAAATTGTTAAGGATAGGACTGACTGAAGAAGGAAAGAAGTGAAAAATTGTTCCAGTGTAGCAAGACTGATTCTGAAGAAGGCTTTTTGAGGAAGACAAATACTTCTCCTTTGTTGAGTAACAGATTGTTGGTTATACACAGGTTAAGTAAAACTTGTACATGGGAAACCTACTTAATGTCCTTAATTTAAAAGATTCTGGTTTAAATAAGGATTTCTTACAATAAAGATTTGGTGGTTAATTTATCTCAGCTCTTTTCTTGTCAGATATAACTGAATCTTCAGAAGGTGGCTGTGTGTGTGTTTAATGCATGGTTGGCTGTGTTTGTGTTTCTTACTGGCATCTGTGGGTTCTCTGGCTGGACGTCGCACTCAAAGGTCTGTTTCCGAAGGAGTTTGTGTAGGCCTGTTCGCTCCGAATACGCACTCCAGCCATCCCCCTGGCACCTTCACACACACACCCAGACAGCGACACACACATCAAAAACAACATGCACGGTTACAACTGATACACCTCTGCACTTCAAATCAAACTAGATAACAAAAAGAGAAGCCTTACGCAACATAGTCACAGTGTATGCGTGTATTGCATGTGAGTGTGTGTGGGAGAGAGAGCGCGAGCACTACAATTTATCCGACAGGAGATCCCAGTGTATAAAGTTTATCAGGCTCTCCCAGGCCTCTTGTATCCTGTTACACATAAACATTCAACTTCCCAGACAGTTGGCACCTGTTGCACAGTGGCACAGCTAAAATACAGAGGACATTATTTCTGTGACTTTGGGGATCTTTTGATTAAAATACTGCAGCTTGGAGTACCTTTGACGGATAAACACTGTACATCAGAGAACATCCTACAATGTATTATGTCCACATTAAAACCACTAGTTTTCCATTTGTAAACTCCAAAAATAGAACACTCGGACTGCAACTTTTGTGTTTTTGTAGGAGACAATTTACCTTCTAGAGACCACAAGCCACGGCTGGGTGTAAGTCTTTACACAGTCTCTCACATGTGGCTCCAACTCCATTCTACAAAAAGAGGGATGAGGAGGATAAGAAGGCATGTACACATATTCTCGTGTAGACACACGCACACATTCACAGACAACTGGAAACTTTACATTCCTCTTCTATCTTAATCTGGTCTACTCCATGGTCAAGGTGCGAGACAAGTGAATGCTATGAATAAACTACGATAACACAGGTTTACTGAATAACATTACACTGACAACACTGAAGGCGTTTTAAAAGATTATTATGTCCTGTGACATTGTAAGTGCAACTTATTCTGCAACTGCAGAAACTCCATATCTATAATACCTATAAATTACAATTAGCATCATTTAACTCTATTCATTGTATGTATGACTAAATAAATTATTTTAGTACTTTATTTCGACTGTCTTTTGTCTGTTTCTGGTCTTATTGTCATGTTTTTATTTCTCTTTATAAATGCATCTATTGACAAAACAGTCATTATTGTCTTGACTCCTATTAAGTGTCTTTAATACTGAATTTCTGTATATCTTTTAGTCAAGAAGCTCGCCGTAATTAAAAAGACTTAAAAAAATTCTACATGGACTTGAGGAGCCTCTTGGAACGCAAGTGAGATGTTTTTGTGTGCAACTTTACAGGACGAGGATTCATGGTTTAATGCATGAAGAATGTTTGACCTTTAACCAACTGCAAGGTGCCGACTTTGTTTGTTTTGTTTTTTTACACCTTTTCTGGCCCTATTTTTTTTTTTTTACCAAACAGGTCTAACAGCTTGCCAATTTCATTTTAGGGGAGGATTTTTATTTTCTCTTTTTGAGTGCGTGGGTTATAATGTGGTCAATGTCACCCACCCATCTTCAGGGACAGGGTGTCGAATAGTGCGACACTCCTTCTCCACCTGCTCCACCTTCAGGTCATCGTCGGGGAAGTCTCCAAGTTCCTTCATCAGGGCTGAGTCTCCACTTCTTAACTGTGACATCAGGAATTCCTCCAGGTCCAACGGCTCCACCGCGTCATATGACTGAGGCTGCAGAACGAACAGGTGATGGAGGAAGGGAAGAATTAGGACACATAGCACCAAATCATGATATGAGGAACATATGGAAAGGAATATTTGCTGAAGGGCAGTTAAAGGATACTAAAATAGTGGCTCTTTACCCTTAAGAAGAGCTTCTTAAGGGTAAATATGAATTATTTGCAAGGAAAGCATAAATGTAAAGAATACCAAGACACTGCCTCCGTCTGATGAGGTTTAGGGTGAAATAAACCAAAAGAAAATATGGAAGATACAACAAGCAAAGAACAAAATAGATGAATCTGTTGTGAAAAGCTAAAGGGTGATTGATGAGTTTCTACAGTCCACATAGCACTGAGGAAAAGAAAAGATAGCAATGGGGGAGGGACCAAACATGTTGAATCATGACTATTTTATGATAGCTCATACAGTACCTGACGAGGAACAAAAGATCGGAGCACATACATAAATAGAAACTGGAACAAACTGGCCTGTATCAGACAGCCAGGCGTTTTTTTTTCGGTGAACCTATTTTTAGACAGAAACTCTATCAGCCTGCAGTCCAGAGCTACAGCAGATCAAAGGCAAAGCTGTAATCACTTTTATTTAGAGTGCAAATGGGCTGAAATTTTCATTTGGGTGTTTGAATCAGTACATATTGTTCAAATCATCAGTGCACGCAATGAAACAAAATCCCCACTGGCACTTAAAGGGAAAGAATTGACATGCTTTTCATCATTAGAAAGAGCTCACAGGAAAAAAGCCACAACCGATGAGATAACACACGTCCCTTTGTGGTGCCCGGCTGGCTATGGTTGTAAAAAGGGGGACCTGCATGGAGCAGGTGTTTCTGTGAAAAGAGGCAGCAAACTGGGCAGACCTCCAATCTGATTACAGTCTGCAGGCTGCGGTTGATGTTGGCAGAAGCTTGGAAATAAACACATAGCACAATATCATACTGAAAGATTTCCTAAATAATCAGTGAGAAAAGAAAACTATCTTCTCAAAGTCTCTCAACATATACATTGCACAGTGTTAAGTGAGAAAAGCTGCCTTAGCACTATCCAAAATGAATATTTAAGTGTTTAATCGTGCACACTGTCCCACACAGAAAGCATTTGCATGACAAACAGGTAGTGTGTGAAAGAGTGAATGTGAGAGAAACTGTGTGTACAGGAGACAAAGAGAGAAAAAAAGACAAATGCAGAGCCAAGCCAGGCCCTGGCATACACACTAACAGATAATATGTACACACAGAAGAGGTAGAGATAACTGCAGCAACAAGGTGAGTCACTGCTGTACTCAGCTTTTCAAAGCAGAGCAAATTCCAATGGCCTTCAGACATGTTTTTGCACATCAATCCAGCCTAAGGCGTATCTTTCTTTGCTGAGCACTCAAGAGCAAAATGTACATGTATTATTGGTAAGCATGCAACACAAGAAGGAAAGAATACACAGACGGCAAGATGGAACAACTGTATCATTACTATTTTAAATGACAGACAGTCTACAGTATAGATGAAACCTTCAACTCCTCCTTTCTATCGAGGAGGCGTGAACCTCAACAGTGTCTCTACAGTGGCAACCTTCTTCATGTACATTTCTTTGGCACTCTGCCTCAAAGTTCAAACAATCACTGTAGCATGGCCTGTTTTTATTGTATAGTATGGAGGCTATTGCTAACAAAAACAAATGAATGCAAATCTATGCATGCCTCTGATCAGCACCTGCTGCTCTGTGGAGTCATGAGAGGAGCTAGCTAAAAACTACCTCTCCTTGCCAAATTAATAGCCAGACAATGGGTTTACTCATTGGCGATTATAAAAGTGATACTTTTGCAACTATTTATGAGAATGGAGATTTTTTTATCTGCAGGAAGCATTTTAATCTAAAACCGACACAATTCTCTGCAGCACATGCAACACTAGATATATAAAAACTAAATTTTTTGATAAAATTACACATTTCCAAAGCCAATAATACTCATATCAACCACTATTGGAGCCTTATTTAAGTAACACTGATCCATTTAAAACACAACCTACATCACTGTTCTCAATGTGCATTTGCAAAAATGAGCAGGGACGGAAAACAGACATGTAACAAACTCAAAGCAACAATATTCTTGCAAAATACAGCCACCTCTGACCTGAATAATGATATTTAAGACAATCAAGTTCAGCAATTATCTCATTCTAAAGTCTCACTAAAGGACAACTGTGCTCATATGGAGCGACAAACTTACCCGGCTGAAAACTGAAAACTGCACCAAAAAAGGAAGCGTACAAAATGGCGCACTCCGGATATGGGAACCTACAGTGTGCACCTACTGACGCTGAATGCTTTTTGTTGAAACTCAGCCACAACGCAGTGCACAGATCCTCGTTAAACTGATCCTCATATTCCTAGAAGCTAAGAACTCCAGTAGATCTGAGAGGAAACAATCAGCATTACCAAAAGTAGAAGAGGTGTTTATAGCCTAATCAAAACGAATGTGTTTAAGTTGAGCCTGACTGTTTGAACCCACAAAATGTCTTGACAGCCGTTCCGAGCGTTCAGGCAAATTGTTACAGTTACGAGTTGAAGTGGAGAAACCACAAGACATTAAAGGAAGTGACATCAGCAAGATGTCCCTCCATCAACTGGTGTCTCAACAGACAGGAACAACAACTACAGACACACACACGTGCATGCTGCTTACACACCCGCAGAGGCGCTGCACACATGCACAGTAACACATGCGGCTTTTGCTCTTAATCTCTCAATTTGTTTATTAAACCTACAACGAACCACACCGATCTGTCAACATTCCTCATATTGAGGCACTAACAACAGCATCGGAGTAAGAGAGTGAGAATTGTGATATGCAACAAAGTGATCCACGTCACAACTGCAGCAACAAACATCCCTCCCTCAGCCCTGTGCTAGACGCTACTGCTGAATAATGGGAAACTATCATCCCGCAGATTATAGTATTAAAACCCCTCTCCCGCATCCCAAATCCGGCCATATTAAAGATTTGCCCGTGTAAGCTGCAAGGTAAGCAGGCCCCATCCAGTGCCTGTCAGTAGCCAAGGCACTGACCCATTTCCCAAGCAGGTTAGAGATTAACCGTGTTGCATGCTATAAACTGGGGTGGGATGGATAGTCCAAGTACTCCTCCTCAAACGCTGTCAGCTGACGAGCTCAAGGATCATCACTGGGAAAGTATCAAAGGGCTTCAGCTCAGTTAGTCATGCACGCAGATACGTCAGGAGACTTAGCGCCTAAGAGCTTTAGAACACTTTAAATGAGAGAGATGTAGAGCGGCCGCGAGAGAAGAAATGTGAGGGAAAGACAGAAATAGAAAAAAGCAGGAAGACTGAAAGAGAAATATATGAATCTGGGAGGCAGAGACAGAGGTTCAGAGGGTACCACAGAGAGACTAAGAGTGCAGTGGGAACAAATCCCTGCAAAGGATTACTGTGCATCATTCTGTCTGCTTGCTTGAGAGAGCAGGAATCACGAACTGTCTGCTAGGCTTCAACTGAAGAGGCAAGAACACAACTTGTCATTACGGCATTCAATCCTCTGCAGAAACTGAGGGATACTAGCTTTCCCAAACCCTGTTAAATCAAAGAACGCGTAGTGTCAGCCCGGTTTTAACAAAAGCATGTTAAGCCACGACTAAGTCCTCACCTCATCAATAGTAAGGGGAAGAAAGATTCTTCCAAAAAAAAACAACCCTCAGCTCTTTTGCAGAAATGCAGACAGCTGTTTTTGCAAAAGCAGTAACTTATGTTGTAGCAGAATTTCAATGATTCAAATTATGATCTTCGAAACTGGACACCACACTGAGTGAAAAATAAGGCTTTAAGCATATCTTCTTCACATCAGTGAAGCCCTTTATGACCATGTACAGAATGCTGTAAACACAAACACTAAAGCTGGGTAAGTGCAGCATTAGAGGAAACCACCCTGCTGTCCTTCTAGTCACTGTATGAACTTAACTCCTCAACTAGCATTACTTCACCAGCATTAAGTGAAGTAACATTACATATACAGCAATTATTTTTAATCTGCTTATCTTCTGAAAGCAACTTAACAGTTGGATCTGCAACAGTGTCATTTGCTAAATTTGCTGCATTTTCACTTTACTTAATAAAGAATGACTCATATTGCTTACATTACTTTCTGAAACCTGCCTGCAGCTAGTTAGCTCAAATGAAAATAACTTATTACCCTTTTTTCTAGGTATCTCTAAATCAATCAAAGATGTATATCCTGGAATATATGTGACAAATACCTGCCGAGGTAAGCCAAGGTATCTTTTTACAGAAGAGAAACTCACCACAGTGAGGTACACTGAGGCCGAGGCATTGGAGTTGGTTCGGCTGTGATTAAAGCCATAGTTCCCACTGAAGTTTCGTCTGATCTCTGCAGAAGAGTGCCTGGAACAAAACATGGAAACACATACAGATTCATAAGGTTTTGTGTTCAGGAGGTAGAGAATAACACTTACCACACCAGTGTGCCCTATTTGTGGGATATTGTATAGAAACAGGCATTGAAAACATCTAGAACCTCATGTAAAACCATAACTGCTGTACAATCCCATCAACATGCACAGTGTATCTTAATGAGAGATGCAACAGCAATTCCACCATTGTTCATACTCACATTAGTTTGAATTGGTCAGCCATGGTGATTCCATTCAAACCATTGTTCGCTCTCTACAGAAGCACATCTCTGCTGGCTGTGTAAAGGCTTTGTCATGCTGGCAGCCATACAGGCAGTGGAATAAATATGGTGTCCTGATTTAAGGGTCAGACTGAGCAGGAAATCAACATGACATATGAATGGAGTAGTATTCAAATATATTGGGTAGATGGGAGATGGTGTGTGTGTGTATGTGTGTGTGTTTGTGTTTCCCTGTAGCCTTCTCCAAAAAGAAAGGAGAATGACCAAAACACAGCCAGTGTTCCAATTTGTTGCCATTTAATCTCTATGCAACGGTGAGTTAATGCATGTCTATTTCTTTGTAACTAATCTGCCATATCATTAAGCCCTACCAAACTCTCATCATTGAACTGCAGGGACTAAAGCAGTTCTTGTGTAGAGGCCAGTTTTGTGTGTTTACTATGTGTGTGCATACATGTTTTTGTTAAAGTTGCTCATATTTGCATGTGCATGTGTCAGAAAGAGTTTATTGCAACATTGCCACACAGTGGCGAGTTAGAGGGCAAAGAATTAAGTAAATGGGTCACATTCCCGACTGCTTCCCTTGTGGTCAATCTCATGGGTTCATTAAGTCCCCACGGCCATTGTTACAACAGCCCTGTTGCTAATTACCGCCACCAACCCATATGCACAGTAGCGCAATGGAGGAATGCCTGCATGTCAAAACCACTGAGGCTGCAGAGTCATGAAGCACGTAAAATCCGTGAGACAACTTCATGCCAACATCTGAAAGCTAATATCATTAATGTTCTGCAGCAACACTGAATCACCAAACCAGTTTGCTTTTCAAGAATAAAAGCTAGATATTTTACAGTTTAATTTAATACAACACTCTCTTTTTGAGTCAGAGATTCATACAGATTCTGTTTATAACTCTTTTCACGCCCCCCCTGTAAATCACATAACACGATGAGTCAATACAATAACTGAATGCCAGGAAAGGTTAAAGCATGGGTGGGAGAACAATATACACATTTACACAAAGAGCAAAGTCCAGCAGTACAGCACCGTTTTATCTAAACGCATAGCTGTTCCACTGTCATTAGAAAAAAATCAAGACAAGGGACAGGAAAGACAACACAAAAGATGTACAAACTAAAGCTCAACAACAGTGCAAGAATGCATATTACAGAAATACATGACTGCAAATGGCAAGAAAAATAATCTGATGAAGCATATTATGGCACGCATATGCATGCTGATTTTCCAAAACGAGCAACCATAGACACACACTCGGGTATGCTTGGCCCCATTATCAACTTTTACTCCTTTATCACTAGAAACAACAGTGCTGTTTTGCAATTTCTAACTTGAGTAAGAGTCACTCTTAAACTATATATATTTAACTTTTAACTGGTGCAGGTATGCACACACACATTATACTACACAAACACTCACACCTGAAGGGATTGCTCAGTACCACAATCCTCCACTGCTCACCGCTTAGTAGTATTATTAGTATGTCTGTGCCTTGCACAACTGCACATGGAAATTGGTTGTTGAGGGATCTCACACATACACCCCGCCTTGCACCTGCACATCAACAACTTAAAGTCTCTTTACAGCTACAAATGTCTAAAAGTACTGAGTCACTACTTGTAATGCTATGTGTCAAATCACACAAGCCCGTGGAGCCTTAAAGGGGCTGCAGGTAAGAATCTAAAGCTCCAGAAAATCTTCAGGTCAACACAAGGAATGACCCTCCTCACAGCTCCACCTTGCCAGGAGAGGAGGCCAGAGTTATGACTTCCGTCCTCAGACATCTCCTCTTTGGTCAGCTTGGTTTTAGCGTGGGCCTCTTTGAAATGAGGAATGGGGCTTCTGCTGAGATTTATGTGATTCTGATGTTATGCTGCTGCCTTAACTAGATTAAATAGCCAGTGCACAAGAAACAGGCCTCTGGTACAACCTATGCAGTTACATTGGTCTTTGCATGAGTTTGATGGTTCTATTCAAACTCATGCAAAGGAAAGAAAATATATAAGCAAACAAGAATGCATTTTCTTGCTCTAGGGCAGATTGTCTGTTTGTCTGGTGTATTGAGCTTGTACCCAAGGCAATCTCAACCCTATAAAAGCTTCTCATAAGTTGACTTCTAAAGAACCATGCCCTACCCTGTGTACAGACTGAGCCCATAACCACTACACCACTAATACGTGCCCGCCCTCTATATCTTTCATAACCATTGGAGAGACATAGCCACACTATTACAAGACATACACTGTATATAAAGTAACATTTGCATATACACACACATTCTCACATGCATGCACACGTGGGATTGCTTACTTGCATACACTGACACACATTCAGGGCCTATCTATAGAAAGACCAGACAAGTAAAACAGCTATCAAGAGCAGAGCCAAGCAGACATTATTTTACTACTAGTAGACAAACAGCTTGTCACAGCAGACAGCATCTGTCTCTTTAACACAGGCCCGTGTCTTGGCATCCTTACATAAAGCCAAAGCTGCTCTTGTCAGGAAGACAAAAAGCAGAGCTTTGGATTTTGGTGATTTCGGTGAAATGATAGCAAAAGCAGCTTGTGTCCTAAGCCTAGTATAAAGCAACGTCATGATAATGACTTTTTAATGAAACCACTAAGACTGAAACATTCTTAAAATGGATCAACCCAGAGACAACATTTTAAAGGGGACAAATATTTGGCTGTCAACAATACCTGCAATGCTGTTAGCTGAGAGGACACAGAGGTCAAGAGCATTGGTAAATACAGGTCACGAAGACTGAATAGGAAGAGTTCAGTGAAACATTGTTACATCATCTTGTCCTAATGCAGATCAGAGACTGTCGTGTAAAAAAAGTTGATATTGAAGTTGACTGCTTTAGTCTTGAAAGCAGCTTCAGAGGTTTTTGTGCCTCATCAGGGCACAGGGCTTCAGGTCTGAGATCTCTGAGAATGACCATAGTGGCTTTCCCCAAAAGGCATATTCTTCACAGTCACTCTTTCAGTGTGACGATGTTATCCTAAAATAAAATGTGAGCAGACCCAGCATCAGCAAACCAGTATAGGCTGCTACTCTGTTGAGCAATGCATAGGAGACTCCCAAACACCTTGAACGCGCAATTCAAATGAAGGCTAAATACCTTAGCAAAAAACAGCACAGAATCCTTTACTGCCCTTTCTTGGCAGTGCAGCCGCTTTTATTACAACATCATCTTGGTCGAGTTCAAGGTCAATGTTTATCACAACACACAGCAATAGTGTAGTGTATCACTAAATTACACTTAAAATAAGTAATCCATGGTTCCACAATAAGGGCTGGGCAGGGGGTGCAACCTGCTGCACGTTAACAGAGTTTTACGGTATCTAGCTTACCACAGTGCATGTGATCGCGTTGTCTGATTTCCTGTGTAACCTAATAGCTGAGTAACCTCATTTTTTGTGTGCATGTAAACATGCAGACGCTCACTATACAACATGCAAGGCCTTGAGACGAAGCTAAACTCCAGAAAATCAATTGCAAAATGTCAATAAAAGCTCCCTCTTTGGGATGGAACATTTGAATTGCCATGAAGAAAGCATTCTCGTAGCTGAACACACAGCCTGATGACAACAATTACCAGTTTCCTTTGTCGTTTTACACGAGATATAATTAGAAGAGGTAATCAACACTGATGAGGACGGCACTCTTAAAAACAGCTGCTACCGGGGAGTCGATGTAGAGCCAGAATCACAACTAACAGCAAACTCCAGCTATGAATCAGGGCTGATGACAGATTAGGCACACTGTTAAAACACTTTTTTGGCACTTATCCGGTTCGTTTGTTAGTAAAAGAGCTGAAAAAATACTATAAATCATATCATGCACATCAATTACAGCAACTACAGCATGTCACTATGTCATGCCATAGCACTGATTAGTATAACAGTCACTAATCAACTTTTGGATTATTACCAATTTCATTAGTTCTTATATTACTAAACAAACCTATTTTGGAGGTAGAAAATAACATTTTCGATTAACCAGACTTTGTTACCAGCTGTAAAACACTGGATTATGTTAATGATTTCCTTTACAGATCAATGGTTATGATATTATTAGAACCACTAACCTCGTGTCCACTGTCGTGCTGTGTTAATTAGATCATCTTGTTAAAGAAAGGAAATAAATTGTCTCTTATTCAAAGACAATGAGAAAGGCCAGAGGGCCAAACATGTTTCATCATTAATCAGAATGAAATAACATTTGATAAAGCAGCTTTGTGTGTGTGTGACCCCATTATTTCAAGTATTTATGAGCTGTCAAACATACCTCTAATCTGTCGGTAATGCCGTGAGACTTCAGGCTATGGAGAGTCATTTAATGTGAATACCAAGTATCATCAGCTGCCAAACAGCTGTTTTATGTTCCTTTGACTTCATAATTATATTGCACCATGCGAAAGGAGTATTTCTTAAAATATGTAGCTCTACCTGCTAAAAAGCTTGGTGATTTGGGAAGGGTCTCAGGACTCACACCCAAGGTAAGAAATCTCACTGTGATTTCCACACTGAAAACCTTTCATCATCCCCTCCCTATAGAAGGAGGTTGGCCCCTTTATGTTGTATCATGCGGTCTATTGCAGGCCTGCACTTACTGTGTGTGCATATGGTGTGTTCCCGTCAGCATTTCTCAAGTCATTGGCCAAGCAGTCTTCAAATTGAGTCTGGCTCTAAAACTGCTGTTTCACTGCTTCTAACAGCTACATTTCTGATGAGAAGGGCCCCCAGAAACCAAACCTATAATTCTACTCACGATTATCTGTATTTACTCCTCATGAAATGACTCCAACCAGGCAATGCTGATTCTGATTATCATCATCATCATTATCAACTCAATCCACTAGAGGTGGGTGTCTCCTTTAGCTTGCATGTTATAGCCAAAAAAAATTAACACAATTTCTCCCTTGTTCCATAAGTCCTTTCCCCCTCATCTGAACCAAAAAGAAACACAGGAAAACAGATAGTGGTGTGGTGTACATGACAAGAGGGGGGAAGCAGACCAAAGGGATGCCCCCACTGTGTGTCTCATACTATCATATGTCGCCAGACTTAATGGGTCTTACTCCTATCAGCACCATCACGGTTCAGCTTCCTGTCAGAGGGAGGCACGCACAAACACAGAAGTCATTTGGCCGGACTCAGGTCACAGGCGGCTCCAAGCAAGAAAAAGTGAGCGGAGGAAGCATTAAACACAACTTCGAGCTCAGTTGGAACGCTTTGACCACAGGGCAAGTCAGTCATCAAAAGTTATTTCGGAAGCTATGTGTCTTCTTTTTTTTTTTTCTTTTTTTTACCCACCCCATCACTTAGTGGCCCACCAACAGTCAGTTAACAGATGTCATTAACCAGAGCCCAGAGGAAATCAGATGCAACTCAAGCCGGATGCCCCTCGCCACCTAAGAATATTGAGCGACAGAGGCCCCATGTCCACAGCTGTCCTCACACCTGTTACCATATGCTAGTAGGTAACATCATGTTCAACAGTAGAATATGTGTGTTCAGCTACCTTCGATCTACTCACCAAAACTGAACACTATGCCACACTTATTATGTTAGCAGTTTTGATTTTTGACTGACATATTGTCACACTTCTTCTCCATTCCCCTTTTTTTATGTGCTTATTAAGAAACACACATTTCCTGATTTAAAACTGCCATGAAAAAAAAAACGCGAAGTGAAAGCGGAGCAACATAGTGTCCACAGTGTGCAGGATTTCCTTCACACTCCATCCTGATAGAGAGATTGAGAGAGGAACTGCTCATGAGCACATATAGAATATTTAGGGCCGGATAAAAGAGCATTCGTTATTTAACCCTGATGTAACTGTCTCACAATTGCAAACACCTCTACATATGTGGGATGTATTAGTTTGCATGGCAATTAACAGGTTTTCCAGCGTGCTACGTACGGCAGTTTCCATTTGTGACCGCTGTTCCTCTTTGTCGATGCGGTTTGTTTGTGTCTGGCTTTTGTTGCCATGATTATCCAGGTTGTTTCCCCTCATAGACTAAATTTTTTTGCAGTTTGTTTGAGGAAACGCACATGAAATTTAGGTCACATGTTGTATCATGAGTCTTTCAAATTACACATATTGGGGTGTCCTAGTACTCTATGTTTAAGATACTGGCCATGTGATCACAGCGTCGGTGGGTCTGGTCAGGGCACCTTTGTTGCAAATCTCCGATCCTCTCTTTCCCCTCATTTCCTGTCTCTTTTCTACCATAATACAGGCAAGAATCGCACATATCAAAGTACTGACTGTCTGACCTTTTTTGATAGCTTACGCTACCTGGACATTGGGCCTAAATTACCCACCTCTGAGTCCACTTCCATGAGGTGATGACATTATTTTGTGTACCTTATATGTGCTGTACATAACGTAGCAAAAAAACAAACAAACAAATAACAGCCTTAAATTCTGTTATTATATCAATTTAAAAAAAAATTTATACTAATTTCCTCACTACAACTCACAACAGTTTGAGAAATCACTGTCAGTGAGTGTGAATTGTGTCTCTTGCATCATCACTTACTGGCTGTGCTGTTCAACACTTTGCAACCACACATTCCACAACAGCATGCTTTGCTATAGTACAGCATCTTCTAACCAGCCCCTCTGCTGGCTCATCACTGGATTCAGGCTGTGACCCAAGATCCCTCACATCCCTCAGCAGCTGAGCTCAGCTCAGCTCTGCACTGCATTGCACTGCACTGCACAGCACAGCAAGTATCCATGACATCTCCAGGCTATTAAAAACAAGAGTTGGTGCCCTTCACTGTGGTGGTGGTGGACAGAGGATTTCACACTCACAAAAAACATGAAAAACCAATAGAATGCTTTGGACTAGAGCTGAAATGAGACATTAATTGGCAACTATTTTAATAATCGATTAATCGTTGAAGTTGTTTTTCAACATACGCTGGTTTCAGCTTTTCAAATGTGAGGATTTGCTGCCTTTCTCTGTTTTATATCATTGGAAAGTGAATAATTTTGGACTGTTGTTGGACAAAACACATAATTTGAAGACGTCACATTGAGCACAGGGATATTGTGGTTTTTCATTGTATTCTGACATTTTAGAGGCAAAATAATGAAGGAATTGATCAAGAAAACAACTGGCAGGTTAATCAATAATGAAAAAAATTGTTAGTCGCTTTAAAGAGACGATCAAAGGGGATTAACATATTGCTGATTGTGGACTAAAAAAAATTAAAGTGAGGTTAACAATTTGCCTCCTCATCATCCACCATCCTATGTGTGACCAAAACTAATCTCTGCCCTTTTCCACTTCCACAATGTGAATGAACCCAAGTGCACTATTAAACATCATGCACACAATGACCAACAAGGCACCCAGTTTGGCTTGTTAGCCCTGGAGAAGCTGTATCATCTGCTAATCATAGGAAGTATTAGTAGGCTGTTTATTTTTATGAGTGTGCTGCAGAGGAGGCATGGTACACAATAGACTTCCATGTAGGCTACACACTTCCTCCACACCTGGCCAGTGTCACAGCAGGAACTATGACCACATCCCTGCTCATTTATGGCAGCTCTATGGGCTAGTCAGACCCTACACACCACAGGGAATGATCATATTGGAAACACTAGATAGGCCTAGAGAATCAGCATCCTCAGGAGGACGAAATGGCACCGATCCACGTAGATTTGTCAACTTAGTGTAGCAGGTTCAGCGCTGTTTCTCCACTTCAGAGTAGGCCATTAGTTTATGCAAATAATGGGCCTAGATAAGAGGAACTAACGTAGGCTATTCGTGATTGATCACATGGCTGTCGCTACCAGACGTTAACTATGTCCTGTAATACTTTTTACGAGCGCTTCTGAGAAAGTTGAAGAAAAGTTGGCTGTACATTATCCTCCAGGCTAGGCTAGTTCATTTTTTGGAATGAACTAACCTGCGGCATTAACATTCACAACATGCGGCTGCCTGCTCCGCTGTGTAATCCCTTCCAACTGTCAAGACAGGGCTCCCTCCCATATTTCTGGGGAGGTGCCAAGAGTTCACGTTCACTCCTCAACACCTAAACGAACCGGGGCTTCCTATAGTACACTTTTACCTGTTGATTTTCAGAGCGAAAGCCCGTCGCTCCGCGCTGCCCAGAGAAGCCATACGCGGGTCTGAAGTCCAGTTCCGCGGCACTGGCTTTGCTGTTGTCCTGCGGTGTCGCCGCCTCGCTGCCACCGACGCACCGCTGCTTCTCCTCGCTACAGCTCAACTGTCATGTCAACACTCATCTTGGCTGCGCCGGCAGCAGCAGCTTTCCTGGGTGTAAACTTCCGCATTTGATTTGAGCCATCCCCGTGGAGAGAGAGCGCGAGACGAGGGGAGAGAGGGAGGCAGACGCTGGAGGCGCGAGGGTGGGAAGGGGATGACGGCGGGACGCGCAGGATGTGAGACACGTGCGCTCCCTCGCTGCCGAGATAAGCTTTTGGGTTTACTTAACAAGCAGGTTCAGTGCCCCCCC
>CM022476.1:12854513-12926918 GCA_011952105.1 Coreoperca whiteheadi
GGGGGGGGGAGGCCGGGGGGTGCGGGGGGTGGGGACTTGGGGCGTCCCCCGCGCCGGGGGAATCTTTTTTGGTTTTTTTTAAAAGGGGTGTGCGTCCCCCCCCCCCCCCCCCCCTCTCTCTCTCTCTCTCTCTGTTCAAAACACGGACATTGTTTTGTGTGTGTGTGTGTGTGTGCCACGGGAGCAAGTGATAGTGAGGGAGAAACTAAATCCAGTTTCTGATGAGCAAAAATGAAATAGCCTTAGGCTACCCATAATAGTAGAGCGGGATCCGTTGTACTCTCCCGTAGTTTTGTCCATCACTTTCAGCAGGTAGGCCTTTTTCTGCCTCCGGAGATGCGGAATCTGGATCTGTGATTGAGGCGACCTGCTGGGCCAGTGCTCCTGTGTCTATGGTGGGCGGCGGGGGGGGGGGGGTGGCTCGGGTCGTGCTCCTGTGCTGGAGCTGCTCGGTTGTCCGTCTGCATCCATCCACTTCCCTTATGTTTCGCATACTACACTTTCCATCATGATTTTATATTCTACAATTTACATTAACATTTAGCAGACGCTTTTATCCAAAGCGACTTACATATGAGGAAGATAATGGAAACAAGTATAACAACACAAGGTAACAAAACGCATAGGTGCACCAGAAAGCCCAGGACAGTATACAAAGCTAAGGACAGGAAGGTTTAAATTTTGTTTGTTTTTTTGTGTTTTTTTTAAAGAGATAGAAAGGAAGAAGAAGTTAGTGATTGTCAGTTAGGTGTTGACGGAAGAGGTGTGTTTTCAGGCGCTTTTTAAAGGTGGCTACAGAATAGGAGCAGGCAGATCATTCCACCAGTGTAATCATTTTCATCATAATTGTATGTAGCCTACTATGATTTTCTGTTGTGAATCTATTCTGTACACACAACATCTATTGCATGTCTGTCCGTCCTGGGAGAGGGATCCCTGCTCTGTTGCTCTTTCTGAGGTTGCTATCATTTATTTTCCTTGTTAAAAGGGATTTTTTGGGTAGTTTTTCCTCAGTCGAATCGAGGGTCTAAGGACAGAGGGTGACTAATGTTACAGATGGTAAAGCCCTTTGAGGCAAAATTGGGATTTGTGATATTGGGCTATATAAATAAAATTCAATTGAAATTGAATTGTAACAAATGTCCTCCATGTAGAAATAAGTTTGAGTCATGTCACTCATCCCTAGGCCTCCATACATGATGTAAGACATGTAGATATACTCTGAGCAATCAAACAAAAAAGTTCAATTACCTTGTTTAAATAAGATTACATCGATTAGGCTACTCCTCCCTCATTTAAAAATATATTGCATATGAATTCATTCTGGATTTCAAAGGTTTTACTACCATTTCAAAAGTTCATTGTCAGTGTACGTGAACTGGCGGTTTCAAGTTTTCACAGCCCACCTGTGCACATGTAAAGTTGCAGATTGGACCACGATTGGCTTCCAAACTAGTTGTGATGTCACAACACACGCCTTTCCATACACGTCTTCAGCTCAGATTTATGGTGAGCACCGATATACTTTCCCCATTCACTAGATGAATGTGAAAACTCTGCATGAACATCATTCCGCACAGTGAAAGGTCAAACATCCAAGTGAAGTAACAGTAAGCAAAACAGGTTTTTGAGTGGAAGGGGGGACTTTAAGGAAGAGCCACACAGGGGACTGTAGGGAGCTTTCTAAAGTGAGAGGAAATAAGCCTGGTGATATTATCATGGTTGGGCTTTGAGACTACACATTTTTAACTTAAAGCCTGGGTTGCAACCTTGGGCCATGAGGTTTGAAAGACATTCATGGAGGGTCTAATGGTGCAGTCAGACCGGATTTCCCCTGGTGAAATTTACTCGCATGCTGTGGTTTCAAGCTGGTAGGACAAAAAATAGCATGGGTAGAGTTTTAAGCATAAACCAGTCAGATTGAACTCTGCTCAAAGGAAAGAGGCAGCATTCACTCATGACCAGAAACTAGTATATCACCCCTCGCTAATTAAATAAATGCTTTTAAATTGGTCTTTTGCGGTATTATTGTTGACACATAGGATCAGTTGCAATCAATTGCAGGTTAGTTTAGAAAAGCAAGTTGTAAATTGTGAAAAAGTAAGTATATAAACGCTCCGAGGTACAGGCTTGACATGTTTTTCGACATGTTGAGAATAAGCAGAGAGCCTCCACCACAGGTGTGCTTGGGGAGTTTCAGCAGAAGAAGCTGTAACAAGGGTGTAGTACACATGTGAATACCCATGTTTTTTAATATATATATATATATTATCTTGTAGTTAGAAGGAGCATCTCTCAACCAGTTCTCATTTAGGCATTGCACAATATAGACCAGCAATCTTTTGCGTCATCACTGAATGGTGTATTGTGAGAAGAATGTCAATTTCACATCTATAAAATGTGATGCAATGCATTGTGAAACTTTTTAGTAAAAAATAGTGTGCATGCTATGGACAATACCTTTTTTGCTCAGAAAACATAAAATCAGCTGATTAATGTTATAGGTCACACGTGTTTTACTTGCTATGAAAGGCTAACTTCCTGCTCTGAGAAAAGTCTGTTGGGAAAGTATACTGTTTAGGGTCAACATGGTAAAGGTTTTTATTTATCAAGAAAGCGTCATTTAAAGGCTTAACGATCTAGGCTTGTTAAAATAGTTTTGAACGGTAGCAATAGTTATGCTTCAATTCTAACATCCATTCATTCCTCAATTTTTCACCTCTTATGTGTGCAGCAGGTGAAAGCTCAGAGTCTGCTAAATGACTATATGTAAATGTAGATGTCCTTCTTCCTAGCCACGTCCTCCTCCTTCTCCTGGGTGACCTCAAAGCATTCTCGGGTTTGATATGCAGTCCCTCCATTAAGTTCACAACATATATATCACATAGCATGACTATTTGCACATGAAGAAGGCTTATATAAGAATGTGAGCTATCTTCAAGCAATTGAGAAAATGTTCCAGCTGACCCTGAGCTTCCCTATTGTAACAATTTGTAACAACATTAGCTTATTTATATTGTCTCACAAAGGACTTGAAGGCTTTGAGTTTCATTAAGCTTATAGATACCTTATTGCACCCTTGTTTTTTTGAATATGTTAAATATCTCTATATCAAGAATATCCTTACATTCAGGGGCCAGATACCATAACATCCATGCCACAATCTAACATCCAGTCCAATAGACCTGCAATTTTTTGACATCATTATTGTGTGTTTTTCTTGCATTATTAATTTCAGTGAATGGTGTCAATTATTTTTTGTACTATGTATTATTCTAAGCTCCTTTAACAAAGTACAAGATGGCAGGTCTGTGGTATTCAAGTTACACATATTATTGTACAGGGACACATTAATATTACTATAATGCCGAGAATCTTAAAAGTGTTGCAGGATTACAACATGTTTTTGTTGGTGTAAGGTATTTCTGGTGGTCTATCTTCCCTTTGGTAACATCTTGCCCGCCATGAACTGTAGCTTTTACTGGTTTCTGTCGCCTTCTGGTGGTTGGTGCTTGTCTTCACACAAGTATTGGCCTGCTTAGCAGAAGTAGCAGTAGTTATTGTCAAGCAAAGGTTCTAATTATTTATCATTTCTTCGTCGGTTAACGCTTATGTTATATATAATCTCCTTCCCTTCCTACAGACTGCTTTTCTGTCCCGAACGCTGGGAACGAAAAGCGGAACCATTGTCGCCGCTTCAGGATTTGAGCGGAGTCTTTACAGTGGAGCACGCTGTCAAAATTTAAAGCAACAACAGAGCAGAGGAGAACATTTTTACCTGAAACCTTTAAATAGCTGCGTCTGTAAGAGGAGCAATCAGGTAATTTGTTTGAGGCCTTCGTAAATCAAGGAAAGTCGGTTTATTTTGCTCTCGTGGCGTATTGAACAGCAATTAGCGGAGATAAAGGCTACGCTAAGTTAAATGTTAGCAATGCTCATTCAGTTGACCTTAATCCACACTTTCACTAACTGCTAACTAACACTGTAGCGAGCGAGTTGATGTTATTCCTTCACGCTGTTTGTGTTGTTTAGACTTATAAGGATTTAGTTTAGTATAAAGCAAACAAAACGCCAGTTTATCAGTCTTATTTGCTTAATATTTACGGACTGTAAATCATCTTGACGACTGGCAAATCGTTCATAAATCAAATCGAACTAAATCCCACAGTAAGCGATGTGATTTTAAATACATATGACTAATATGTATTTTTGTTCATGCTTGTTTTTTTCGGGAAGCGTCGTGAAGCGCAAGTATTTTTGCTAAATGTGTGTACTGCCTCATCAGATCGGATTTAGCTTGTGTCCCCGTGGACCAACGACATATATCTGGTATGGATGACTCGGCGATGGAGGGGGAAGATGATTGCCCAGAGCTGGTGCCCATTGACACTCCGCCTGGTCCTCCTGCAGAGCAGATACCTGTCACCATCATCACAGGCTACCTGGGTGAGAGACTATCTGTATTACTCACAGCTTTAATGAGTTTACAAAGAGATTATGGTTTCAGACATTCCTTAGTCCATCCTCAGGCCATAAGCTGCTCTGGTCCTAGACCTGGGTGTTGTTCCCTCTCCTATTTATTACAGGCTCTTTTACATCATGAGTACTGGAAAAATGCACCTAATGATCGATTTCGCTTTATACTTCCTTGAAATTGGTATGTGTTTTTTTCTTCATAGGTGCTGGAAAGACTACACTCCTGAACTATATCTTAACAGAACAACACAACAAGCGGATCGCTGTCATACTCAATGAATTTGGAGAGGGTAAACTAATAATGTCCTGCAGAGAAATCTATATGAGTATTAGTTTAAACTGATTTTGTTCGGGCCAAACAAAGATGCTCCAAACTGTATGTTCTATGACTGTAATGCCTTGTTATTTCCTCAGATTTCCACAAGAGAGCAGCATAGGAACAGCTTTTCCCAGAACCCAAAGATAAAATAAATAACATGTAACTTAAATGTGTTTTGTAAAATGTATCCAGAGTTTGTAGACTTAAAAACTCAGCAACATACAGCGTCTTTGCACTGAACATTAAATTTGCATCTTTGCAGACAGTATCATTACTTTGCATTTATGTTGAATTAAGCATAGGCCGGTTTGGCTTCTTTTCTTTTTTTTGTTTAAAGAGGCCTAAAAACCTCTTATATTTGGCATTTTGAAATCCGTGTTAATCTTGCAAAGTATACAGCAATATGGCATCTTTGGTAGAAGTTGCTGAGTCTTCATCAGCGATTCTTATTATGATTGCTCTTCCTTCTTCGTCCTCCACCTGCAGGCAGCGCCCTTGAGAAGTCCCTCGCAGTGAGCCATGCGGGAGAGCTGTATGAGGAGTGGCTGGAACTGAGAAATGGCTGCCTCTGCTGCTCCGTCAAGTATGTAGAGTAACTGTAGCCCATTTGGTGGTAGAGTGTTTATTGAAAAGAAAAATTAAAGGTATGAACCTGTTAATTTAGGTACTGCATCTTAAATTATTAATCTAATAGTTCACCTTTTAACTACTGTGGTAATGAGGGTTAGGTACACAGTAATGTTTTATGTTTGCTACTTGCCACTTGTACTATGCCACTGTAGAGATAACGTAAGTTGGTGTCTTTCGTTGAAATGTTGTTTAAGATATTGTTCTCAATATGCCACTTTTAATCATTAGTGGCTGTTCCTTAATTTTTCAGGGACAATGGTCTTAAAGCCATCGAGAACCTGATGGAGAAGAAAGGAAAGTTCGACTACATCCTGTTAGAAACCACAGGACTCGCTGATCCAGGTATCTCACATTTTGCATCGTAAAAATAAGTTAATAATAAGTTATCATATAAATCTTGACAATTGTTTTTTCAAGCTCTGGCGAGCGGCGCATATAGAAAGAGATTTGTCTCCTCGACACCTCGGCTGTTTCAATAGGAGGTGTGTGCGTGCGTGCGTGCGTGCGTGTGTGTGGGAGGGAGGAGAGGACCTGGTTCTTCCAGTCCACACACACAACGCAGACATTTGACAGTCAGCTAGCGAACAGCAACATCTATTTTATAACCAAATATGATATAATCCTTTTCAGAATGAGGGTCTTTGTTAACATTCCACCGGCATAAAAGAAATAACATTAAATAGCATTAAAATGGCTTGCAATTGTTTATAATTTGATGATTGTGTAACCTCTATAAGGTACCAACACCACTGCAGAGTAATAAAACAGGGTCAGGCCAGATTCAACAGCTGATTAATAGAGCTGCTAATCAGCTGTTGTCTATGAAGGACTAGTAACTGTAAGCCATGCTAGAGTTAACTTCACTATTGTGAATGTTCACTATTAATATTACCATTTTGGCAGTAAATACATTTTGATTTAAGACTGTTTCTGCTTATAGTCTGCTCTGTCTTTTCATGTTACTCAGAACAGCTTACTATTCCTGGCACAATTTTTAAGGGGTGACCTATGGATCAAGCAATGCCATAAAGCCCTTTATCTCTTTGTGTCTAAATAATGGTTAAAGGGACAGTTCTCCCCAAAATAAAAAATACATATTTTAGGAACTATCGGTAGAAAGAAAATAGTTCCTACATGAAACTGCTCTGAACAAATCTGTGGATTATCTTGAGTAACCAGGTCATGATTTCTGGAAAGGGATGTTGCTGTTGAGTTTTTCAAATGAATTTTGTTTGGCTGAGTGCCATATAGTCTCATTATATTAAAAAAAAAAAGGCAGACATCTCTACGGCCGATTATGTCCAAAACTCAGCAACTGCCACCAAATCAATCTGGATGGATAAATAGTACTACAGGTGAGAGAAAAAATATGTATTTTTGATTTCTGGGGTGATCTGCCCCTTTACACCCCTGCAGATATCTTTGTAAAGCCCACACCAGAAGTTAAACATTTTGTAACTCTGAGGACCAGGCTTGTGTTGCTGTGACAGGAGCATCCAAGGAGCCTATTTCCATCAGGGAAGCCAAAAAAGAAAAACCTAGCTGTCCGTTCAGCTCTCAGGAAATCAATAGTAGGCCATTACAGGGTGAGCGCTGTGACAATTGGGGTGTGTCGCTAAGTGACAGGTGTCAGGCGGTAGCAGCATGGGCAGACACACACCACTTGGCCTCACAGACAGAACTGACAGAGCATGCTCAGACTGGGGCTGGCCTCACTCCTCTGCCTTGTCATTGGCCGAGACAGGCGTTTAATATCGACTAGGGCAGGTCTGTCATTGGCCCTGGCAGTGCTGTCAATCATAAAGGCTCCCGGGGGACTCTCCTCTTCCATTCAGGAAGGGGTTTGATGAGTTATGTGAAACATGCCACTCAAAAACAGTGTTTTCATTATGCATCCATTAAACATTTACAATGCTTTCTTATTCTCGCTTGGCAGTTTGACAAAAGTGCATTATGTGAACAAGCTGTGGCTGGCATGGTAACATAGGGTCTTGTAATAACCGTGTCCACAGGAAAATAGAAACAAACCAAATGTACCAGCAGGAGATAAACAATTGAAAGCTTCTTATATCGGTTTTATCTGCTCCACAGAGCTCAGCCTGAAAAAATATATACGCACAGGGTTTCTGAAAACACTGACTTGAAACACAAAAACTTAAGATGTGGGTTTTTTGATCATCTATTAATCCTAATTCACTAATCAAGTAAAAATGCCCCGCATTTGCTGGTTTCAGCTTCTCATGTTATGTTACCTTGCACTTGGGAAACTGGGATGGGCATTTTTCACTATTAAATGATAAATAGAAAACAATTCTGCAAATTAATCGGTGATGAAAATAATCATGAATTAAATCCCTAAATTCATTTAAATACTATTTTAAACTGGTTAATAATAGTATATAGTTATGTATTGCACTTGAACATTGTGTAAATTGTAGATTGGATCCTATAACAGATTTCCAAAAGCTGCATTATATTTTACATCATCCGTTGTATCAGTCAATCATCTCTCATGTCTGACAGTGTATGTTTCATTAACCACAGTAATTCCTACAGTATGTAACATGCCAGGGGACTGCCTCTATATGTTTGGGTTAAGGCCTTATGGAAAAATCATTTAATGATTACATTTATGATGACAAAAAGGAAGAATATGGCCTCTATTTACTTGTGGGAAGAACTCTACCTGCCTGACGTTTTGAAAACTTTTGCTGTGCATGTATATATGCATTTAAGCCATTCACAATCCAACATACCACTTCATATCCTCTGGCAGGAGCCGTGGCCTCCATGTTCTGGGTCGATGCAGAGCTCGGCAGTGACATCTATTTGGATGGTAAGATATTTGTAACAACCCAGTGTGTCTTCTCCCATCATGCAGTGGAACTGGTGGTGGGAATACTCTTTGGGCTTAAGCGGTTTGTCTTCTAGTGTTTCAAACATAACTTCTCAGCCATCACTGGTCTGACTGGTTTTAACTTAAGAGGAATAGTGTATTTTGGTGCTGCCATTTTTAAAAACATACTGATACATGTTTTTAATACAAAAAAATACTTTTAAACTTTAAAAAGACTTTAAACTTGAAAATCCCAACACTATTAACGCTGATAGGAAAAATAATTGGGACAGTGGTGTCTGATTAATAACATTGGGGCACAAATTTTGACCCCCAATAGAAACCTGCAGGGATGGTGCTTTTGACATTCTGTACTTAATAATAAGTTAATGATGAAAGTGCCATAATTAAAGATTTCTAAGTTTGAGACTGTAACAGCTCCAACAATAATCATGCCCTAATGATGCCTGCCTTGTTTGAAGGGATAACATAGTTTCGTGTGTGTGTGTGTGGTGTGTGTGTGTGTGTGTGTGTGTGTGTGTTGAATGGTGTCTGGCACCTCACATTCAATTCTCAGCTGTCTGCTCTGTTGTGACAGGCCAAAAGTGTATTTCAGATAGAAAGTGGTTTAAACAACCAGACAAAACGAAACACCAAAAGGCATCTGCAGTTCAAAAAAGAATGTGCCCAAGTTGTGGCATTACATTTCAATCACCGATCACTATTATTTTGGTCACTCTAGGCATCGTCACTGTCATCGACGCCAAGTATGGAATGCAGGTATGTGCTAAGAAGATATTTAAGAAGCTTTTTATTTTTTAAAACTGTGGGCATTTTTCACATTTTGTATCACATTTTATAGAGTCTTCGATTAATCCATTAATCAAAAAATTTGTCAGTATTGAAAATGCTGTTTGTTTGCCAAACTTTAAAGCATCAGCAGTATTTGCCTCTGAGCAACAGCTAAATAAGTTGTGCTTTTTGTGACTTTAAATCTGGAAAAAGCTGTTAAACTGGTAAGATTGACTGTGAAACCCCAGTGCATAGCAACACACACACACACAAATCCTGCCCTCCCAGTGGTATTTAAAAGGAACAGGACAAGTGACACCTAGATAATGGGCTCTAATTCGACGGTGTCATGATCAGTGAGGTGACACATTTCATGGCCTAGGTGCTGCTCTGCCTTCTCTTTGGAGAGAGGCAAGATGAATGGAAAAATGGCAGAAAGAAGGAGAGGATAACTGATAGTGACAGAGTAATTGATATCAGAGATGTGAGCATTGTAATAGGACTGTCCCATCCACTTACCTGCCTTTCCCCATCATCTGTCCCATGAAATATCCATCTGTCTGACGAGTAACTTGAGCCCTTGGCCTCACACCCTCTGAAAGGCCTTTGCCTCTTGGTACAGAGGTTGTTGAGTAAAAAGCAGGAAGTGGCCATTCTATTAAGTTTAAAACATTTTTTTTAATACATTTTTGTCATTCATTCCTGACAGATTAATGTCAGATTGACATTCAGGGGTCAGGGTCCAGATTAACACCTCCTCGTCTGTCTGTTATTACATATTAAACTGTTTTGGAAAACGCTGCATCCCCGGTGGAAGCACAAGACACAAACAGAAAATGAAAAGTCATCCCCTGTGGCTTCTTGTGTTCAGAAAGTCACATAGTTCCCAAAATGAAATACAGACCTTTCTTTTGGCAATTTATCTGTCACATTTTGTGTTGGCTGTTGCAAGCATTCGTTTGATATTTTTTATTTTTTCAAGTGCTTAAAGTTGGAAATCTATAGGGTCAGCTTGAGCAGTTTTGCACTTTTTAAATCTCTTTTTTTTTTTCATTTTCTGGTTGCATGTGTAAGTTATGTCCACTGTCTCTGTTTTCTGTAGCAACTAATGGAAGAAAAGGCAGATGGACTCGTCAATGAAGCAGCCAGGTATGCTTTCTGTGGGTTTAAAAAAAAAAAAAAAAAAAAAAGTTTGGCAAATACACATATACATATATCGCTTTCTTACAGAGAGAAAAAACACTTTAAACTTTTTTTTAATAATGTGTTATTTAGTGAGCTTTAGAGATGGTAGGTGGGTTTTGTTACCTTTGTTTCCCCGTTTCCAGTCTTTGTGCTAAGCTAACCAGCTGTTGGTTTTAGCTTCATATTTACCATACAGACATGAGAGTGGTGTTTCATTGGCAAGAAAGCCAATAGGCACGTTTCCCAAAATGCCGGACACTATTCCTTGAAGACTAAACAAACCACTCAGTATCCATCACACCAGGCCTCATAACATGCTGTTGACTGTACGCTTGCCACCCTGCCTGTCTGTCTCCCTGGGCGTCTCTCTGTTTGTCTCCTCCAGCAGCTGTGTGGTGTTGTTGTTGAACAAATACACTGATGAAGCAAGACCAGTTGCATGACCCTTTGCATTCTTGGTCTTTGTTTGTGTTTTCACTTCTAAACTAAACAGCGCTCTGCTCCCATTTGAGTTTGGCATGTATTGCCCACTGCCACCAAAGACAACTCACACACATACACGCAGTTGGTACAGGAGAGTTGTCCCTATTTGATTCAGTTAAGATCATGAACACACACCTCTACTCGTTACATTTATGAACAAGGCGATGGCTTCCTGATGCAGCTAGTTTAAGTGTTTTTTTTCCCCACATGATCTTAATTATGTGTGAATTCCTGTCTTGTTGTTGGTTTTGTGCAAATTGTGTAGCTTGCCAGATAAACACAGTGTTTTATTTAATGCTTTTTTTAGACAGATCGCTGTCGCTGACATGACCATAATCAACAAGACAGACCTGGTGAATGAGGAGGAACTCGCTCAAATCCGAGATGCGGTCAGGTCAGCTTCGCATCCTTTTACTGCTTATCATCTCCCTTTTTCTGGTAGTATTCTGCTTTTTTATCAGCATTTGGCCTCCTTTATTTGGTCAAAAAGCACAAAATTGTAGGGGGATAGGGTAGTTTGTCCATTATTAACCCTTTTTTCTCTGACTTCAGGTCTGTAAATGGTCTTGTCAAGATTCTAGAAACCCAGAGGTCGAAGTAAGTTGTTTTTTCCGAACCAAAAATTAGGTTCCCTGCTTTGTTTAGTGTAACAGATGAACCTCATGTGCTGCTCCTGCTCAGTTCTTTATATCAAAGATGAAGCCGTTCAGGCTTGACATTGTTCAGAAAAAGCCCACAACACACACACACACACACATATATAAATATATATACATACACCAACTGCTGCACCCTGGGTAAACACCAAACCTTCAGTGGTCTCCAGTCTTTGCTCTTTGACCCTGGGTCTTTAAGTCGACATGGTCACATATGTGTGTATGTATGCACCCTCTGTGTTAGCATGTTGTGTGTCATTGTACCCAGGTAGCATCTGGTTAACACAAGCAGCGTGTATCAAAGGTTTGGGTGTGTTTTGGATCTGCTTTGCCCCCCCCCCCCCACATGTGTGCACACACACACAAATTTCAAACCAGGGTGAACAGATGAAAGACACCAAGCAGCGAGGGGTTAATCGGAAAAACATTCCCACAACTTTTTGCTTGAGTCAGTTCACTCGGATACCCTTAATGTTAGTTTTAGCCAGCTTAAAAAAAGAAGCTGAAATTTCTTGGTTAATTTATAAGCCACTGTGGTGTAGTTGGATTTTAAATGAAACTGGAAAAACGTAAGCTGACCAGTGATCTTGTTCCACAGGGTGGATCTCTCTGAAGTGCTGGATCTGCATTCCTTTGACAGTAAGGACGGAGCAAAGTGAGTTGGTTTTGCCCGTATTAAAAAAAAACAACAACAATGCTGTGTTTTTTAGCCTAATACCAATATTTATATTCGAATGTTTAACAAGCTGATATGTATCACATGAACATATTTGAGGATCCCTGAAATTTGATTATTAATGAATTGCGACCAAGATATTTACTGGATGGGACATTTTACAGTTTAAAAATAACCGTGTCAGTGCTCCCTGGAAGACAAATTTTACATCTTACAAAATACAACCTATTTCTTTTATACAAATGCAAAAACTGTATAGTCCACTCTCCCCTGTGGAAAAGAGGATGGAAACAGGCAAAAGAAAAAAGCTTAGGAGGGTTGTTACTTCAGATGCATCTGCAGCTCCACAAATGAGAATGACCCTGACAACAGGATGTAGCACTGCTCGGTCCACAGTGTAAATAAGTACACACGTAATACAAACTGGATGTTTGAGGTGGATACTAATATCGATATTTGAGAGTTTTACATACTGTTGTCAACATTTTGTATGCGGTTACCCTAAATTTGTGACATTGAAATGTGAGAAAACATTTACGGAGCAGGGCATTTCACAGCTGAAATGTAAAGTGTCTCTGCTGAAAAAACAGTGTAACGGCGATACTGTTTTTGAATGACCTCGAGCATACCGCTCGCATTTCTTCACTGCAATTTCTTCTTACTTCTGGGTTGACATACTGTATATGCCGATACCAGTGTGTCCGCTGATAATATCGCCCGTGCCACTGTATAGTACCTATCAGTACCATTGATGGCGTTTGTTGCTAGTCCGTCTGAACTGTGTACCCAGCGGTCTTTGATACTGTTGCTCACCATGATTCTCTCTAATTAACAGACCTTTATTGAGCGTCCCCCTGTTACACCGCAGGGTGGTCATCATATTGTATCCCCTGTAGAATGTCATTCTCATGAAAAGAGTCAGTGTTCATCCTTTCATGTGAATGAAATGGGCCGCGGTGTTAAAACTCTCTTACATGCCCTCAGTCAGTGTCTCTGAGACCAGCTGCAGAGGATTAGAGCCCCCGAGGAGTCCCCCTTGTCCCAACAGATAGCTCCTTTCCCCCTGCCTTTGAGAGTCCAGGCCCCTCCTCCCGTCGATCCCACGCTGGCTGTTTGAAGTGGCCCCCCGCCGCTCCGCCTGTGTGGTACTAACAGCACGCAGGGCTCAAGCTGCTGGACACAACATTTAGCCTCCTTGTGAGGTCAGGGAGAAGGGGGATGAGGAGGCCTGAAGGGGAGAACAAGAGCTGTAGTTTGTTTGGGGGTGAGGGTGGGTGTTTTGGAGGATTGAATTGCCATTTCTAAAGTTTTCACGAGTCCATTCAGAGTCGTGTCATACACTGATACAGCATTCAGGGTATTATACTGTGAGACCGAACACAAAGGCAAAAACTGTGTAGTCCAGTCTCCTCAAGCAGAAAAGAGAAAGAACATGAACAAGAGAAATAAGAAAATCTCACGTAACATTTGTTGCATCAGATGGTTATTATATTTAACCAGGAATTCATCATTTAGATTTACAAATCTGTTTTTCACAAATGACTGCAATAAAAATGAGTTACAGATAAAACAACATGAGATAGAAAACACAAAATTTGCCTCAAAATCAGAATTAAAAATGTATATATAATTCTAAAATCATGAATAACATTTCTAATCCAATCATGTAAAAGATTTTATTCTACAAACAACTTAAATGGCAGCTTAAAACTGTGGTTTGGCTTGTGAGCTCAAGTAAAAATTATCCAGCAATTCCCGAGAAAAAGGGCAAAGATTTGAGGAACGTCTGAAGAAACTGGCTTAAAGTTACGCATCAGAAATGGTGGAACCACTGCTGTCAAACAAGCCAAGATTTCTCTAAAACCAAACCAATAATAAGACCAATCCAAAACAATAACTTAGTGAGGCTAACAGATCAAGATTCTAAAATACCCCAAAATGATTGTCAACCTTAAACGCACCTCAAGAAGTTATAAAATTGAAGTGAATGAATGCCATGCAGTGCAGCTGACAGCTGTTGATTCATTTTTAAATAACGTGTTTTTAAAATAAAGATGTGCTATGACAGAATTTTAGTTAAGGTAGGGACGGCAACGTGCTTATGTTTTGAGCCTTTTTAAGTGGAAATGAGTATTATGTTGCATGAAATTGGAAAAAAAAAAATGTTTCAATGTTTAAATATTTCTCTCCTCTGAAAGTCTAGCAGAGAAGCTCCAACTTGTGAAATCTACAAGACCACATCTTGACAAGGTATTGTTTCTATACTCTTTTGCAATTTATTATATTATTCATTAACTGTCGATATCTAACCTCTATGGCTCTCTTATGGTTTTTCTTGTTTTGTTTGCTAATTTATTTCAACACATCATTTCCTACAGGATGAAGGGGGTGCATTCTCCTCAGGCTAACATTGTGCCTTGCATTCCCCCAGGCTGTGACACTGTAGTGAAAACTCCCTCCCCGCTTTGGTTTTTGTGTTGAGATCAACTTGAAGCTTTTGATGTTTTCTTGTTTCACTACAGTTAGATCAAGTCTAGGTCATACAACACAGCATAAACATTCAGCAGACTGGGCTCACTGTATTGGCTAGACTGACTAGAGTCTTGGCTACATGTTATGGCTCTACAGTTGTTTGAACTGAATCCAGATGTCATAAAATGTAGTATACAGACCACGTTTCACCATCTAATTAGCAGCTGAATGTCAGGTATGAATGGGAAACTTCTAGTGTACTGTTTTATAAGAAAAGATAATGTATCCCCAATATCCAAACATCTATTAAGCCAAATTTATTTCAGTGTAGATGGGAATTATATAAAATATTTATTCCAGGATTAGTCTCCTGCCATTCCTCTTAATGTTTTCATCAGGCTTTAGACCAATTGACTCCTCGCACTCGCACCAGTTAGGCCTCATCTTGTTTTCAGTTGTGCTTTACACCCATGAACTTTTATCACAGGATGAGGAGAGATGAGGGTTGTTTGTGTGGGTAAATAACCGCATTGTTGTCTCGTTTCTCCAGGTTCCCTTTCCCGCAAGAAGCTCAACCGTCCCTCAGACCCTCCCCCTTTCTCCCCCCTCTCCTCTTCCCCATGTTGCTCTTTTCATGTAAATGAGAATGCTGTTTTTCTGTTGTTATACCAAATGACAAGGAAGTGTGTAACCTTAACACTTCAACACAAAACCCCCAAAATATCTACAAAGTGCCCTTTTAAAGTATGGAGAGGAGGGTGTGTGTGTGTGTGTGTGTGTGAGAGTGAGGCAGAGAAGAAGAGTGAGGGCTGGGGGGGGGGGTGTAGGTAGATAAAGAGGGGTGTCGTTACTGGGTTTCAGATGCCGAGTGGAGTTGTGGTTTTTGACACGGTCAATGACAAAGTCATCAGCTGGGGCATGAAAACACTTCATTTGTTTAACGCTCATAATGACTTTGCTGGTTTCAGTGAACCGAAAATACATGTTCAAATGTATTTTAAAGAAATGTCATCAATGAACTGTAAGTCTTCAGCCTGAAAATATAAATCTCAAAACATAAAAGCAGCGGTGGAATGTAACTAAGTACGTTTAAACAAATACTGTATTTGTGCAATTGTGTGTGTGTGTGTGAGATGAATACAACACTTTGAATGAGGCCATTTACATACCATTAGTATTTTTACTTTTTATAATTTAAGTACATTTTTCTGATGTGCTTTTGAGTGCAGGAGTTTTACTTGTAATGGAGTATTGTTGTATATTGATAACACGTCCATATTATATTTACTGTCATCCTCAGAGTATTTTAACTGTGACGTTTGAAGTGGCCGGAGAGCTCCCTGAGGACGCCTTGAATGTCTTCATCCAGGTCCACTTTGCCTCATTCAAACCCTCCTGTTGCCATTACTAATTAGCTCTAACACAATACAGTCCTTTGTGAAGTAAACCCCCATTTTCCACTGATTCAGGATCTCCTATGGGAAAAGATGTTCAAAAACAAAGAAGGGCAAACCATGACTGTCATTCGGTTAAAGGTACAGTAAAGCACAATAGTCACAATAGCCCAGTGGTAGCAGTGATCAATAACGGCCACTTTATTATCTGTATTAATCAGTCCCAAACGCTACATTTAGTGTCGGTTAATGTGTCACTCGTGACTTGTGTGTTTTCAGGGTATAGTATCATTTGCAGGTAAAGCCCACCAAGTGATGCTGCAGGGGGTCCACGAGCTGTATGACCTGAATGAGACTCCACAGCTTTGGGAGGAGAACCCGCGGATCAACAGACTGGTCTTTATAGGTGACGACACACACACTTCTCTCACATATTGTATGTATCGTTACACAATTCTTACACACCATGTGAAGGCATCCAATTCATTGAACTGCATTAAATTGATCAAAATGGCTCTTTTTTACAGTCTTCAGTTAATTAGTTAATTTATTTTTAATAAATGTGTATATGCTAATGTTCACTTAATGGATGCAGTACAAAAACTTGTATTAGTAAATTCACTGTTAAGTAGTTTACCGTTTCTAGCATAGAATTGCATACATTCTTGGCTATAAACCTGCATCATCGCTCCACAGTTTCCTAAAAATATCCCAGGAATTTTCCTGGAAAGTATGTAATTTGGTACAAATGATTTGGAAAATAGAGACTGTTCGTTTGAGTCTTTTACTCATTGCACAGCAGGTCAGCTGAACCCGCAGAAATGTGAAATGTCTCAACACGCAAGCATACAATGAAACAAAATTAAGCTTTAAGTTTCCAATAATAAATGAGTAACAAATTAATATTGGCATTGGTTGCAATTGAGCGTTTCTTTCAAGGGAGATTCTCTGGAATCTGTTAAAAGGACTGTGAGACTCTCTTTTTTGGCTGGCTGATGTTCAGTGTGTGTCTGTCTCTTGTTGTGTTCACTGAAATAACACTATCATAACTTTTCTCCATTTACTCTATAATCAAAGTCAAATTACAGTTCTTTCCCGGGGAAACTCCTTGGAAATTTTAAGTAAATAGGAAATTTCAGACCTGTAAAATAAAGCGTTACCCAGCTTTTCGGTGTGTTGAAATGTAGATTTTTTTTTTTTATTTTGTCCTGTCAGCACTGGACTGCCTTGGGATGACTACATAGCTAGACCTGACCTGGAGAACCACTGTCCACTATAACAAATAAAACATACCATATCTATGTCTGTGTATGTAGCCATGCTATGTTGATACTCACATTTGTCTCTACTCTGTTCTGCAGGTAAGAACCTGGACAAGGACATTCTGCAGGAACAGTTCATGTCTACAGTGGTGCAAGGAGCAGAGAGAAATTAGCTACAAGCTCTTTTCTCCTCTTTGTATTGAAAACTGTTGATTCTGGTTCAAAAGTTGTGGCTTTAGCCATCCAGTAAATCTGGGACTGTGTTTCAGACGTTCACTCCTTTCCTACAAGAACATGAGGTAGGTCAGAGGATGGTTATGGTTTCATTAGTGATCAATATTGTAGTTACAAATTGCGATCATCCATCACTACCTGCTTTAAAAGCAGTACATCAAAGAGTGTTTATGTTGCTGTAGTGCCTGAGCTAAATGCTGTGTGTCACCCTGAAAACTTGTACTGGACATGACCTCTAATATGTGCGCACCCACAAAGATGCTACAAAGGTCCAGAAATGTGATCAATACGTTGTATTTTTTATAAAGATGGCTTTGTAAAATCTGCAGGTTTTTTTTGAAGGTTGGGAGCCCAAGTAGAGATTGCAAAGGAGGTTGCAAAGTGACGCACACGCTGTCAAGTGTGGTACTTTGTAAATGAAATAGCCTTGCTTATGTTGGCTTTTAACATCCTGGTTTTCTTTTTTATTATTTCAAAATAAAGTTTTTTTTCTGAACATCTATGACTGCTCTGATACACCTAAACGAAATAAGGTTTTTAGCCATTAGTAAAACTGGCTAGTTCCAGCTGACAACAGCAGACAATTAACATAACAACAGAGACAAAGTGCCTTTGTATTAAAGTGGTAAGTTCACTGATACTCAACAAAGTGTGAAATGCCTCCAAGAGCATTAAAGTCTTAACTTTTATTGTTATGAAACACATACAAAGAGTTTTGAACTTTTGCATCCAGTCAGCAGGCTGTGATTATAATAAAGGGAGTTTGTTTCACAAGTGTGATAACTCAAGTATTGTAGGTAAAGTAATGTTTTGCAACTAAAGTTTCCTTAAAGTTCCATTATAATTGGCTCTAATCGTTTTCCCTAACACTGTGATGGTGTCCTGCAAACATGTATTATTTTGATCTACAGATCCGCCCATCTACACAGGGTGAATCCTTACATTTATTCAGCCCACTACAGTGAAACAGTTTTGTTTAATCTTAAATTGAAAAGTTGTATTTTTACTTCTTCCCCATAGAAATGTAACGGTTTTCTTTAAATTAGTCATTTTTAAATCAGTTACTTTTCTGTCATCTATTTTGCCTTGCTTCAAAAATACAGATTTTTGGAAGAAAAAAAAATCCTTTGGAAATATGGCAAAATCCAGTTATAACACATCACTGGCTCAGTATCACTTAGGATTGCATTTAAGATCAAATGTTGGATTTTGTTGGGTTTTTTTTTTTTTGCAGCTGTGTGAGGTGCTATTGCTCTGCACCTGTAGCTTCAATCAAGTTTATGCTTGTAATACTGGCCAAATGAACAGCCACTCTATTTTCTTGTATGTGTTACTTTAGCCTTTACACAGTCATGTGAGAACCATTTCTCTCACGCGCAGTCAGGCCCAGTCAGGTGACGAAATAGGTGGAGTTTTCCCATCTCGGTCATTTGCAATGGAGATGGTTTAGCAACACGGTTTTACCACACATCCGCTGTTGGAGCGGTTTGCTTTGAGGATGGCTCAGCTTATTCATCCCGGTCGTAAAGCAGCCCAGGGCGCAACGTGCAACCGAGCCGTTTCCTACTCGATTCTGATGCTGATGGCCTCGTTACGGCGACGATTACCTCTTTTCTCTGCTACCTGCGGGGGGCCCTACCACGGCCATTTTCACGGTCACACCACCCGCGGGCATCCAGAGGTGGCAAACTAAACGAACCCGCGGGGGTTTGAAGGGGAGGGGCGGGGGGCACTTTGTTTCTTAAGACGGGCAAGGCGTGGCGTTAACATTCCCAAGAACATCCAACCTCCTACTGTGCTGTTGTACGATTTGTAACATCACATGTTTCAAATATCAAGATTCAACTTTGACCTCATGTAGGCTACATTTATTTTGGTGTCCTGTACTACACATGTCAGACACAGGACAATGTCTACATCAGGCTCACATAGGCTACTATGGGGTGCACACCAGCCATTGTGAATGTGTTTACTATGTATGTTGTAGGAGTGCAAAAAGTAATGAGCCAAAATAAAACTATAGTGACTTTGGTAATGTGTAGATAGCCTACTCATCAAGATATGGAAGCTTTGAAGCAGTAAGCTTTCATTTTGTTCTTCGTTATTTTGGAGATTTGGTTTTATTTGATGTACTTGTGTGCTGGCATTCACTCTAACCGTTTGGCAGTTGAAATGAAATGCACACAAACGTTGCCATATTTGCTAAAATACAACAGATTGCCGGCTATAAATTGGGCCGTGCGCACTTCAGGACTCCCCCAAGCCCCCCACCTGTGTGCGTGCCTTCTCTGGCTCCCCGAGGTGCGGGGCTACCCTGATAGGTCCAGAGGGTTAATGGGACTGGCCTGCGGGGCTGCAGCCTTCCAGCATATAAAGCCTCAGCTTCCATTAACACCGCAAACAGCCGGTACGCAAGGTTGAAGAAGAACCAGACGCGCTTTTACGCATGAATAGGGGCCTGTTGGTTTTCACGCACGGCGAAGCATTAATGTCTCTTTTGCACAGTTGAGTTTTTACGCGTTTTTGAATACTTCTGACCATGACTCTCGCCAGTGAATTTGAAGCTCCCCAACACACTGCTTTGCCTCTAGATGAGGACGAGATTGACATAGTCGGCGAGGACGAGCCTACCCACGGGCGTTTATATCGAAATGACCCCGGCTCCTCAGCAGAATCCGGTGCTGAATTTGACTCCTCAGAGCCAGACTCCTCGGGGGAAAGCGAGAGCAGTTTCTGCGCAGACGCCCCGCCGTCCAGGAAAGCCCAGACCAGCTCGGTAAAGCCTCCCTACTCCTACATTGCCCTCATCACCATGGCCATCCTGCAGAGCCCGCTGAAGAAGCTGACGCTGAGTGGCATCTGTGACTTCATCAGCAACAAGTTCCCCTACTACAGAGACAAGTTCCCTGCTTGGCAGAACTCCATCAGGCACAACCTCTCCCTCAACGACTGTTTCATCAAGATCCCGAGGGAGCCTGGAAATCCAGGCAAAGGTAACTACTGGTCCCTGGACCCTGCCTCAGAGGACATGTTTGACAACGGCAGCTTCCTGAGGCGAAGGAAGCGCTTCAAGAGAAACCACACCGATCTTGGCAAAGACGGACTTATGTTTTATTCCACCTTGAACTGCTACCGGCACTACGGGCAACCATATTGCGTACAGGGCCAGGTGAGCCCCCCGCCGGGTGCTCCCATCCGGTACATGCCCCTTCAGGAGGGCATCATGATGCCTCCCTCTTCCTATCACCTTCTACCACAAACTCTGAACAGTCATGGGAAATGCAGTAGGCCCAAAGACTTCAGAGCGCAGCTTTGCGCTGAGCCAAAGCCCGGCCCGCAGGCAAAGTGCTCCTTCAGCATTGACAGCATCATGAGCAAACCCTCTCGCATCGGTCCACAGAACCCAAATCCACAGCAGAGCCCTCACAGCGCTCTTGGGTACGGTCATCTCATGTCGGGCCCTGCTGCCTGTCTGGTTCCGACGCTCCTGCAGGCTCCTAGGACTCCATTCTGCCCTCCGGCCATGCTGAGCACTGCTCCTTTAATTAACGAGCATCTCAGACTCCCTTACCCTCACTGCTGAAGCCTTTGGCTGGAGGGAACTTCACAGTGTCTGTGTGTTTGATTCTATGTGAAGACACGATGGTGTAGCTCATTTCTTAAAGAAATGTTTTAATTGCATGATATTTATGTGCGTTGGCATTCAAAGTTATGTCTTAAAAGAAATCAGTGTAAATAAGACGAGTGGTAATATATTTGTGACACTTGCTGCAGTGGAAACCATAGCTGATGAATGTGTTTTCGTTATTAATTAACGTGTTAAAATAAATGTCTGAAAAATATCTGTGATGTTTATTGTTTACAGCCCTATACTTACAGCAGTAATTTGAAGTTTTACATAATTATTTGTGTCGGGTCGCAGTGGAAATCTAAAACAACACCTGATATCAATGCTTGTTTTTTTAATGTTATGTAGTCAAAAACATTTAAAAAATATATAATTCATTCGATTTTGAGATCATGCATCAGGTGTCTCAGGCTGTAGAAAGTTTTAATATAAAGTTTAGTTTAAACAGAAATCATATAGTTTAGAGAATTTAATTATCTCCCAAATTCACAATATCTCACCATTATTAAAGGGAAACCTTTCAGTTAGTCTAATAGGCTCTAGGCCTACATCATCCTTTCGCAGTCGTTTGTTAATTATATTTAAATACTATGAACATCTTTATGTTTTAGAGAAGCATATCAACGTGTGTCTGTCGCAACCACCACGTCTCCATTTCTCAAAATGAATAGTTTAAAATGACCGAAGGTTCATTTACAACACAAAAGTAAAAAAAAAAGAAAAACCAACACAATAACATTTAAATGTCTGTTCAGTTAATATGTAAGTTGTATTTGTTCTGGGATGAAACATCATGAGCGCTCTTTTACATGTATAAGGAAGGTGCAGTTCTTTCTTCCTGCCTCAAGGTGGCACTGTTTACCAAATATTAGAGCAGACACATAATGCCGACTGATGCAGACCTGATGGCCTCCCCTACTCGTCTAATGGCATTGCAGTCTGAAAGTTGCAATGTCACAGATCTGGCTCCTTGCATTTAAAAGCCATATACCAAACATCTATTCAGAGAAACTACCGGAGAAGGCGAGATGTGGAGCTGAAGACGTGAAACAAACGTCACCCTAGAGGGAGTGAAGTTCTGCTCAGGGCGCTGCCATCTCCCACTTACAGTCACGGCTTATGGCTTCATACCGGGCCGAGTAGATAGCACAGACACAGGCAGTGTCCGGTTGCAGATCGGTCACGACACAATTTCCCTCTGCCATCAGTCAAAGGTCTATTTTTGGCCGGAGCCTCAGTTGATAGTGGGCCTTGAAGATTCTGGCCCTCCCTGATTTTTTTTTTTTCTTGCAGTCAGTTGTTCAGACTTATTAGGAAAAGAGGGAGTTGTCTAACAGCAGATGAGAGTTTTGCTGAATGTTAAGTTCAGTATGGGGGACGCTGCTCTCTAGGCTATAACATAAGCTGCTGAGGTGAGAACATTTCTGGCTGGGTGTTTCCTTTTATTTTAGACAATTCATCCCTGTGTGGTGCTGCTGTCACTGCTCTCCCTCCTCGGCAGGGAAGAACAACCGTAACTGCACTTTACAAGGTCCTACTGTTAAGGGCCGTTTTTAATACGCCACCACTAGGCTACTGATACTCTGTGGGCGGATACCACAAAAGAGGCAAACTTCAAAACTAACTTCAGATTGTTTGATCGGCGTCCTCCCGTTGGGTCCAGACGAGGAGGATGGAGACGAGCCCCATCCCGGTGGTGACGGTCCAAACCGCCCCCTTCGAGGACCAGCGGCCCGGCACCAACGGGCTGCGGCGGAAGACTGCGGTGTTTGAGGGGAAGAAAAACTATCTGCAGAACTACATCCAGAGCGTCTTGTCCTCCATCGACCTGCGGGACCGACAGGGCTGCACCATGGTGGTGGGCAGCGACGGCCGCTACTTCAGCCGAGCTGCCACCGAGGTGATAGTGCAGATGGCAGCTGCCAATGGGGTAAGAAGGGGGGGGACGACCACCAGCCTTGTCATACATTTGTTCCACTTACATCAACATATAACACTTCTAACCACCATGCATAAGATTAACATTTCTGTAATTTGCTAAGTAAGTTTTATTCTATTAAAGTTGCCTATCTTTACAAATAAACGTTTATGAAAATAAAACAAAGTAGCAGGGAAATCCAGATGTGATTTTATCTGCTCAGCACTGCAATGGGGAACAAATACTTGCCAAGAATGAAGGTTTTACCTATAAAAGTAGCCTAATCATATTTTGGATTCGGGATGTTCATGTGTCTATGCTGCAGGCCAGTGGTTCCCAACCTGGGGGTCGGCACCCCCACAAAGGGTCGCAAGATAATTCTAAAGAGTCAAAAGATGATTACCAGTGTTGGAAAAAAGAAAAACCAACATTCTGTCACACAATATTTTTCTAATCCTTGCCTTTTTCTTGTAAAATACTGTCTAGCCTTACATCTTCAGTCCTTTAAATGTATTAAAATGAACATGAGATAAGTGACATCCCTCTTCCAATGAACTGCTTACAACTCCGTGATGAGGGCTCGCGAGAAGACCTAAACTTTGAATTAAGTGGTCACAAGCAAAAAAGCTATAAAAGCATTGCTACAGCGATTAGGTGACCTAACGTCTAATTAGGCAAAAAGAATGGACTGCCAGCAGAGAGTGTTTCTTTTAAAACATAGTTTGGGCTTTTTTCTGACAAAATATTAAATCTCAGTTGCATTGCATTGCATATTCACATATAACATTAGATAATTGGTCCACATTTGTTTAGCATTACAATCCTGGCTGATATGTCACATTCATGCAATTACTCCTCATACAGACTGAAATGTGAAAGTTTCATCTTAGGTGAAAGTAATAATCTGTGGTATTAACACTTGCAAACTTGTCACCCATCCAAAACATGTCTGAAGTGTCAGCGGCAGATAAATGAGAATAGGAAGACCGAGTGCGAGAGACAAGAGAGGAGGAAAATCCCCACAGCTCATTTAAAACGCTTGCTCTGAGATCTTTGTGATTGGTTTGGACAGGTTCCAAAGGAAAATCTGAAGGGAATATAATTTGTTTTTGAGATCAGTTCGTTTTTCTGCTGGCCCAGCCAAACGTCAATTGATGTCGGCCTTATCAGCACTTCCATCCATCCTGCTCTTTTTTCCTGACTACGTGTGCCTGCCCCCCCCCGTCTCTGGCTGTTCCACCTCTCCCGGGCCAAACTTTATGCTTTGGGGATCTCCTGTCATATGGCATTGAACCAAAAGTCAGAATAGTGGCAACACTTGATAAACCACCCAATGCAGGGACTATCCTTCTTACACTACTGAATAAAATCTAAACATAGTGGGGAAAAACAGTTCGCTTTATACATGTTCTTAGGTTATTACACATAGTACTATGCAGGCCAAATTAATTTTGCCAAGTACATTTCTCAGGGTTTTCCCTCACTTTCCTGGTCTGTCCCTTATATACACATGCAACATGCCGGATGTTAGGAGGATACGGTGACGTCAGGAGAATAAATTCCTCTCCAGTGAGGACACTTTTATTTAGAATAGCTGATATGCAGGGGAATTATGGGATGCTGGTGGTATTACCACTTTAAAAGTAGCATACAAATTATAAATAGAGAGTGCAGCTCTGTTATCTAGGCACCCTCTTGGGGCAGATCATTTCGCTTTTAAAAGCGGGCTGTCAATTAGTCACCTGTAGAATGATGAGATGCTTTGGACCAGTGTTACTTTACGTTCCAGTTAGACCAATGGGCTCTTAAAACTTTTTCAGGTAGAAAATAAACAAGTGTTTTTTAAAGTGAGTTTGTGTCACAGCCAGCTCAAGAAACACTACCTGACCTTATTTTTTTCTGCTTCATTTCCCCATTGATGGTCACTTTTTCACACAGCAATTTTCAGCAAAGCCTGATTTCATATTTATAGCATTCGGGAAAAATCCAAGGCAGCCACAAACGAGAGTAGACCCCTAAACTGGGGGATTATTTTAGCTTATCAGAAAGCATTATTACAATGCCCTGGATTTACATTGCTCCTAATTAAAATCTTTGCTGTGCAGATTGGTCGTCTGGTAATCGGCCACAATGGCCTCCTGTCCACCCCTGCTGTTTCCTGCATCATCAGGAAGATCAAGGCCATTGGTGGGATCATCCTCACAGCTAGTCACAACCCTGGGGGTTCTGGTGGAGACTTTGGAATCAAGTTCAATGTGGCAAATGGAGGTAAGCACTGTGAAAGAGTGCTTGTTTTCTGATTCTTCCATGCTGCCTATTGAGAATGTTTTAAATCAAAGGTAAGGAGTCTGAAACCATCTGTACTGTCAAGGATGTTGTTTGATCGGACAAAAATGAATGCCAGGTAAGTTTGATGTATGTATTTCTTTGCGTGGTAGGCCCGTCTCCGGACACAGTGATGGAGAGGATCTACCAGGTGAGCCGGACGCTTGAGGAGTATGCCATCTGCCCCGATCTTCGCATTGACCTGTCCAGGCTGGGAAGACAGGAATTTGACCTGGAGAACAAGTTCAAACCTTTCAGAGGTACAAAACTCACTCACTCACTCAGTCACTCGTCTGTCAGAAAAGAGCCATCTAGCATTTTAAATGTTACGGCTTTTCGGTACCACTTTCTATGAAGGCACCCTTTATAAAAGGTCTATAATTTGTAACTATAGTGCTTTATAAATGGTTAATACTTTACTAATGCTTTATAGATCAGTTATAAGCCATTAATAATTTGTAACAACCTGGCAACCCAATGTTTTTCATACGAATGGATTAGAACTCAAAAGCATTACTAAATGTCCTAAACTATTACAAAACCATCAGTTCCAACAACAGTTTATAAAGGGTACCTTATTATAAAAATGCTACATTTCTTTCTTTCTAAGCCACGGTCTGAAGACAAGTACATGCATACTGGGTCAAAACATTTCTGCATAATTTGTGGCGTTATCAAGTCACCAATATTATAGATGAGGATGAACAGTGACTAAGTAAATGTCCATCAATGCCATTAGCTGCACATTGTATCCACTTAAATACTCTGAATTGATTCATTATTTAACAAATCTTCTCTTCTCCGTGTTTCTAGTGGAGATCGTGGACTCAGTTGAGGTGTATCTACAACTGCTGCGAAACATCTTTGACTTCAGTGCCATTAAAAGTTTTCTCACAGGACAAGATCAGCTCAAGATCCACATAGATGCCATGAACGGAGGTGAGACAGTCCATCATTTACCTTATATAGCCCCTGAGCTGTTGTTAATGTTACTGGAGATTAAACTGTTTGTGTTTTTTTCCTCTCTTCTCTTCTCCTCTCCTCCTGTTGTGTTACAGTGATGGGCCCCTACGTACGTAGGATCCTTTGTGATGAGTTAGGAGCGCCTGCTAACTCTGCTGTCAACTGTGTCCCTCTGGAGGACTTTGGTGGCCGACCTCCAGAGCCCAACCTGACTTACGCCACCTCTCTGGTAGATGCCATGAAAGGAGGTGACTTTGGATTTGGAGCTGCATTTGATGCGGATGGGGTAAGACATCTGATGTCTAAGTGATGCTTAATGTCCCTCTTCATGCAAAAAAGTGTTTTGCTAAATGTACTTGGATGTTTAACTTTCACTGTGCAGAATGGTGTATGTGTGGAGTTTTGACATTAAAAGACTATTTTCACATTCATCTGATGAATAGGGGAAGTTTTGTACGAGATGATTTTGTGAAATCACAACTAGTTTTGAGCTAATTGTGGTCCAACATGCAACTTGTGTGGTGTGGAAACTTGAAGCCTCGAGCGCACATTGACTGAGAAAGAACTTGTCAGTGAAGTAGGAGGATGTCTTGTATCCAGTAGGTCAGCTTTCGCATATTCAAATATTCAGAAGTTTTCAATGAGGGAGAAAGAGTAGATGTAATTTTAAGAAATTGTAAGGAGGCAATTTGGGGGAAAACACCACATCAGTCACAACTTTTTAGCCAAAGCAGAGTACTTTTATACAGTATGTCTTAAAAAATGTCTGGAGGGGATCTTTAACATGTTTTTTTTTGCATTTTCAAGCATTTATAAATTTGATGAAATTCACTTTGTTCTCTTGGTATAACCACTGTCAAATAAATGTGATAAGAGTGGGCAAAATGCTAAAAGGGAGATGGTAGATTATGAAATTGAAGTGTTAATATTTGTTGATAGTGCACCATGAATACAGAAAATCAATAGTACTGTCATACACTACGTCAGTGTACAATACTCATGTTTTAATAGTGTGCCACTGAACTAACTGACTTCTTCAAGCTTGTTCAACCCACTGGTGGAGTTTTTTCATATTGGTATCGTGTAGAAAACAAGTTGTCAAATAGGTAAAAATCAGAGAAATGTAAAACTAAATGAAATTCAAAATGTTAATCAAATGCTTTTTACTGTGAAGCAGCTGCAGAAACGCAACATACACAGACGTGTAGGCGCTAATGGAAAAAATATGGTGCATGATAAATGGTTCTCTGAAGAAGTTGGAAGTGATTTTCTCAAAGGCCTCGCACTCATCCCACTGCCTGACATTTCACAGAACTCTCAAAGCTTTAGCACTGCATTTGTGGCCCCATCACTTGTAAAAGCAATTGCCCTTTTGCAACATAAAATAATAAAGTAGATTTGGTGGAAAATCCATCTTATTCTGATAGAATATAATGTGCTATGTGGAAGAGGTTGCTAATACTTGTCGGTTTAATTTGTTTACAAACATTAGCATGGTAATTCTTTCTTTGTGTTAAATAGATTCATTTTACAGTATTACATACCATGACAGCAATACAGTCATTAATTCTTTCAAAACCTGTTCATTTTGTTTTTTACCGATTAAGACTAAATCCATAAGATTTAGACTCCACCCATAGATACCAGAGAGAGCCTTATTTGTTTTTTATTTGCTCGTTGATAACACAAAGAAAGGCAATGTGGCCAGAATAATACTCTATCCATGATGATCTGACAAGCAGCTCACTTTTTCCACAATGTCATCCAATAGTCATTTCTACTGTATACACGCACACTCCCTTTGCAAAGTAAATTAGCTTAGCATCAGGAGCATTATGTCATATCTGCTCTGTTTCTCCCACCAGGATCGGTATCCTCACAGTCATTAGCGCCAGTGGTTGTAATCTTACTGGGTGATTTTTCTTTTTTGGGGTTGCTGTTACATAATACCGTAACCAACATCTTCCAAACTTTAAACAGTAATTGTGATTATTGGCAAAAAGTTACCTAGTCTTTCACATATTTGTGGCTTATATTGGTGTAAAGCGCAGAACTGCAAATTATACTTTGCTACTACTGAATTTGATGGAAACCCAATTGCTGTGCGACTGTTAGATTCACTGTCATAATGTATTAACATATTATATGCAGCATCATTTTTACGCATTAATCATAAAATGTTTCTCTTAAAGTTTAAGGCTGGAGTTATTCTGGGAATTTCTTTTAGTCAATTCCATGAAAAGACCAAAGCCAACAATGTGTTTCTCAAGACTTTCCTATTTCCCTACCCTATCAATGGCACTGGCTCCCAACCTTTTTGGCTTGGGATCCTTCACAGCCAACCAATACCATGCGACCAGAGTAGAGTCCAGAATTAATACACATTTGTTGAACTAGTGATTATTTGCTGCAGCAGAACGGTGTATTTACAGTGCCCATGTTCATCGTAATAAAGGAACATGTCACCCAATGCAATGGTGTGGCTTAGTGATGTGTTTTTAATAGTTTATAGACAACAATGGAGGTCTGTGGTACAGAGGAATAAGGTTAATAAGGAATAGTACGGTTAGGGTCATGTTTAGTCTGTTTGCAGTTCTCTTTTCACATTATTAATGTTACATAACTATAACTAATAACTTGTTGTTACAGAAGTGACTCACAATGTACTATATCCTGTGCTGTTGTCAGGACCGGTACATGATCCTCGGAGAAAATGGCTTCTTTGTGAACCCTTCAGACTCAGTGGCTATCATGGCTGCCAACCTCTCCACCATCCCCTACTTCAGACAGATGGGAGTCAAGGGCTTTGCCAGGAGTATGGCGACCAGCACCGCCCTCGACAAGTACAACACACACACACACTCAGTAGATCTAAGGGGTTTTTCCTTCTTTTGTCACACCACCTCAACTTCTCGCCGCAAACTCCAGCAAATCTCCTCCCAATCTCTGGAGAGGGACGACACTCTCAGTTGAAGACTCACCCACTATGAATAAGACCATACCCCCCCACACACATTTACTCACCAGCTATAAATATTGTCTGTTATGTAAGACTAGAGCCTAGCAGAGGGTACTAAGTGAGAGGATGTGATCACAGCTAAAGTCACCCCCATGAACATTGTTCCAGTAGGAGGGATCCCAGCACTGCACCCCACTGAGGCTTCAACAGAATACTGCTCAATGGAAATGTGTCATTTAATACTATGAGGGGAGCCAGAAAAACTGTAGTTAGTTCAGACTATGTATATTTCAACAGAGCATTGTCTTCAACAAGTTAAGATAGATTCAGTGTTCATGACATTTGTAGTTTTCTCCATAAAATATCACAAGAGTCCATAACACCTATTCTAAATATATTATGTATTAAACATACAAAAAATTCCTTTTCGTACTCTGTGAAAAGTAGATCAAATAGAAGTACAATGTTTTCCGATGCCAACTCTACTAAGCGTCTAAACAAACCCATTTTTGACCTCCCATCAGTAATTATTGACTTTTATCCCTGACCTTTCTCCTATCTGAAGAATTTAGAAAGTTGTCTGCTTATCTGTATGACTGTGTTTTTCTGTGTCTATGGATGTGCGTTTGTGTGTGCAATCATATGAGTCATAGTGTGTGTGTATGTATGCGACTGTATCTCTAAAGGATTGTAATCATATGCAAATATCTTGTTTTATCAAAGTACATTTTGGGGGGGAAAAGTCTGATGTTTCTTCAGCATGTCATGCAGAATGGTCATATTGTACATTCAATTTCAATTAAATTTTTTTCATTGTAGTATTGGCAGTCCTGGACTTCTGTAACAGAATAAGGTTAGACAACCAAAATAATAGCTTGCTTAAAGACACAATGTGTAGACATTTTTAGAATATTTCAAATGATTCTGATGGTGTAAGTTTGTTTGTAAAAAAAATGACACAATCGCATTGACAACTGTAGCAATCTACACTGAGTGTGTTGCTGTCAAATCATTCATCACAATATCCTTGATCATTGGCGAAGAGAGAGTAGCAACGGGCATTGCTGTCTATCTTTGGCTCTGTCTGGGAGCCAAAGTTTAAATACATTCAAATTCGACACAGTGGCTTAAATGAAAATCTGAGATCATTCTTGGGTAACAACAATGTCAACGGTGACTTCTAGTGATGGATCCCGAGCCTTGGACACCACAATGACTATCAACCACCTCAACTTCCACACCCTTGCTTTTTCATGTAGTAAATAAATTTCACACTGACCGGAAACATACACTATATATCTAACCAGAATAGTTTGCCTGTGAACAGGATTCATAGGCTGACATATACAGAAAGTGTCTGTGTGACAATCTGTTGTGAATGTGTGTGTGTGCGGGAGTATGTGTTAGCCCTGGCAGACATTAAGGAAGTGACCTCACTGCCAATCCTGATCTCTCTGGGTTTCACAGTTACATAGGAAAAGTGATGCTTAGATATGTGAAGCGGGTTGTTACATCACAGAATTATTGGTCGGCTTTGATAGTGTAGAGAATCCTACACACTCAGGCAAGCACACATACTGGCACACACACACACATCACTATTGCACTGTTGTGTGGTGTTGCACTGTTCCTTGCCCAAGGCTGTGTCTTATGATCTTGAACCGTAGTGATCACACTGAAAGAGCTGCTTGAAAGTTTTGCTCACGCTGTCTCCCATGTCAGCCTCGCCTCATCTCACACACACATACTGACTGAGACACAAATGTCACATGTCCCACTACAACCCTAAGCCATGGACCTCTCATACAGCACACAGACATACTCACACTCTTACTGTAAAATAAAATGGCCTTTTTTATTATTTACTACTAAAAATATCATCTTCCTCTCTCTTTGTCTATTTTCTCAGCATTTGCCTTTTTTGTATTGACTCAAAAATTGAATTTCCTGGAAACTAACTTGGTTGTGCAATCTGCTGAGAAGTAGAATTACCTTAAAGTATGATGTCTATTACAGATAATACCTACAGATAATATGCTCTGGGCTTTCTGAAGAGCTTAGTCAGAATAAATTGCATTATATAAGATTTTTATGTTTTCCCTGTTAAACCCAATTTCACCGGCATACTCTAGGGTATGTGGTTTTATGCAAAGCACACCTACCCTCTTCTATGAGCACTTACTGACATTGCTGCAGGACAGGGTCACTTTGTTCAACTCTTAGCTTCATAACCACCACTTAAGTTCCTAACGCAAAACTGCTATCATGGATGGGTAATGTACATATCTGCATTTGTCTTTGACAAACTCCAGGAAGTGTTGAAGTACTTAGTAGTGCGGTTGGACCTTGGAGTCGGCCCAAGTGTTGGCCTTTTTAGGAGAGCGAGTGGCCAGTGTGTGTGTCTGTATGCTGAGTGTTTAGACTGAGAAACCCTCCCTGCTCTGTGTTTATGCATAGTTAAGCAAACCGTATTATAAAAGCCTTGATAATGTGACGGTGTATATACTGCATTTAGGTGTGTGTCCAAAGGGAATAAGGGAAAAAAAGAGAGAGAAAGAGTATTTGTGTTCAGAGGAGCAGAGGATGATTTGTTGTGCAGGAAACTCATTTAGATTCAGAGTTACAGGTGTTAAATCTTTCATTCGTGGGTCGACGGAGGGGTGTCTGTCTTACTGTGTTGTGCGCATGGGTGCCTGGAGGGAGGGAGGGGTCGGAGGAAGAGAAAATGGGAGGGACATTTTGGTAAAGGAAACATCTGCCTCTCCTTTAACCATTCCAGGGATGGGAGGATGTAGGGAGAAGAAAGGGCTGAACCACTAGTGTGCCTGTTACCAGGATGAACGCCTGAGTTCTTGTACTTAATCGTTGATTAGCGCTGAAAAGTAGAGGAGTCAAATGTTCAATGTTGTGCTGTTGCTGAGTTGTTTGTTTTGTTTTTTTGTACTGCTGTTGTGCTGGTTACTATGATGACCAAGGCAATCAGAAGAGTGTATTACAGTTTCATATTGCTAACAAGGAAAAGGGAAAATACCCAAATGCATACAGCTCTAATGATGAGTGAGTAATTATTAAAAGGTTACCAGCAGGCAGGCAGGCGGGCAGGCGGGCAGGCAGATAAACCAAAGAAGCAGGTATAATCCAAAAACTTCGACAGGCAGACAAAACACATGTATGATGACGAACTGATAGGGAAACACACAGACTAAATACACTTGGGAAGGGGCAACAGAGACATAGGTGAAGTGAGACACAGGTGTAAACAATCAGGTAATCAGAAAGGGAAGCAAAACTGACAGACATGAGGGAATAACCCAATTACCAAAATAAAACAGGAACTTACAGAACCAAAACCCAAGACAGACCTTTTCAACAGGGTGTGCATTTTATGGATGTTTTGGTGGAGTGGGAAATATAAAACGAAACCCAGAAACAGTCAACTCAATAGATTGACACAGATGTAGGAGGTTGCAACTCAAAAAAGAGGGTCAATTTGGCCTGATTTGGCATCAAGGAGTCATTGTGCTATTATTAAAGAGCAGTGGTTCCCAACCCCTTTTGTCTAACCTACCCCCACAGCCCGATCAGAAGAGTTCAGTCATGTTCCAAATGTGTGAATTTATATTAATTTTAAACTGGGTGTTTTTTCATCTTCTTTTCAGTAGGTTTGGTCAAGTTTGCACTCGTACTACGACCACTTTCAACCATTTATCCGTTACTTTTAGCTATCTATTTAAATTTCTCTGCTTGCCACATTTTCACACACTTAATTGCAACATGTTTGTAATCCTATTTATGTACTTATTTCCTCCTAAACACAATGGATTCGCTCTGTTTGAACTCACACTGTGCCGGATTCCAACAAGACCATACCAGACCAGTTTTGGTAGGGCTGGACTTGTGTTCCCATGTAAAGTGGCCAAAGTTTAGTTCATTTGTAGTGCAGAAAAAACTGAAAAATCCTCTAAAAACCTACTAGTAAAAATGGGCTCAAATGTTGTATTATGCACCAATATTTTGATAGGAAGCAAGATGCAGAAGATAGCCAAGTTAAACATTGACCCAACAAGCACGCTTTCCCCCCCTGATATAATATTATTAGACGGTATATATATTTTTGACACAGCTTTGGAAAAGCCTAGAAAACTGTTTTGAACTGATGACAGAACGGTATTTTGATAGTGATTCCACAAATCAGTGTAGGTAACAGCTATGACCATGTACAGAAATTATCGCAACTGTAATTTAAGTTCTTTATTTTCAAGTGTTTTCAAAGTTGGCCCGCTATGGCAACATCGTCACTGTATTAAACGTCTGTGTTGTCCAGTGAGGTTTCCCAGTTCAGGTCAAGAATCACTCACATTTCTAGCCCAAGTTAAGCTCCAGCATACTGCGCTTTTTGTCCGAATGCCAGTCTAAAGCTTTTAAGTCCAAGCTGAGCTCTCTTCAGAGGGGGAGGTGAGGAGAGAGGGCACTGGATGCTATGTTTGGTAAAATATGAAACCAAGGCCAAAAGCTGGCAATATTTCACTCTGCAAATTTAGGGAGACCTCATCCCTCACATTACTCCTTAGTATTTATTGTTGCATGAAAGATACATACAAAGATAGAGACAGTGAGAAAACAAAGGAGATATTGGTTGATTAGTGTATGCATGTGTGTCTGTGAAGTCATACTGTAAGTGTGTCTGTGTGAGTTTGTAATCCTGAGCTTTGAGCCCAGAGAATGAGGATGACGGTAGGTAGACATAGCTGAGCCTGGTTATGAAATCTCTGTCTGCCCTTCACCTTATGGGGGCAAAGCATCCAACTCATTCTCATGACAGACCTTTTCTACCTCTGTTCAATTTCATTTCATCGTTCAGAAAGGATAGGTCTTGCAGAAGGTCTATTTTTTTCATAGTAGCCTCATCTCTGGGTGCAGTGCTGTCCCATCCTAAAGAGAAATGCACCAGACCTATTACAAGATATATGTAAGCAAAAGCAACCAGATTTTTTAAAAATATATTGTGATTGAAAGTCAACAAAACCTAATCATGATCATGATCATTACTCAACATTAATTATTAATAAAAGTCTAAATTGTCAAAAATGTCACACATCCTATGAAGACTGGAGTGCACCATTGGAATAGTTCTAAATTAATTTTAAAGCCGTATTGAAATCACTTTATAAATCAAATTTTAAATGAATTGATTTGTATATCATTTTAAGACAGGATAGTGAAGTGTAATTATTTACTGGCACATTGAATGACAATGATATTGATGTTTTTCTACTGCACATGCAAACTGATATGCAAATTATTTTCTAACTCTATCAGTGAAATGAGTCACTTTTGCAACAAAACGTCTGAACAAGAAATATTCCAGTGGCACACCCCAGCATCCATGCACAGTCAACCCTTGTAGCACTAGCTTAGGTAGTTTCAACAAAATATGCCTTGGTACAGCATATATACAGTGACCGAATTTTCTGCCTTGAACCTGAGTTGTATATGATAAAGGAACTTGATCACACATGCACACATGCACATGCATGTTGAGAGAGAGGCAGCATCCACCGAGCCTGGCTTGCCTGAGACAATGTACTCCTCAATGTATACTCTTTGAGAATATTTGCTTTCATTACTTTGAGAAGCTTGTACTAGTGTATATAAAACCAGAAAATGCTTAATTTCTGACTGGGATTTAGTTTGAGGAATGTCATATTATAAGTGTAGAAAAGGTCATGCGGAACTCCTTTGTCGATCCTGCTTGTTTCCCTGAGTCTGTATCTGTGCATGAAGGCTATGTATGGGTATGTGTGTTTTTTCCACCACAGTGTTTATGCTGTTGTTTGAGTTAAAGATCAGCTGGTGTAATCATCAAACTTGTGAAAACTTGATTCCCACTATTCTCACACTGTTTTGTCCCTACATTCTTGCAACACTGTTTGAAACCGAGCGCTGGTAGGGTCAGTTTCAGTGCTTATGTTGGCCGTGGACGTGCCGTTTAAAATGTCAAAAGCTCGTCAGAAGGCCAGAGTTTCTGTTTTCTTTTAGGAATGCCATGCTTTCCGTTCCAGCTTTCGCTTCCCCAGAGGGGAATAAAGCTGGTTACTCTTATTTGGTAATTTATCCCATCATCATGTAAACAACTATGCTGGGCACTGTAGAGTTTATTTATGTGCATGATGATTGTGTTGACGTGTACGACCACTTAAAAAACCCTGAAACCCACCCGCATCCACATATATTTCACTGTGGATTCCCATAGTACAAGCATTTGAGATTGACAGTTCTACATGTTTGTTTCTGTTTTGTTGTGTTGAATATTTTCTTCAGCAATTCTTAGCTGAGTCCCGAGAAATGTGTTTACATTTTGCAGCGGTTACTGAGGAGGTGTGGATGATGTGGTTGAGGAGTGATCTGTGGGGAATGGGAAGGACACTGGGTAATCATCTTTGTTGCAAACTAAATATCTCTCATTCACAATGCACAATGCTTTTTCCACCCTTTCAGGAATACAGTTCTTGCGGTGAAATACAAAATATTGTATTTTTCTTGGTACGTCTAAAATCAGTTCAATTTAAACTTGAATTAACTGATTATTTTGCCACGGCAGAAAAAAGCTGTAAGCACAACACAAACCACCCCTTCAATATGGCGAACTTGTTAGCATTTCCGGCAGATACAGTGCAACACTAGCATTTATTAGGAGTTATTTTGACCGCCTGATGAATTTAAGTCCTATAGTCACTCTCCATTTAGCTTTGTTATGCTCTCCATTGTCTCCTGAGGGAAATATTTGGCTCTCTATAGCTGCTAAATGCTCCACTATGTTCACCAACTATTTCACATACATGTAGTCATTTAATCCGTAGTTATTATAAAACTAATGATGATAGGTGATTTAAACGTTTCCAGAAAAAAAACCAGGACACCCTTTGTATCCTTAATAATAGCTACAACCTTGCCCATGAGGCTTTGACACTGTGCCAATGGCTGGCTAATATGTTATTACTGAATGTAATTTGTCATGTTATAATGACCCATTTAGTTTAGAATATGGACAGAAAACCCCATGAATAGCTTTTTAGTTGATGCTAGTGGAACAAAGGCTAGCTAAAAGAGGGGGTGGGACTTGGATGCCAAGATCTGATTATTTTAATTACTGCTGACTTTGTTTATTTAATATTATGTTATTTTTATATCTTATTTTGTCCAAATGTGTCAAGCATTTTCTAAAAATGTACTGCTTTATAATCATGTTATCGAAATTCTATCGTATTTAGCCAGTTACTTTCCTGTAAATATGCACTGAAAGGTTTTATTAGATTTTCTTTTTGCTTTTTTCCCCTCTAGTGTGTTTCTTTCCACTCCCTTTCCTCCTACATATTGTACTGTCTGCACCTTTATTCCTCCCCGGGACTCCAACATATATTCACGTACATACACACACATACATACTCCCTCTCCTCCTCTCCCAATGCGAGGGCATGGCTCAGGTTCAAATCAAACTTCAGCTAAAAGGTTAACTCACTTTGTTCTTGCTGCCTTTGCCTTATTAAGTTATTGGATGAGCTGCTGGCAGATTACACTTGTCATACTGCATTTGGGTTGCTTTATTTCAAAGGTCAAAGGATTGTTTGTAAGCTTATCTCTATATCAGAACTGGGAAAGGCTGGCGTTAGATATTGGAGAGAGGTAAATGCATTGTGTGATTGTGAGCATAAACTACTAGCTATGTTTTTGTTTCTCCCTTTCTCTATATATGTTTGTTTGTAGGGTAGCCAAAGCCATGAAACTGGCACTGTATGAGACTCCCACAGGCTGGAGGTACTTTGGGAACCTGATGGATTCTGGGCGTTGTTCCCTCTGCGGGGAGGAGAGCTTTGGGACAGGTACCATCTATTATGCACCAGCACACTCACTCACAACCCAAACGACAAAACACTCCACTCATAAAGACAGATTTGTGAATGCTGCATGTCATCAATACAGAAATCCAATGAAAACAGATACATGGCAGGAGCAGCCTGTTAGCATGTGAAGAGAAGATTACTGATTCGAATCCCTGGACCGGCTTGGAAAATGTGAGTGGGTGTGTGACTGAGAAATCCCCTCCCCTCAGCAGCAACTGTTGTTAAGGGTGCCTGCGAACAAGGCCACCGCTAGAAGTCTGCACTGGCCAGCTGCTGCTAACTGTTAATATACACCAAGGACTTGCTGAAATCAACCTTTCCTCAAAATTAAAGAGAAATCAGTTTATTACAACTTGTGTCTTAGTTTCATAGTTTTGCCCATCATTAATAAAGGTTATGAAAACTACTCACCACAGTAATTTCAGATCTGGGGACACAGTGATATCACTATAATGAAGTGCAATGGGGCAAGAAACCCAAGTGGTTTGCAACCAGGCGATCCGATGTCTGCATTGCCCAGTTTGAAGACTAGATCCATGGGTTTGAAAGCTTATCAGCCAAAATACTGAACGGTGGTTTATTCTGCATCAGTTTGAATAAAGACAGGATTTTACAACTCTGGAAAGTTATTATGGTGGAAATCATTATATCCTTCAGGAATGTGGGCTTGCACAGTGCAGTGCATTGCCTGATGACGTTGTATTGTGTTGCAGCAAAAGTTGTGCCAGATTCAACTTTTTGCTGGAAGTTGTCAGCACACCTGCTGTGGCAACGCAGTCTCATTGAAATGAATGAGGGGCTGTGTTTTTTTTTACGCAGTGCTAATTCCTGTCTGAACATAGCTTAAAGAAGCCAACAGTTTAGCCAAGTTTTCTAAATCACTTTACAAATGTCGTTAATAATCCCTCATTGCACCGGAAAACCTACACATGCACAACTAAAGTCAAGCCAAGTCAAGTCATTTTATTTTATATAGCCAAAAATCACAAATCGGCCTCAAAAGATTTACAATCTGCACAGCACATGACACCTCTATCTTTAGGCCCTTGGTACAGTAAGTAGAGGTTGAACCAGTGCACCTGTAAACTATGATGGGTGTTTGCAACAAACTGATTTTGTAATAATACTAATAATTTCACTGATCGCTTTTGTTTGACCCTCAAAATAAGTTTGGCTAACCTGGGGGTTTGTTTAAAACCAGTATCATTGTTTGACGTTTTTTTAGAGATCTTGCCACTTTCCCAGATCAGACCCTAATTAACATGCAGTTTACAATGTTATTATTACTGATTGGAATGATGACCGACACTACAAAAATAATATCCAAGTGTTCATGAAATCAGCATTACCCTTTTAAAGGTGAAACATTTTCTTAGAATTTCCCTATTCCCATCTCTTCCACACACTCACCAGCCTGTTCCAGATCTAGAGTTGTAAGCAGTGCATCCTGACTGCCTGTAGCTCCAGTCAGAGACATGTAATAGATGTGAGGGCTGTGACCCTGACTGCATGTGTAAATAATCTCCATTCTTCTGCTATAAAAGGAGACAGAGTTCTCCGTGAACCACTGCAACATGCAGACAGGCCTCCAGTGGCAATGTTTTCTATGACTGCAAACGCAGACACACACATACAAAGTGCATGCACAAAAAATACACACACGTTCACTCTTGGCCTCCTCCTACATCTGCCTTTCCATGCTGCCCTTTCTACTGCCCATCCCTCCTTTTTTCTCTTCATCTTTTTAAAACTCTGACCTATTTTATTTTCAGTTTTGTCTGTTTCTGTTCAAATTTTCTTCGGTCTTCTTCCTCTTCCTCTTTGACTCATTGTTTTAACTGGAGATGATAATACATTTTGGAACAGAGGGAATGAGGAAGAAACAGCTCTAAGTGAAAAGAAAATTGTTAGTGGGTGTGAACAGGAGGGAAGAGAAGACAAGCTTGTAGGAAAGAGGGTATTGACGAGGAGGAGAGAAATTGAAGAAGCAGAGATGCAGCGAGCACAGAGGACTATGGGAGCTTACTCGTTGTCTACCCATGTAAGGCCAAAAGCTCACAGAGAGCCCTGAGTAGTAAATCATCACAGCTGTACACCACGCCTGCTCTTTACTAACTCTCATGCACTTACTCAGACACACACAGCATGAACTATTGGAAGTGTTAATTTTACCAGTTCTGTCAAACTTTGCTGTGCAGGTTTTGTGGGTTTGTTATCGTTTGATTTATTCTTCTGGTTTGCAAATTGGTGATGTCAGTGTCAAAATTTACAAGTCTTTGCACACAAAATACAGTGTAATGCCATATGAAAAAAAACAGTAGCTAGCAATATATAAAAAACTATTTACGTGAGAGATATTTTCTGCTTATCATTGTGTGTATAATGTTTCTTCCCCACAATGAGTCAAAAGAAGTAAAATCACTCTCTACAAAAACTTTGGGATATCTATAGCATTGACTTGTTGCATCATCACACCATTAAATAAGTCTTGTTGTGACTTTTTTTAATGGCAATAACAGTGAGAGTGGCAGAGTTGGGCTGAAAACAGAAGCTGTAATTATGACATTTTACAGTGTAGATGGAAAAGGTTTGGTTGTGCTTTGGTATAATATAATAATTAGATTTGTACATTGTACTAGGTGAGCCCTTTTTCATTTTGTGTGTTAGAGAGTGAGCCAAAAGAATGACAGACAGTGAGACAGCGATTAAATAATGACAACTATCAGTTTCATAACAGCTGAATACTGCTATAGCTGGACACAGAGCTAGGAAGTACAATTCTTGTTTCCAGAGTTTGGTGTAGAAAACAATAGCAAAGAATTATGTATGCTATTAAACAGACACAATGAAACATTCATGTTTTTCTCATAAAATAAGTGTGCGTGTAACTTAAAATGATACCTAACAGTGGAGTCCATTTTCTGCTCCAATCTCTGCCGGGGAAACATTACCAACATAGTCAATCTTATTAAAATGTCAAACTGTCCTCTTAACAGATACCTTCACTGTGCAGCTGTTTTCGCGAACAGACTGATAGCTCCCCAGTGAAGGAGACTGACCAACAAAGTGTGAACTACTCCTCTGTTTGTGTGTGTGTGTGTGTGTGTGTGTGTGTTTTAGGGTGGGGAGCAGGAGAAATTGTGTGGGGATGTTTGGTATGTCTCCAAGCCGAAGCACTCTCCCTGACATTCTGTTGCATACAGCAAAGTTAAATACTAAGCTAAATTGAACTATCTTTTTACATTTGATTGTTAAAAGTTGTGGATCGGTACATTATTGTGTGAACACAAATGTTAAGAATAGAAGCCGTCTTTACAGTAATTTGTAAAATTGCCACTAGGGTCCTGAAGAAACTTTGCAGCTCCAGTTTTGGGTTGTTTCTTTGACATTTTGGGAAATACAGATAGCCATTATCTTGCTGAGAGTTAGATGATAAGATAGATGCCACTCTTATATCTGTCCATTAAGTATGGAGCTGGTGCCAGGAAATGGTTAGCTTAGCTTAGCATTAAGACTGGAAACAGGGGAAAATCGCAGGCCTGGCTCTGTCCAAAGATAAAAAATAACTGCTCACCAGCATATCTACAGCTCACTAACTTTGGCTAGGAGCAGTGACTTAGCCAGAGCCAGGCTAGTTGCTTCCTCTTTGTGCTAAGCTAAGCTAATGGGCTGCCCCATAGCGGAGCTGTGTTGTAGTTATATGTTATCTCTCATCACCTCAGTGTGAAGGAAAATTCTTGTGAGCTAGTCAACTCAGATGATGAAGAAGGTTTTCAGGAGACTCTGGATGACTTGCACAGCAATGTTTAATGAGGCTTGGCAAAGGAAACAATGGTATCAGCAATAGAAGGTGAAACCCAGTGCAGTGCCGAAACCAAGTCGGAAGGTTTCTTCCTGATCCACAATATTTATCTCTAGCTAGCGCTATTGAGGTTTGTTATCCCTACAAGGTTAAGAATCTTTAGCCTAAATATGTTTGCTCTTCCTATTGGACGAACAGTAAATCTAACCTACAGTCACATTGGAATCAACAGGTCAAAGTGATGCATTCCACAGGGAAAGAGTTCAGTATCTCCTTCTATTTTTGAGACAAGAGCCTCTATCACTGGCCTTGGGGTTGCCTAGGTAAGGGCCCCATCTGCCTGTCCAGCTGTCCTTCCTCCCAAACAGAAGAGACAGATGGGGAAGACAGAGCAGTGAACTATGGCTAAGGAACATAGAGGTCAACTCCATTTCTAGGGTAGCAAGTGACCCCTACGTGACTGCTGGAGCGTCCCCCCTCTCACCTGTCTTCCACATGTCTACAAATGAGGCCTCTAAGGAAAATTCCTTCACACTTAGTTCAGTTCCACATAGTATGAGAAGTTTATGAAGACTTGTGGTGTTTTGGTGTTTTCTTTCTCTTCCAGGTTCAGACCACATTCGTGAGAAAGATGGTTTGTGGTCGGTGTTGGTGTGGTTGTCCATCATGGCCGCCAGGAAACAGGCTGTGGAGCAGATCGTCAGAGAACACTGGGCCAAGTTTGGACGTAACTACTTCTGCAGGTAATCAGTTATACAATGTCTTTGAATGTGAAGCTGTGCTTTTGTAATGGATTGATGTTGGGGTTTTTTTTTTTAATCTCATCTCTTTATTGGTCTATTCTTGTTTTAATCATGGAGCTACTTTCCTTGTTTGAATCATTATATCTTTATTTAAATCTGCAAGCCCAGAGACTGAAGTCATAAATTCCTTTTCCCAAAAGTTTCAACCCCTTCTGTCTCTACCAAAGCCAAATCTGTCTCCCAGGCCTTCACCTTCATCCATTTCTCCTCCAGTCCTCCTCACTGGTCGTCACTAGTTCTTATTTTAACATCTCCCCAGTGAGAGGCAGAGATAGTCACTGCAGTCAACGTTCCCACTGACAGTTGCTGCATCTTTTCATGTTCCCACAAGGGGCTTTCCTAATCTGATGCAGATTTCCCCCAACATGTAGATGGAGAGGACGTACAGGACAGGCCAAAGACCAGTACCCAAAAAAGTCCATATAGCACAAACATCTGTCATCATTTTGAGGAAAATTCTCTTGCAGTTCAGGGCCATTTGTTTGGGCGTTTTTTCCTTTAATGGACAGAGACAGCTGAATATTCTGGAAATGGGAGCTAGAGAGAGAGAGAGAACGGGGAAGACATGCAGCAAATGGCTGCAGGTCGGAGTTGACAACTCAGGCCCGCGGTGAGGACTGTAGCCTCACACATGGGGCGGGTGCTCCACTAAGTGGGGTGCGGTTAGCTCACTTAAGTACCACCATAACACCACCATGTTGTTGATTATAGTAATTAAACATTAAACCAAATGTATGAGAGAAAAAAATTAATTAATGCAGTTAAAGTATAAAGTGTCAAAAGGTAACAGTTTAAAAATGTATGTTTATCTCTGACAACTTTTCTTCTCAAAGCTTTTCCTCTCACTGCTTTCTAACGTCAGCTGTGGTTTTGTTGCCTTTGTGTGTATGGCGGGTGTGTACGTTTCTAACTGAACATTTGTGTGTTCTTGTTTGTCAGATTTGACTATGAAGGCCTGGACCCGCGCACAGCCTTTTACCTGATGAGAGATTTGGAGGCAGTAATTGCAGACAAGGCATTCCCCAGCCAGAAGTTTGCTGTAGGAGACCACATATACAGCGTTGAGAGGGCCGACAACTTCGAGTACATTGACCCCGTCGATGGAACAGTGGCTCGAAACCAGGTCAGTCTGGGCTAAGAGAGGGAAGAAAGAACATGGGGGAAAAAAAGAGGATACACGATGAAATTGGAGTAGTGAAAGGGAGTATTTCTTCAATAATACTCATTTTGAACACTTGAGAATATATTAAACCTGGAACACTAGCAAAAAGTGTTAGTTTGACATATAGACAGACCTAATAGTTACACTATATTATAGCTGCTTGAATTTTACTGAGATATGGAATTTTGATATCTTTCTAATATCTATAAAGAAAAAGATGAATATGTTTGATTCTCAAATGTATTTTGTGCATCTTGGTGTACAACAGTGGCATATTGTATTTTGGTTGTACCTGCTCATCCTGGTAGAACCTTCACAACCCTGTGTGTAATGGTTACCATTAAATACCATGCTCCTACATGAGTAGGGTTGGGTATCATTAAAGCAATGTCAATACCAGTACCAATACCAGTACCCATAAAGTGATACTGATAAAAATAGAGTGCCTTATTCAATACCTTTTTTTTTGGTGGCATCTCAGCACGCTGAACTGCCAACTCCGTCAAATACAATGCGCTAGACTTCACCACTACAGAGTGTATGTAGCCGCTATCTGCGGTAATGGGCCAATCACACATCACATTTAGTTCCAGTACGTAGGAGTTAGTGTCATCTAGCATTGAAATTCCAGTTTGCAACCACTTGGATCATCCTCTCGTTCCAAGCGTGTAGGAGAAACTACAGTGGCTGCGAAACTCGCGATAAACGTGAAAGGCCCAATCTAGAGCCAGTGATTGTTTTTTCTGTTCTGGGCTACTTTAGAAACATGGCGGTGCAACATGGCAACCTCCATGAAAGGGAACCCACTCCCTCTTTGGAAAAAAAGGGCTTATTTTAGACACAAAGATTCTTATTTTCAGGCGATTATACACTAATGAAAACATACTTATGAATATCATATTCTATTTCTGCCAATAGCTCCTCCTAAATGTTACATACTGGACCTTTAAATCGAAGCGCGCTTGCGGTGATTGGCTGCGAGCACAATCGTACCAATTGTCATTTATTTCTAGATCTGGGTACACTGATAACACTTGGTACTGGGTTATTTTGGTCGATACCTTAAAGGTATTGAGTACCGATACCCAGCCCCTAAATGAGCATGAATGCCTCAAGTCAGTTGAAGTGCAGATAACTCTGATAACTGAAAACATGGGTTAACATTGTAGTGGTAGTATGTTTCACTGATCCAGTGTTTCTGGCTCTGGTTCATATTTGCTCCAAAGATGGCATACGAAAGGCCCTGGTAAGATTCAAAGAAGAGGAGAGAAGTGTGGTGCTGTCTTCTGTTTCATACAATTTGAAATATACTGGGGGGAAGTCAAGGTACAAGTACGTGTAGGTGTTTTCCACCCTGCGGCCTCATGGGGCAGTAATGAGCTCATTATGGTTTGGCGCACCACGATGAGGGGATAGTTCCGCTCCAAACCCAGCCCAACCCAGATAAACCTCAGATAAGAAAACTCCTAGCTGGTGCATTCAAATCTTCCATGGTCAAAATACAAAGTAACAGACACAGTCTTTAACATGATGAAGTTATATTCATCTGGCTTAAGATTCAGTGTGTGTTGTTCATGTTATTAGACTATTTGTTAGGTCCTTTTTGATTTTTTCACTGACCTAAGACCTGTACTATAGCAATTTAGGTCATAGCCAACCAGAAAATTAAGTGGATCAGAAAGTGTGGTTCAAGTCAGGTCCTTGGGTTTACATGGGGTCAGGTCTGCGCAAAGGCATGCACACACATGAACTACTTCTCTGTGCTCTTTCATACACATGCACACACTCATCAGCCTCTTGTGAGCTAGACCACCCACTATGCTTCAATGTTGTGTTGCTCATTAGAGAGGTTCCACGTTTAGACATGACAGTCTATCTTCCATTTCAACCCATAAACATATGCATACCCACACGTTACATACAGCACATATCCCTATGCACACTGATAACTCCCTCGGTCAGTATGTCCTCCCTGTCCTCCTCCTCAATCTCTGTGAAGTTTACCCAGCTGACTCCCTCTGTTCTGCCCAGAAATGTGTGGAAACTCGTTCCTGGCGTCGACACTTCTTAGTCTCTGCCCCACTTAATACCACATACACACACACTGTGCATTTTGGTGTGTAGCCTACTCTCCGTCAGTCCAGTTGTCCCTGTGCGACACATGCATGCACTTGCATGGCCTACACGTGTTCACACTTTGTTGTTTGCTGGTTGGGTCTACAATTTGTCTGTCAACTTCACCTTATGTACCTTAATAGCAATAAAGGTCCCGCTGTTCCGCTGTGGATTACTCCACCCTGTTACCATGGTTACAGCAGATCCCCAGCAAGTTAGTCACCCCAAAGTGTGATTTAGCCTCACTGGCAAATCCTCAGCATCCCAGTTGCCCCAGTGTGTGTTATTACAGCACGCATTCCTCCCAGGACAGAATTATATCAGCTGTCGTTTCACTTGCAGTCTCTCCACTGCAAGTGTGTTTGAAGGGGGGAAAAGTTGTCACGTGGATGCAAACACACATACACACACACAAACAGACAGGACAGAGCATTGGGGATTTACACACCAGTGGCATGGCAGCCTTTTGTTGTTGACTACTGAATTCATTCTGCATTGTCTGCATATCTCAGACAGATAGATAGTGGATAGATAGATAGAAATCATTGCCATGGAGCCTATATAATACCTAAATGCAGATACTGTTTTTGGTATTCTTTTGTAAAAATGCAGTATGTAACAACAAAATGTGTTTTTCAGCTTCCCTGTCCATTTAAACTAGTTCAGAAAATAAACTTTGTTTTGATTATTTAGTCCATAGCTTATAGAAATTAAATGCATGTGTTTTGCTAGGTGTCTGTCTACTATTAGTATTCATATTGCTATCAATATAAAATAAAAATAGAAATATATGATTAAAATGGTAAATTTGCCACACCAAATCACACAAATTACACTAGAGTCAGTAGCTGAAAAGGCAGTTACTGAGCTCTGCTAAGCTAGCTAACCTTAGCAACAATTTAGCTGAGGTTTTTACTCCATCATGACTGAATGCTTCATTTAGTTACAGTATGTGGGATAACTAACTGAACTGAACCAAGCTTTCTGGTAATTAAAAAGCAAATGATGTTAATGAGGTTTGGCTTTTAGCACAATTTTCTATTTACTGCAAATTTAAAAAGCTGTTTTTTAAAAGTATACATTAATATGCCATAATAATGTTTATGTAGTAAAACAGATGTCAAAAAGTGAAGTTCAGGTCTTTACTCAATTTTGTCCAAAAATGTAACGTTAGTTACTGCGTTTTGCCTTTTAGCTCGATAGATAGACAGAGACAGACACACAGACACACTGTGGATGGTATGAGCTCCACTCAGGGCCTCTGAGCTTTAACAGCCGACATAGTTTTTAACAGGCATTAGTCAGCCTCCTGATAACTGCTACTCTATTGTTAGAGATAAGCTGACACACTCGCAAAAAGAAATGCAGACAGACAGGCGGACGGACATCTCTTATTATCACTGTCTCTCCTCACCCGGACTCTGACATGTTATACTCCCGTTACAAAGTCAGATTAGGTGGAAGTTAAGTGATCCAGAGTTACTTTACTTTTATTACCACAGTCTGTAAATGATGAAGTTGAGTCACAATTTGAAGTGGTTAACAGATATTAGTCTGAGATGGGGTTACTGACGTACTGGGGCAGTGAACCCACTTGACTTTTTACTCCTATAACTCCTATAATAGTGAATGTTTTGACAGCGCTACTTTGGACAATTACGGCAGAGTGAGTCAAAATAATCACATGATCTGTAAAATGTGTCTATGGTGTGTTTTATTAAAACCATTGTGACATTTTATGTTCCTTGTTTTTTTCTCAAAACATATTGTCTTTTCCCCTGAGCTTGACTTATGCTCTAATGGGATAGGAGGCACTGTGGAATTTAGGACAGATAAGAGTATCCACACTTCCATTAGTCAAAGAGTCTTATCTTCCTTATGTCAGCCAGCAAGAGTTGTCGTTGGTTACCCCAATGCAGCAATATCCTGTTTTTCCTGAAAATGCTGAGGTTAAGTTCAAAGAGTTAACAGTAGAGGCCATTACAAATGAGATGCTTTACCCTGGTTTGGTGTGAAATTGTTCTCTGTTCTCAGAATCTTAAAGAAAAGTGTGGAAATACTGGAAACTTATGTGAGCGACTGAACAAAACGGTCAAGTGTCATCCTTGAAATTAATTTAGGCTGGAGTTCATAAAGCTATTGGACTAACACTTGACCTTAGGTAACTTTATAGACAGTACTATGGGGGATGCAAGCATGTAGTACATTGTAAAGGAAACCTAGCAGTCCCAACAAAACATACAATGATAGTGACATCTAGTGGATATTTTCAGTTACTGCAAATAAAAGAACTGATAATCTGTCTGAAGATTTTTTTCTTTGCTGTTTTCACAATCATATTTTATATTGCCACTATTGCCAATTTATATGTTTGGACAATAATGTATAATTAAGTACCCTTTTTAAATTATGGGAGTAGATACACTTTTAATACCTAATAGTGTGATACTAAAAGATTTATATTGTATGATGAAGCTCATCATGGGTTTCTTTGATGTATGTAGAATGAAGTTGTACATTTAGATTAATGCAGTGCTCATAGGATTATTTAATTTATTCTGTCAGAAAATGTCCAATCCATTTGTTATTTTGATAATTTATCAAGCAGATGTATCAAACTTTTGCTGGTTATCTTTCTCCAGTGCATATTATTATGAACTGAATACTTTGGTAATGACGTTTTTTTTTTTTTTTTTTTCTGTGGTTTGTAACAGACTGAATAACACGGAGAACAGTAGTGATCTTTGCAGCTATTGGAGTGGTAATACCATAATACATCCTATGTAGTGATGATGAGCTGCATTTCATGATCATGCAATAATGGTGTGTAATGCAGCTTCATGCGAAACTATCAAAATTGATTGACCTGTAGACTTTGGAATGATTGGGAGCACTACGCTCTTGTGTGGTTATGGATGTTGGAATAGGTAGTGTACTTTAACCATACCCGGGGGTTGTAAAGCTGCAGTCATGATAGCTAGACACCTCATATCAATTCATCAGACAAATATCAATTCATCAGACAAATGTGCGAGTGTGTGAGCCTCAGTGTTAAGGTTAATGGACTCATAGTCATAGTGTCATAGTTATGTGGATATTATTAAGCTGTGCTAGGCAGGCTTATAATATGACAGAATGTTTTAAAATTCTATCAAATGAAATTAAAGGTGCAAAATGATACAAACAATACACAGAAGCAGTACAAAAATGCACGAAAAGACAGAGACAATCCATAAAAAGAACAATACCAAAGAAAAGGCTATACATTGTTCTTTTCGGGTGCGGTTTCCTGAATGTTCTCCCTCCCTAGATAGTAACTTCTTCCAAGCTAACCATCCTTCCTATGACAAAGGAATGGCTAACTAACTGAGCTGAACTCCTAGTGATGCAGGTTTACAGTGTCATGAACAGTAAAACATTTTTGAAATTCTATTATGGACCGAGAGAGATTTCCTGTATGCTATTCGGTGGTCACCGCTGAAACACTGCTGATGTTTTGAATCATGTGGGAAGGAAAGTTTGGGAAGTTTGAGGTGCTTTTGACAACTGTAACAAAACCAGAGTGTTTCTTTCATGATCAGAATGTTTCCCCTGTCAGCCTCCTCAGTCAGTGTTGAGTTATCATTGCTGAAAGTGCTTTGTGATGTGTTCCTCCCCGCAGGTGGTGCTGGGTCCTCTCATTGCCGTCGCCCTGAAGATCTCCAACATCCATGAGAGGACAGGACGGCGTGGCCCTAATGTCATCACATGAGCAGTTGCATGCACGCACACACAGGCACCTACCTGCTCACACAGAGAAAAGTACCTTCAAAATAGTTGTTCCTGTGCTTATCTGCCTTTTTTTTTTTTGTAGCTTCATTCTCATTTCTCATTTTTCTGAAAATGAAAACTAAACTGAGGGTGCTTTCTGCTGCAGTTTATCTCGCATAAAGAACATGAATGTTGCACAGTGTTCTTGCAATTGTTTATTAACCACTATCATCTGTCAGCTATCGAAAACTTAAAATATTCATTGTCTAAACCAGGGAGGCTATTTAATTATTGCCATGGATAACTAATGAAAAATAAGTAAACAGCAAACATATTATGACTGTGCCGACTGACTGTTAATGTTAGTGGCTTGCTTTTATCAAGACTTAGACATTGACTAAGGGAGCCTAACAGTGCAGAGGTCAGTTTTCATATTGCTTGTACCTGTCCTCTCAGATATGTCACAGCGTTTTTTCCCCAATAAGTTCATGCAGAAGTAATCGAACTGTCTAAGTGTAAAAATAAAACATGCATCACATCACAACTAATAAATCAGTGAATTGAATTAGTTGATGTTTGAAAATGTATGTTAATGCATATTTTTCTCTATGAAATAGTGGGAAGTTCTCAGATTCATGTTTACTACCTAAGGACAGGGTATTCAAAATGTAAAACAACAAAATAGCAAATGAAGTCACACATTTATATTTTAGAATTGTTTGGGCTTATTCTTTAATTTGTCAGTTTAGGCCTTTGGGAATGCCATATAACCATATTTGAATATATTATTTCTTTTTTTTTTTTTTTAAATCCAAATAAAGTTTTTTGTGTGTACCACTTGCCGTTTTTAATTGAATCGGACAGGTCTAATGGGGACAAATAAAAATACGTCAGTGGGAGATATGTTGCCCTTAGGCATTTTTGGATTTTAATGAAACAAATTCTTCATAATTAAGAGCACCATGTTGTGCTGATGCTATATATCATGCGGTGATTGAACATCCTTGAGGAAAAGGAGGCTTTTGTTTGTCGAGCACAGCACCTGCTTTTGAAGCGAGTGTGAAATGTGTTGAAGCTGTTGTGTTGAGATAAGAAATGAATAGGGTTGATCTTTATACGGCCTGAATGAGACACGGAGAGCAGGAACTCATAAACACACTGATTGCCGTCATTATGAGTTGAGGATTTGCCAGTGGATATCCGCAAGGATGTGTTCACTCAGTCAGCCAGACATTACCTGTCAGCCATTACAGCTTATTGCCCCATCCAACTGTTTTATAATGCCAGAGGTTATTTCTGAGGTTGGATGAGGATCAATGCCAGTTTGTCACCTTTTAATTTGTCGCTAAGAAGACGGTTTAGCTTTTGAAAACCAAGACATCTAACAGGTATGGGCACGATTAGATGAATACAGTCCTCGTGCTGACAACCACACTTTTCATTTATCATGTGCATGAAAATGAATAAGCTGCTAAGTAGCAGAATATTGTTGCTCCACTGGTATCTTTATTGTGGTGTACTTTTCAACTGTGCTGTCACGTGTGCTTGAGAAAGTACCCATAATCTATTAAAACAGATTGTTGGGACATTCCGTCGTGTCATACGCAGTAAACGTGTGCAAATTCAGCACAGACTGAAAAGATTTGTTTGCCTCATGAGTCAATGACCTTATGAGCCTTAGTAAAGACCATACAAATATACTATAATAATATACTCAATGGCCCACAGATACATCTGTGGCATCTGAGCCATTGCTATATTTGTATTTATAAAGCCATTCTGGGCACACTTTCATTACATATGTGCAAAGTCCATCTTGCAATCATTAGCTCAGGTCTCAAGATCTGTTGTCTGTTCCTAATGTATAGACAAAGATTGGAAAGAAAGCCCTTGTGTTTTCTGCTCCAGCCACTTGGAATACTCTGCAAAAGGAATTGAAATTGATGAATCCTAATTTTGGCCAATTTTAGTAGTCAGTTTTAGTATTGTTTTATCTGTTGTCTGACTTGTCTGCAACTTTGTATGCTGCCATCTTGGCCAATTCTCCCTTGCAAAAGAGGTTTTCAGCCTCAATGGGACTTGCCTGGTTAAAGAAACATTTTATAAAAATACATTTTAAATCCCAATATCCCCAGTTCAAGTCCAACTGGGAACATCCTTTGCTTGTTGTCTCCCGCTCACTTCTCTTAGTTAACTTCAACTTCTTTGATGTCGTGGAATTCAGTTTCATTATTGTTGCAACACGATCAAGAGAGCTTATTTTCAAGTTCAGCCTATAAATATAGTCAACTCGGCTGTTTAAAAAATACAATTGGTTCTACCTAATTTGACATCATGTCAGGCTGCCTGGTAAGATTTACTTTTAAAGACAAATTTATGAACAAGTATTATTCTAAAACATCTTGAGGAATGTGACATTGTAGTGATTTATAATGCAAAAAAAGTCTACCAAGGATTGGCTGTATATTGAGAAAGAAGCATTTTGAACACAAGCACTACAGTATGACAACACCGTACAGCTTTAGCAACATTATTCCATAACACAAATCACTCTAGAACAGGGCTAGCGTCATTCACTCCTATAAAAACATACAGTTTACAAGTATAAGTGTTTGAATTTAAAAGTGTACAAATTGGAGCTACAGTGCAGGTAAAAGTAAGTCATGTGGATTAATACTGTCCTTGGTTATTTGTCACACCTCTAAGCAGTTTTGCGATTCAAATGTGCAGCTCATCCTTGCTTTGGGAAACCAGAGACAAAACCATCTGAGCAACATCAACAGAAAACCACAGTTTAACCCATCAGGCCATACCTCTTTAAAGACCAAGTTCAGAGGTTGAGCACTGGGTGTAGATTGACGGCACAACAGTGATGTCAATACGTCTCGTGGTCCATCATTTGGTAGCCGAGCAATCCAGCCACATTTCGAGGCATCTCCTATTTTTCTGGAGCTTTCTCTTTTAGCTCAGTCAGGAAGCAATGTCTATCTAAGAGCTTCATTCCTCCATTTTCTCTCAGCAAGTCACGTGTAAAAGGTCCGTCCTTCAGTGTCCGAACAAGACCTCCCTCCACTCATCTGCGTCCACCTCTCCCAGCTGAATACGCTCTACCTGACTGTACCGAGGAGGCCGCTCGCAGCTCCACGTGCAGTCTGGATCCTCCGAGCCGTCCTGGCTGTACAGAGGAGGAGCAAGACCAACCGCCACATCCACCCCATTAACCATGACCCCAAACTCAGCGGCGGTATCAAGATACTCCTGGCGGCCCTGGGACTCCTCGTATGATGGAGGGAAGGAGTTTGGTCTGCAGAGTAAATGACATACAATACATTAGGGGCATTAGATTTAGTTTACTCCGCGACCCCTAACTGGAGCAAGCTGTAGAAGATGAGATGAGATGAGAGGAGTTTAGTTTTAATAGTTTATTTGACCGGAACAATGCTCATTGCTCAACAGATAAAAGACTTTAAATGAACCAGAGTTTTTAGCTGTTGTCCCTGGTCAGATGTTAAAAACATATCCTAAAAATAGATTCATAGTCGAAAAGACCTTTTGGATATGCAATGAGAAATTCTATTTGTATTGACTTTTGATGCCAAAACAAAAAGCAAACATTTTTCCTGTAGTGCACAAAGCATCCATTCCTCTGGAGAGGAAGAATAACTTAAATGGATTAGTTGGATATTTTTTTCAATAGTTATAGGAACCATTTTGCAATGGTAATTCAACAGGCCTTTTTCACATTTTGACTTGTCACAGTGGGAAAAGCACAGGTGTAAATAATAAAACTAACGATGGCTGAGTTCCATTTAGCTATTTCTGTTCCAGGGTCTGTTTTGTGCATACTGGCTCACTGTCACGCTATCATGTCTTACTAGGACACTTGAATATAATGGAGCCTTCGCAATTGTTATTAGTAGGCCTAACACCTGTTTATGTTTCCTACTATGACAAGTCAAAATGTCTGCTGTGAAAAAGACCTATTACATTGAAAGATATTGCTTAAGTGTTGCCTTTTTAAAAACATTTTTACAAAACCAGGTAATAAAGATTTGATTCATTTTACATTGATTCCTTTTCCTGTAAAGCTTGTCTCGTTGCTTTGTAATTCAGTCTTTCAATGCAAATCAATAGGCACAGTTTGTCTACTATTATTATGATTTCTCTTTTTAAAGTAATCTGTGGCCACAGGTGGTCTTACCTTTCAATAGTGTAGACCTGGATGTGCTGTTCCTGTCCTCCTCTCTGGTACATCTTGCTCTTCATGCTGTGGCAGATGTTCCAGAAGACTCCGATGAGCGCGGCCAGAAAGCCGAACACAGACATAATGTAGGCAGAGGAGACCTTCCAAGTGTACCTGTACTCTGTCTGTAGGGACACCAGGTAGGCCCCGATGCAGGTCAACGCAAATCCCACACCAGGCAGGAACATACGGGCCAGGGACCACAGCTGCTTTTTCACATTCATGATCATTTAACTCACTTTACTGGAGTTTCCAAGTGCCTTTTTCTTATTTTTCCTGTCCTCTGATGGAGAAGTACCTTCACACGTCTTGATAACACTATCAGGCAGGAGTTATTTAAGGAGTCCTGTAGTTTGATCTCTTTAGTACCTGTTCAGGGACAATTTTAGACTTGCCTAAACATAAATAAATCCTCTTACCAAGTTTGAGTACCAACAAATGTAGCTGCAGTTGAAGGTGTGTGAGTCTATAAAAACGTCTTTGCCTCTTCAGACGCAAGGGGAGATGGCTGGAATGGTCCTGCCTCCTCGGTTGTTTATTACAGTATTAATCTGGGGTCAGAAGGATGAGAGAGATAGGGTTGGCAGTGAGCCATATACAAAGTCAGAGAAAATACTTTGGGCTGACAGGTGATAAGACAACAAGGTGACAATAGACTAAACTTCATAATAGAGACGTGTGGGCTTCAAGTCTCAACATATTGTTTAAATTCTCTAAAAAATGTGATTTGATTGTGATTCTAGATTTGTGAATTAATTTAATATGTTTGGTCGATGATGTTTCGACCCCTCTCAGTGGTAGTTAAAGCTGTGTAGGTTATAACATAATACTACATACATAATATGCTCACTTTACTCAAGGTAAAGATACTATGACTCTGAATGTACAACTACTGAAGGATGTTTTGTGCAAAATACATATTGATGTATACTTGCAAGACTACTGCTACTAACTATTAAATGATAATCTTAATTGTAAAGAACCTTCGTTTTAATTGAATTAAATTTTTGGCATTCGTTATTGCATTGAATCTTGTAGGCAACAAATTATATATGTAAAACAAACACACACACACAAACAATCATGTGATAAGTGTTGTTTGCTGTGATATCTGATCAGTACAACCTTTGCACATATTGCCGTCCATCTACGCCTCTGTCTTTTACATTAATGTAAATATTATGCACGGCTGATCTGGGCTGTTAACATCTTCAGGTATTGCACAACATTTTCTTTGACACAGCAGAAGTCATTAGGTAATTTTTCCATTATTTTCCATTATTTTCTTTTTTCAATTTTAGAAGATGAATTTACATGTTTTTGGGTTAATTTACAGCAATGAATTTGTCTCTCATTTTCCTTTTGAATCTTTTCTTTTTTTCTTATCTTTCCTCTCAAATCTGAGATTATGTAAATCCTATCCAATGACCTTGGTGTTTATAACAAGATGTAATGTTCAAACTTCCTTATTACATAAAGCTGAATAAAAAAAAAACAATGCAGTACGCGGGCCACACCTGGAACAAAGTCACACCAATTCTTATATTTTCTATTGAAGTCATGTAAGTTGTTTTCCATATCATCCAATGGACGAGAATGTTTGGTTTCAATGTGACAAAACGGCTTTCTGTGCTGTCCAGGCTTAGTCAAGTGCTTTGTTTTCTAGCTTGGAACATATCAGGCATTTCACAACTTTTATACAGTTGTAATGTTTTCTGGATTTCTCTCTAAACATATGAACATTTTAGGCATTGTAGAGATGGACAATATAAACAATGTTGCAACAACCACCCTAAACAAGTAAAGACAAAATGTAAAGGAAATGTAAATCTACAGGGAAAAAGATAGCATGTTGTTGCGTGGCACCTATAGCCCCTACTGTGCATCTCGTTCTTTGTTTATTGGTCAGCTGTTGTCATAAGTCATCATTTAACAATGCTCTACTATGAATGTTACAGTAGGCCATTCTTGGGTGGTATAATGAATGAAATCTATCCACACCCCCTCAACACTGGTTGTGAATGCAGCACAGTCATCAGGGCTCTTATTGGCAATGTGAGAGTGTAATGGTTTTATGGATCTTAGGCTTATCAGTGTGGAGTTAATCCCCTGAGCTCAGCTTGGGTACTGTAGTATCTAGATATTGCACCATGGCGAGGTTTTTCGACAGGTTAACACACCCCTGTGACTGATGCCCACGTCAGATAGAGTATTGGCTTCTTAATGGGCATGAATTACCCAGTAATGAGTGTTAATAGTGGCACTTGTTAAGCAGATTATAAATCTTTGTGGCTACACCTTCAGCAGTCTGATGTAATATATAGTGTTTATGAAATGCCCTGTGAGATGGAAAATGTGGTTCTTTCAACAGTACAGGTACTTTAGTCTTTACTGTTTTGAAGATGATAATGATGACATTAGCAACACGTCCCTAAAGATAGTGTCTTTCTGACAACACTATCTACTGATAGCATGAATCAGTTGACCTAAAAGAGAAAATAAACTGAAGTCTGAAAACAGGACAATGACACTGCAAAAGGCTGCATGTATAAACCAGATAGTCTGCAAATAATCAGAGACAAGTGTTCACCCATGTCCCGGTGTAATTTTCATCTGGGAATGCATTATTGCTCATGGGGATTTCAGTGACTGTGTCATTATAACAGATACACTGTAGGTAAGAAATCCTATTTCAAAGGGTTTTTCCTTCATTCCTCTGGAGGGTTGTTTCATTTGTATAAAATCACTGTATGTGGTTGTGTGTTTTTGGGCCTTTTGTGGCCACATTGGAAAGAGTTGTTGGTCGTCGGATATGCACCTGTTTCGCACACTGCTGGAGTGTAAAGTAGAAAAAAAGTAGAAACAAATAGTGATAGGGACCCTCATAACCAGACACAATTATGAGGGTCCCTATCATTAACAGATTAGTTGGCATTATCTCTGGTAGTTTAGAGCTTTACAGCTGCTCCACACAGTAGATAACAGTGACTGTTTTTCACACGTTCAGTTGGCTCTGACACCTCTGCTAAAATCATTAAACGTACAGTATTTTCTCCCATTACCAATAATAGTATCCAGCCATGCAGATACAGAGCTGCGTAAAAATAAAGGGACAAAAACAACATGGTGTTTCTTAGTTAGGTCACCAAGAACCTCCAGAACAGCTTCAATACTCCTTGGCAGAGAAGTATACTCTTTACTATACTGGAAGAATGAACACCATTATAAGATATTCCCTCATTTGGGTCTGTTGATGATCGAGGTGGAGAGCACTGTCTAACACATCAGTGTTAAGTGTTCAATTGAAATCTGTTAACTTTGAAGGCCATTGCATATGATTTTCATCAAACCAGTCAGTGACCCCCGCATGCCCTGTATGGAAGCATCTGCATTAGTTATGTTTTTCCACTCATTTCTCCAGGTTTTTCCTTTGTCATCTGTCTGTAGTTATGGTAAATAATCTGTCCAGGTATTGGAATGCCCTGGTGGACTAAGGCTTAGGGTTCCGACCATGAACCGCGTCCCCAGTCTGGTCCGGCCGGGGACCTTTTTTGAATATTTTCCCCCAACTCTCTCTCCTCTCATTTTCTGTCTGCTCTCTACTGTCGACTTGGTAATTAAAAAAAATGTTTAATATAAAAATAATAATTTGTCCAAGTATTGGGAATTAAGTCTGTTCAGAGCGTGTTCACCTAATTTGGGTGAACTGACCCTTTAAAGGTGGACGTATTTTCAAATCCTTCACTTAAGTAAAAGAAGCAATCCTGCAGTTACAGTATAGTATTAAACTATTATTATTGGATAATAGTTGCTGATGCATTGATATGTAAGTAGCATTTTACTGTTGTAATTTGGTAGTTTAATTTATAACAATGACTCACATTTTTAAAGAGTTCATCATATCGTTTGTGTGTAAAATCTTAATCTATACAGTGACTAAAGCTGTCAAATGAATGTAGCTGAGTATAAAGTAGCATAAAATGGAAATACTCAAGGAAAGTACAAGTACCTCAAGTATTTGAAAAAATTAATTTAGTTTCATTCCACCACTGCAGGTGGTGCATGTGTAAACCACTAATAAATTCAATGCGCAGTCTAGTACACATGCAGTCTGTAAACCTCCAAATTAAACTCTCTCTTGCCCTCACACACACACACACACACACACACACACACAAACACACAGCACTTCTTTTAGACCTCATTATTGAGTGATAATTATAGACAGAGTGAGACAGAGAGCCATTAGTTGTGAGGGAAGGAGTGAAGGGCCGGTTATTAATCAGCTGGACTCTGATGAGGACCTGCCATTTCCTCAGTCATTAATACACATCAGGACTGCGCACTCAGCAGTACACAAGTTCACTCATTATATGGTCACCAAATCTGAAAAGATGACACACACAGAGTAGGTGGATTTCAATTATTAGATTGTTTAGATGATCGTGTAATATATACACGGTCAGTTTATGCATATACAGTAAGTCATTTGCAGTAGTACTACCATGAGAGGTCCAGTGGGGGCGATATTGCATTATTTACTTTTACCAATGCCAGCGGCTAGTGAGCAAGAGCCCTGCAGCACTGCTTGGTAAAAACAATTTAAGAAGGGAAGATTTAAGATATAAAACTAAAATAATCACTTTCTTCTATCACAGCAGGTCCAGTGGGTGCATCATGTGGAGTAAAAGTATCTCAAAGTCTTTTAGTCACGTGTAACTTTAATGGGATCCATTCGGAGGCAGGGTGAAGGTTCCAGGCTGCCTGGTTTCGATAACCACGATGCTCTATTTCACTGGGGATTGTGGTTGAGATTTTTCCCCATTTTGTCACAGATTATAAATCTCCTCAGCTTCAAGTGTTGGATAACATCTTTATACTATAAAACCATTCACTTACGCACCAGCCATGGTGTCATTTAAAAAAAAAACATTTTGGAGATAAAAGAGATATATCAAATGTGAGCCATGTATGTTGAAAGAAAAAGATATCTTAAAACTTGGTCATAAAGAAAAGAAAGGAAGGAAGAAAAGTGAGTGAAAATGGAAGTAAAAGGTAAGCAGGCAAGAAGGCGGGAGGGAGGGAAGAAAGGCTTAAAGAAAGGTTTTAAACTTTCCAAACTTTCACTCCCACTCTGATTCTCTTTGTCTTTTTGTCTTTTCTTCTAAATGGCTCTCTTACCGCTCTTTCCATGTCCATCCTCTGCTGTTACATGTGCTCTTGCCCGTGGTGTTTCACTGCTCTTCCCTGTAGTAGCTGTATAAACCCTTGCAGTTGTCTGGACTAGCCGAGGCAGGAGGGGATCAATGAGGAGATCGATAGGGTCCCTGGGAGTCCTAATGGCCCTGTTACTGCTCCCTGACTCCCTGCCTGGCTGCCTGATATAGCAGTGCACTGGGGGGGGGGGGGGGAGTGCGTGTGTCTGTATGTGTGTGTCATCGAAATCCTGTCTACAACCCCCGCTGAGTCTGTATTTACACTTAGGTCATGATACAGCACAACAAGTTCTGTAATTGTGCCCACTGATGGAGCTGATGACCGAGAATGATCTGTATGTGCTTCTACTGTGTTCACTATCAGTCCTCATGTTCCCTGGAAGTAAACTACAAAAAGGAGGTACTGCAGAACAATCAAATGATTAATGTGCGTCGCTGAAAGAAAGAATAGTTGACACACCGGTGATGGAACATTTGTAGTTCACTTTAATACAATTTTGAGGTACTTTTACTTTACTTAAAGGGGCAGTGCATCAACTTTGCCAGCCCAGTGTCCCAGGAATTAAGTACATATTGAACATTTCAGCTTCTAACGATCTACATCCACAATCAGGGCAAATCCAAGACATACTGCGCTCTCTATGTAGTGAGGCACACAGGAAGGTGTGGAGGTCGGGGTGGTAGATGGATGTGTAGCACGTCTAAGTTTCATACAGAAGTCCAAAGTTTGTGGCGCGTCACACAGCTGCAATTAACCATTGCCTTTTTATTAACCGGGCCACGCGCAGATATTGTAGAAAGCGTGAAATTGAATGGCACTGGATGGAAAAAATGTTGCTACTGCATAGCCTGTGAAAACAGTTGTAGCTATAATGTCTCTGGAGGGATGGTGATGGTTGCTTTAAAAACTGAAGGTGTGGAGTCTGAAATATGTGGGCGTTTACCAGTCAGGGAGTGTCGAATGAAAGACGATATCAAGTTGCATTATGGGTTGTGTAGGATCCAGTGTTTATTGAGGGTACATCAGTGCATCAATCAGTAAATTTGGAGCTGTAAGCGACATTCACTGCCACTTAATGTCGCGCTAGAGCTCCAGCATCTCAGGCCAAAACAAATGGGCGCTACAGCACACCAGACTCCATTGAGAACACATTTCATTCAAACTAGACACAAACAAAATAAAACTCACCAAAACAGTCTTTGTTAGTCTTTCCACTGTTCCAACACTCACCAACTTTGGATTGGTAGAAATAAACCCTTAATTCTCCGAAATATTCTGGCGCTATACGCCTCAGCTGGCAGATACGCCAAAGTAGCTACGTCCACTAAAAGTGGGTTTTTTTGTCAGTGACCGGTTCAAATGGTTATTTTAAGTGTTTGACGACTTTATGCAAAACCCCTAGATAGACCTTTTTGTTAAACAGTTAGATCCATTTTGTTTGACCAGAAACAGCCTTTTTATCGCTTTTTGCCTGCCACAAGACTCCATTTAAAAAAACAATAATTTTACCTGGCAAACCATCCTTAAATACACTTCATTCAAACCTGACAGAAACTAAATAAAACTCACCAAAGCCTTATTTTTTTTGTCTTTTCACTGTTCCAACAATCACCAACACTGGTTTGGTTGAAATTCATCCTTAATTCACCACGTTATATTTGAAAAGTAACAGCCGTTATATCGCTCTCCTCACAGACTAACAGGTTCACACTGTGGTATTCACACGCACTAACATGCATAACCGGTGAGGCTGTCTAAACAAAGCACAGAGAAGCTTCGGTAACAAAATAGGCAGAGGAAGTGTGACGTCATTCTCTGCTCTGGACGCCATTACTCCACAATATCTTTACATAGTAAATAGTTGTTTGCTGCTAGAGCATTTTTACATTATGCTGCTGTCTTTACTTAAGGGCTTGAATAATACTTACACCACTAGCTGATGACATTTCCAGATGAAAAAAGCAATATAATATAACTGTACACTCAGCTTCACCTGGTGTGCATTTGCTACTACTGAGGTTAGAACAAAGACATTTGATTCTGTAGGTCTGATATAACAGGAAGACATCTGTAGGGCAAAAATCCGGCAAACTCCCTGGGAAATTTCTGATTCAGCTACTGATGTAGCTGAGACGATGAAGCCTACTGCATTGCATGTGTCTTCCAGTCCTTGTTCGCTACCTCCCTCTGTGCCTGCATTGATATTTACACCATGATGATACAGGTTCTCTCAGTGTGCCCACTCGAAAATGTGTTGTGAAAAAGTACAATGTATCAAGACTGCCAAAGCTTCTGAACACCCCGCTGATTCCCCAGATTGTCAGGCTTCACACTGGCACCTCAGTTGTGGTAATAAACATGTAATGGAGGTGTGTTGGTGAGCAAAGGAGCAACAACAAAGTGGGTCCAACGTACATAATTTTTACTGTCTGATTTTCAGGGTATAATTTGTATCAGTCAGATCAAAAATCAGGAACAATGAGCGCAAGTCTTGGGTTTGGTAACGAGATGACTTTGAAATTGGGTCTTACAGGGCATGAAACAAAACTTTGTGGGTTTCTGCTTTATTACAAGAGAGGAGATTATTTATGTACAGAATATATACAGCGCGGATCTTCATGGAATGCCCACACCCCCATCAGACAAAGTACCTCTGCGGCCCATTTTAGCTCTCCACAGGATCCCAGTCCTACACCACATACAGCACATACTGTAGATGTGAGGATGTAAAGTTCAAAGATCTGCAGTGGAGTCATGTTGAAAGCAGATGTTGCGCTATATATCAAGAGTTCCCACATTATGTTCCTCCTGGGTAAGATGATAAGATGATAAGGCCAGGGCCGTCCTGCATGGGCCGGGGGGAAGAGGTAATAATCGCAGCATATAATTCAGGGTAATGAAGGCTCCACCACTAGATCAGCCATAAAGAATGATAGGGGAGGCAGACGGGGAGCTGCTCACGCGTTTGACCTCCACTGGCATTCCTCCACCTCCTATAAATTTGTGCCATGGTCTGACTCCAGGCAAAAGGAAGGGAAGGAGGGAGAAAAAAAGGAAGGAAATGGACAGATGTAGAGGAAAAAGGAGGAGGAGGGAGAGGAGACATGAGTGACAGAGTAAAAGAGAGAAGGATCGCATGATTTAGCCTCAGTCAAGACACAGAGGTCAAATCTTGTTCTCTGATCTTTGGAGAATATACTGTACTTCTTGTGTGCTTTGAGACTACTGGACTAGAAACAGCGTTCCGTGACGTAGCGAGCCACGTTAGAACTCCAATGAGAGGAGAGACAGATAAAAAGAAGAGCGTTTTTGTTTCATTTCTTGTGATTGCAACAGTGTAAGGACTCTGTCAGCTGTGAGTGACATGTGAAAACATCCTAAAATAAACTACAGCATCTATTACCATCAAACAAGGAAACATTGTGCCATCTATCACACAACTCTCCCACTCAGTGTGCCCCTCCCTCTCTGTTGTCCCTCCAGTTCATCGGTATGCAGGCGGTGTGGCGGTACACTGTGGGCAGACTGGGTTGCGCTGCTCTCCTCTACATGTCTGCTAAATGACAGTAATTATTTTCCTGGGCTGCAGGCGACTCATGCATGTTTTATTTCCACCTCCACCTCCCCCATCTGCCTGCATGGCGATGCATGGCACACACTGTGGTGAGATGAAAAAAGACAAAAAACAGCAAAGCATTTCATTTCGCTCCATACGTTCCTATGGCTCCCCACTGGGTTCTCCAGCCTCGGTTCCTTTACTGAGGTGGCCCGGTCTTTTATGGTACCAGAGGGGTTTTTGCAGGAGCTGACAGATGCTGTTAGGCTGGTCTCATGATGGTCTAGACACAGATAAAGATGCCTAATGGTGGTTCGGGTACACTGGCTGCAGTTGTAAGCATTTTTACCACAAAATGGCTACCGTGTTTCATTTCAGGTCCAGGTGTCACTTGGTGTTGGGGGTGACATCCGTCAGTGCAGTTACTCTTGATTTCACCCAACCTACAATGGCTCCTATAAGCATTGTGAAATGGCATGACTTGGCCTAACCAAACATATTTCGCTCTGACAGAACAGTTGATCATATTTGAAACAATAGAACTCAGAACTCAGTCAAGATTGCCTGATGAATGCATTCTACTAAGTCTGGAGAAGGTTGTGTCTTTTTTTTTCCCCTTCATGGCACCGTGTTGTGTGTCACACCGTCCTGTGACATGTAGCTCGTTTGGTGCGACTCAGGGGATCTCTAATACCCCTGCAGCTTTCATAATGAACATGTGGCTTCTCTCTCTTGGGCACAATTTAGCGTAATTCATAAGCAGAGGACGGGGCATTAGCCAGATGGTGCTGTGGGTGGCATCCTTTCTCTGGCCATCCATTAGAACTGCGTTGGTGACAAAATTCCAGTGTGAGGAGACAGACGAGATATCCACTTTCAGTATCCATGCAATTGTTTGTGTCTGTATGTGTGAGCAATAAGGGTGTAACTGGGATCTCTGCAGCTCAGGTTTTCTCAGGTGACACAAGTCAAATTAGAGAAATAAATAAATACAAGAATAAATTTAAATGCAAATAAGATTTTTAGAAATAATGCGTAGTGTCCAAGCTAATCTACAAAATGTTTTTAAAGGAAAACTGAAAATGTGTCCACATGCCACAGGGACTTGGAAAGGGTTGGAAATACCAATTTATACCAGATTCATTAAGGACCTGAAATGACTCGTCTTGTGTCCCACCTTTTGGATCCTAACTTCTAAAACAACTAAGCAAAATAATAACACTTATTTTTGGAATTTTTGATGTTATATTCATTTTGGTAAGGCCTATACGTCCTGACAGAGACATAGTTATTTTTGGTTGTTTGGAGGACACTTTACTCCTCATTACAAACAACATTGCTCATGGGTATGGTATTAGCCAGTTTTTTGTAGTGATGAACCCATAGATCATTATCACCCAACTCTGCAGTTCCCCTCAGCTTTATAGGGAGTCTTTTTGTTTTTAGCATCTTACATCCCATTGTTTTGCTTTACGGGATGTGACTTAACTGTTTTGATTCACTCTCACCGCTTTCAATGGCCCTGTTTCCATCTGCTTTTAGCAAAAATGCTCTGATAAACCCACTGTAGGCTGCCTGCCAGGCACCAAACGGCAGACAGACAGAACTAGTGACTAGATGGTGAACATTGCACAGCATTTAGCAGCTAAAGAGTCAGTTATCTCTCTCAGGAGTTAGTGGAGACCGTACCAGAGCTAAAAGAAGGACAACGAGAGTGAATATTAAATGCGTCAGAGTGACTTACATGTGTCAAGTGGCTCGAAACACGACATATATATTAACAGGTTTGCTAACAGTTTAGTCATGTAAACTTTATGATGCCATAATATGTCAAATGTGTCTGATTTTCAGCTTGTTGGGGAGTTTTTCCCCCGAGTGGCAAAAAGAAAGAAGAAGGGTAAAAAAAACTATTAACTATTATAGACTGGAAAGCAACAAGTCCACCTTGTTTCCAAAAATGATTATATTGATTTCTGTGGTACACTTGGAAAAATGTCCCCAAGGCAAACATCTCTTGGGACCTCTTTTATATCTTGGGACAAGTTGACTGTGTGGTTTCCTTCATGGTACTTGGTGTTAAAGGAACCACAATAGTGTTATAAAGATGACAGTGTCTATGGTAGTGTCCATCAAACTGTCCTCTTTCTTTCTTTTTTACTTTCTTTGTGATTGTTTAGGTATTAAGTTGTGGATTTAGCTTTGGCATTGAGTGTTTTTCTGGCACTGTCCACTGAAACTGTCTCTAAATTTGGTGATGTTGTATTTTTTTAGATAAACTGAAGGACTAAGTGTTTCTTTATTGGTGGAGCCTTTATTGGCTACTTTTTAATCTAAATAAACTATTTAAAACCCCATTTGATTATTTGAAAAATGCATCGTCATAAACCTAAAAGGTTTTGCGAGAGCTGTTTTTCCCATTAAGTTGATGTTTTGGAGATACAGGGTTTTCAAAGGTTTGTGTTTGTTGATCTGACCATGCACCAAAAACTATTAAATATCTAAAAATGGGAAGGGCTGATTTATAAAAATCAAATGTTTGCATTCGCCGAAGATTTATAAAAAGGCACCAATTACTGTATTTCTACCTGTTCATAACTTGTGAGTGATACAGGCACACATATCTGTAACAGACTCAAACACGTGTACGCTCACACAACACACACACATTCTGATCAGCAACTCAGCCTTGCGTGGCTCTCACTTCGTCAGTGGAAGTGTCAGGGTCCCCATGGCAACTGTATAATGGGGCAGGCCTAATTCAATCCCAGGGGCGAATGGTGGGTCTGGCGGAGACGCTGAGGGAGAATTGGTCTGGATCTGAAACCTATTCAAGTCAGAGCTGATGTGTTTTAGCTGCCGCATGCTCAGTCACCGAAGAGAAAACATTCTGTCTCCACTCCAACATTCGCATCCACTCTTAATCTCTTCTTTTGGCATAAGTCCTCTCTGCTCTCTTCTTCCTTTCATTCTCTGATTATTTTCACTATGTTCCTCCTCAAACCTCGCTCTCACTCTGTTTATTCACTCGCTTTTCAGTAACTATTTTCTCTCTCCATGACTTCACTTCCTTGCCTTTCTTTCTTCCTCCTCACTCCCCCCTCTATCTCTCTCTCGCTTTAGTCTCTAGTCAGTCAATACCTCATACACGCTCAGTCTCCTCTCTCTCTGACATTCAGACTAAGGAACCTGATAGGATTTCATTAGTACCTCAGGATCTTGTTGTATTATTGTTATCCCTCCCTCAAGAAGACAGGGATTAGCGCTGGGGCTGGAGACAACTTAAAGTAATAAGCCTGGAGCCAACAGTCCACAATCACATATAGACAGATGCAGCGTACACACTCTAATACACCCACAAAAGGTGAGCAGGGAAGGGAAGGCGAGAGGAGGCAGTGAAGATCCACATGCAAAAGGGAGGAGGCAGCCAGCAGACTATTCCCGTATTGTTATTACCGTACCAAACCAATCACACAGCTTCATACATGCAGCCTAGTGAGAGCGAGGCTCGCAGCTTGTTAGGGAGGGAACAGGGGGAAAATGATGCGTAACTCCTGTCACTGGTTCTGCATACAGAAAGGCCTGGGACTGGCCTGGGGCTATCTCTGTTTGCAGATGGGGGAGGGGAGGAAGGAAGTGGGTAGATTTGCATCCCTTTGACTCTATCTCTAAGCACCAGAGGAAGAGGAAGAGGAAGAGGAGAGGCTGTGTGAAAACACCAAAAATTATACTGAGAAAACTGTTGGTTGGTAGCTGTTGCTGATTGGTGCTGTCGAGCTCTACTCATGCAAGCATTTAATCCAATCTGATTTACATATTGTAGTGTTTGCCACAGTTGCACTTGACATAAAGTGTTTTTCACTGATACAAGCCCAGCCACACTCATGAGAGGGAGAGAGAAGATGTAGAGCCGAGGCTGCACTGTTCACACAACCATGCACAGGCTCAGAGATTGGCCATTACATTGACTTGAATAGATTTCTTGTGTGCATGAATAGCCCAGTGAGAAGAAAAAAGGGACTATGTTTCCTCGCCATGGGTTTATATTGATATTCATAGTGGCTCTCCACACCGAGAGCACAAATGTCACTGAAAACGGCCTTGATATATGCTCTCATTCTCTCTTCTTCCTGTCGCTCCATCCCTCTTTCTCTCTGTCTCTCTCCCCTACTTCTTTGTTCCTGTTCGCCGGACGCACAGTGCCTGCTGCTGCCGGAAAGAAAAAAAAAAGCAGACTGGATGATGGAGTGAGTGGGGGACATCATGCTGTTACTCATTTAGGCTTTTAATCAACCAGCAATGGAATGTTAAAGCTATCTCTTCCTGTGAAGCCTGCTAACCTTGACTATGGTGTTGTTTATTCTTGCAGTGCAACACCAGAACCTGTACATGCTGCATACAATATTAAATGTCACATTACCTGGAATCTGGAGCTCTGTTTGGCTCTGAGGGCTATTCTGCAAGCCTAAAAGAATGTGGAGGCTGGCACTGTCATTTCCAGCTCAAATTCCATCTCTATGGAGTCTTTATCAAAGTCTGTCACATTTTTGCCATACTATTCAATTTCAAATTCAAATGCAATGTAGGCATGGCATCCTCTTACATGTGTGTTTTATGTCTATGAAACATATTAGAAGAGGAAAAGAGGAGTCAAGTCGGAATTTCCTCCATTTTTCAGCATTTATTGTGACATTATATACACTGGCAGGCAGATTCAGAGCCTTTGGACAGGCATCCGGCAGAGTGTTCGCAATAACAGCAAGTATAACAAGTATTTTTGGGTGGGAGCAGTCGGTTCGCATGTGCGTAAATCTCTGTATATTTTGTTAATTGTCCTTGGAAATCATTGGATGACAGCAATGATGCCTAAGGTTTGTTGCTTGGGCTGAGTGGGGATGGAAGTAGAACAAGTCTGTTTTTTCTCAGCATTTGTTTGTAACAAAACTGCAAACAAAATCCTAACTTATTTATCCTATAAGACTCTGACATTCACGCCAGAAGACTTTAAAAAGTTACACATAAACTACTGATACCGAGTCTCTGTGCTCAACAACAACCTGTTTGCTGTAAGGTGTATTTGAAAAAGAGGAAAACCCTTATCATGCAAGAGGCATGAGTGCAATTCAGTTAAAATGATATGCATAAAACAAACACCAGATGAGGCCCTGCAGAGTAGCTGCATATTTCAAGGCACAGCTCCCCCAATCTGGTGGTAGTTCAAATGACATTTGGCTGACTTGTTGTACATAGCTCAATATCTTCCAATAGCTTATAATGATTACCGATATTGGAACCAATAAAACATTTGTGGGCCAGAAATTGTGAAAGAATAAAATTAAATGATGTGTGTAACTTTGTTCTAACATTTTATGTCCCTCCAAGGCCCGTTTCGCTCTGCCTGAAAACGGCGAGAATGTCAAAAGAGGTAAAAAAGATGGCACCACAGTGTGTGCTCAGGGTGTAAGTTATGGCCGTAACTTTCTCACTCTGTCAGGCGCTTTAACCGTCTATCCTGGAGGACACATTAACTTGGTATCCTTAAATAAAGTCCTTTAAATAAAGCTGGGGGAGTTAAATAATGAGAAAGCGGCTCCCACTGTCCTTTCTGCTTTTAAATGAACCTCTGCCTTTCTTATTAATGTCCCCTTATCGCTCATCACGGCCACTGACCCGCTGCTGTAACCCCTTTCCACTCAACCATATGAGAAGCTCCGGCAAGTGGTCGCCGCAGAAGTAATTGAGGGCAATTTTCAAATTAAAATTTAAACCCCTCGTCCATCTTCATGCGGTGGGAGGGAGCGGATGAGAGGGGTTTTGAGGCTGATGACTTGATCAGGTTTTGCAAGCTGGGCAGGTACTCAGGCTGGGTGAGGTGGGATGATGAACGAGGGGCATTAATCTCTGTGACAGAGAGAGAGGAGTTAGCAGCGGTGATAGCAGCGCTAACGGCTTTAATTAGCATTTAATCAGACGCCTCGGGGCCGATGGAGGGGGAGAGAGGAGATCAAACTCCAACGGCCTTCTGTAAGAAGAGGAGGAAAGGAAGACAGTCCCTGTGGTAGCCGGGCTGATGCTGCAGGCTGTGTTGAAGAACACATGCCTATGATCCTTTTTTGTACTTCTGTAATGACAGCAAACTCGTTGCACCACAAAGGCCCTGGACCTTTTGCAGAAAGAGGCGTTAGAAAAACACTAGAAGGCACTCTCAGATACCGTTGAACAGATAATGTTCAGGCTGTGGACTCTTCCTAGATAGTTCGACTCAACATGTATGATCATTGAAAGCCGTATTAGTTTTGTGCTATATTTAGGATCCAGTGTTCTGGAAGTAGAAGAAGTCATTTTCTGCATAGACATGGTTAGGTGACCTACAGTAGGTGGACTTCCAAAGGGTAGATGGGTGTGAAACACCAATCCGTTAAATCAGCAGAACATACGATGAACATAATCTAAAAGGAATTCAAAAGGGACAAGCCCATAAAAATGTAGGAAAAGTAGGAGCTCTCAAAGAGCATTTCAGTAACAAACATCCAATCACTTAACTTAAAATGTGATGCATGCGATGTGCCACTACTAGAGAGCGAATACTAATGGAGAGCGGAAGCTAAGGCTTACGCTTTGTGGACACAAAATAAAACCTTCAGCAGTTAAATCAGTTCACTTTCAGATTCTGGGTCAATTATGGATGAATTCTGCAACTATGGTGCAAATGTTTTGTTCCCAAATGCAAAAATGAAGTGTTTGGAAGTTGCTACAGCGCTGATTCGCGACTCTGACTGGTTGCATCTCCATAGCAGTGGCAGCTCAGGCTCATGGGTACTGCAGTATTTAGAGCCACTCACAATAACAAAATGCATAGGGTGACCCACAGAAGTCAACTGTATGCACGGAAAGATAAAAATGTTTGCCCACCCTGTTTTTAAATCTAATATTACCCCAACTTGCTGACCACGGCAGCAGCCTGCACAGTGGACTTAATGCATGTTTAGGCAAAGAAGAAGCGGAGAACAGAGCGACATATACTGTGGAAATTTCAAGTAAAAAGTATACACATTTGTAAGATTACAAAATAAATTTGAAGATGCAACGTGTTGCTGGATAACAGGTAATACATTTTCTTTCTCACTTTTCAAATAAGGTTTGCATGGGGAACGTTATGTGGAGAAATCACAGAGTAACATAAAGAGTACTGAGGTCACAAATGGGCTATGGCTTTCTCAGATATCATTAAAAGAAAACCTTGAAATGAGAATTGACAGTGGAGGATAAATTCTTCCAGATCCAGTGCAACTCTATAGATTTTACTGGTTAAGGACGTATAGCAGTTTTCACGGAACTGTAGCACCCCAGTCGGTAGATTATGGCTTTTAACGTGAAGATAAAACATTTTGCTCTGCAGCATTCGCCTGCCACTATAATCTGTCTTACGCAGCACATTCGAAACTCTTGACTTGAAAATCTGCTTTCTATAGGTGAAACTACAAAGAATAACAGATCAACAGTTCGGCAAGAAAATGTCATGGCCTTGATGTGTTGTGAAGCCACGGTGCAGTGAGTGTGTGTGACGGTGAAAGAGAGGGAGTGAATGCTTTAGATAGGAGTTTTGATGGTGACGGTGAGGAAGAGGGCTTTTGGCATGAAAGGGGCCAGTGTGTGATCATGATGTCATTAGGAGTATACAGTGAGACAGACCGGAGGAGGCTGCTGTATCGCGCTACACCCAAGGGACGTCATTACCAGCTGGAACTGTGCAGGGACCTGAACACAGGTCAGACACAGAGGAAGTGGTCTCGCACACACACACACACACACACACACACACGGAGAAGCGTATGCTTACGTGCATGAATGGACACATACGTGTGTGTTTTTATGCTATGACACACACACACGCTATTTCTCAGGCATTCATCACATAACAAATGGACAGTTCTGTCGGGCCTCTGACAGCAGAAGGGTGCTTTTGTTGCTAAACCTGACGAATTCCTCAATATCTAGGTGGACACCTCTATGGACAAATGTGCCTCATTAATGAGTGCACACAGATGGACAGCTGTAACACACACACACACACACACACACACACACACACACAGCGTGAGAGCTCGTGCTGTGCTAAGTTGCAGTGTGTATACCAGTGTAGCCGTCTGCGCTTCATTACTGTTCACACACAGACAGTTGCAGTGTTTTTGTGTCAATGTTTAATGAGGGGCTGGGAGTCTGGGGACCTTACTGCTGTCAGGAGCTCCTGTAGTCTGGAGCTACCACCTGTTCCCATTCCCTCCCTAAAGGCCTAAACACACACACACACACACACACACACACACACACACGCAAGAAGACAGACACAGAGGCATGCAAACAAGAAGGATGCACAAAAGCATGTCTATACAAACACACACACACACCTGACAAACTACATACACTGATTTAGTCATCCTGTGGCTCCACTGTCAGTGTTGGATGCATGTAAACAGGTTATTGGGGTTGGCTGAGCCTGGCCGCTTGACTGAAGCTACAAAGACCATGGGAATATCAATTGATACATTTCATATTCCTCATCAGCTCGCCTGAGATGACATGGTGAAAGCTGCTGCAAATAAAAGTGATCCCTCTCTGCCTTTTCCTGACAACACTGTTTGATGGAGATCTGAACTCGCGGATACGCCGACCAACGCACGCCTTCGAGCTTGCGGTCTCCGTCCCATAGCAATCCATGACAGACTTTCCTGTGTCAGGGTGCAAAAACAGCAGAGGACATGAATATACATTTCAAAAAACTAACTTTTATTAAAACAAAAAACAAAAACAAAAAAAATCAATTATTGACTCATTAACAAGATTATAAAACAGTGATTTAGTTACATAAATAAATTGATATCGGTGTATCAAATCTTAATTTCATAAGCATGTATACATGGGTCATTGTAATAAATAAAATGGGAGAGCAGAAGATTCCTACACAAAACAAAACTAAACAAAAAAAAAAAAAAAAAAAACAGCTAGAAAGACTCAAGAGGAAATTGTTTCTGAAGAGAAGAGACACTGGACAACGTATTTTTTCACCAAACACACGTGAGGAATTGCTTTGTTAAAGCATGAGTTACACAGCCATTCACTTACTAATTAAGGACACTAAAGCTGGGACCAAGGTGGGTTGCCTCTCACCTCTTAGAACGCGTTTGGTTGTTAGATAGATCTCCTGTTTGGTTACTTTAAAGCGTTAAGACAAGGCAAGAGAAAAGGCTGCTTTTATCTTTAATGAACACAAGATAGAAAAAGATGCACAGAAAAAGAAAAATAAGACATGTAAAGACGGTAAAAAGGCAAGTAATGATAGGACAGCTGAACATTGCAGAGGAGACACTGGAAATTCTGCTGTGAATGAAAGGGAGAACTGAGGAGACTCGTTTTTTTAATCTTAGCTAGATTGAACCTGTGCATAACAATGAAGTGTTGTTGAGTTGCACAACAATTAAGTTACTCTGACAAGGGTTATATTACTGCAAAATGAGACAGACTTCAGCCAAAAGATGTCCTTAAATGCATGTAAGGCTAGACACAGAATACATAATAATTTTATTTTTTTTTTTTACCAGATTCATCTCCAATTAGCTCCTGTATAAAGCACATTATAGTTTTTCCCCATAGGATCCTATGGAAAACTAGGCTAGTGCAACAGCTCACATGCATAATTAAGTACTTCAAGAAATCCTGCATTGTGTTTTCAAACATTTATCGACCAATGGCCTTAAGTAGTCTACCTCCATCCGCTTTCTATGCTTTAGTCAGCAGGAATGAACAACAATGTTTCTCTCCACCATCACAATTTGACTCAACCTGCATTTCCGACAGGATCCAGCGTCTCAAGTAAGAACACATGTGGCCTTGTGAGTCCAAAAAGCCGTCAACAAGGTCAGTCTAGTCCTTCTGATATGTTCTGTTATCAAAAAAAGAGAAAAAAAGAGAAGACAAAAGAGAGAAGGAGAGCAAAGAGAGAGAGCAAACTACAGCGGCTTCAAGTATTTCACATTACATAGAATACTCTGTATAAATTAGTTAACATATACTTTCAGATCCTCCATATTCAGACATATACTATGGCATATATACAGAGTACAATAAATGCTCACTCATGTTGTGTCATGTTTTTGTCTTTTTCCTGTAGTCAGTCGTTCATTTGTTCCGCCTTTTTTCCTGTGTAGAGAAATCCCTGAGAACGTTCTGGTTGACAATTACTGAAGGTTCCACACAATGAACTATAACAGTAGAAAGTCTAATTTCTATGATTCACATGCACAGAGGGAAATGACACTGGCCTAGTCTGAAAATAGCGTACAATGGTGGCTGTAGCGATGAGAGGGGACTGTCATACTGACACATCTAAGCGTGTTAGAGCCAATTTTGGGGGCGTAAGTACCAAATGCCAGGGCAGTGACGTACAGCAGAGCCAAGCGCAGAAACACCTCAGCAGGAATCTGACTCCACATCTCCTCATAACCTTGGTCTCACTAGTGAATCGCCTGTTTAATTAACACGGTCAGCGATCGTAGATGATAAACATCATGATGGCAAAAAAAACCAACAAAAAAAAAAAAAAAAAAAAGGGAGCAGGGTCAAAACCGTATCATGAGGTAATCTTCTCCCTCTG
>CM022476.1:12927718-12938074 GCA_011952105.1 Coreoperca whiteheadi
AAAAAAAAATGATGTAAAAAAAAAAAAGGAAAAAGGGCTTAAACAAAAAAAAAAAAAAAATACAAAGAAAAAGGGAAAAAAAGATGCTTTAAAATCATAAAAAAAAAAAGGAACCAAAATAAAAATTAAAAAAAGCCATTTCACTTTTCATTTTCCTCTCGCACACATGTAGAGAAATACACACAACATTCACAACGTGACGAATTTCCTCTCTTCTGAAAAATAAAAACACTTCTGTACACATAGTAGTAATAATATTATTAATAATAATAATAGTAATAATGTTTATAACAATAACAACAGCAAGAACAATAATACCGCGTGTGGCTCTGTTGATTTTTTTGTCATCTTTTCCTTTCTCTTTTTGCTTCATTCTACAAGTCACATCCCTCTTTTTACGTGTCCAAAAGAAGTTCAAAAGGCAGACTCAAGTTAATAGAAAAGTACTAAAGTGGGAGGGGAGCATTTGGCGACCCCCAGCCTCACCCTCAGCCAAACCGCTCCCTCACCAGCATCATTAGTTTCTTTTTGCCCTTGTAGATCTGTTTCAGGTTGTCTATGAACTGGGTGAACTGAATGTGTCCGTCGTGAGCCATCATAAAAGTCTCCCGGGCCTTCCCCAGGAACTCGATGAACTCGCTGTAGTGGCGTGGGCTGATATGTGTAAGCCGCGAGTGTGTGGTGTTGATGTAGGCCCCGATTGTTGCGTCCAGCAGCTGCCTGAGCGGCGCCTTGTCCAGGGACATCAGCTTTCCAGAGTTCCTGCGGCTGTGCAGCGCCGACACCATGCCCGGCGTGGTCAGCGTACACCGCCGCAAAATGTCCGAGAGCACGGTGGCACACTTCACACTCTTCACAACAAGGGGGATAACGGCAGCCAGCTCGTTTTTCCCCAGCGAGTGGCTGAGCGCGCAGGCCCACAGCACGTCGTTGATGGCCGGGTGTGTGTCCTGGTTGTAACTGAGGTTCAGATGAGCCATGGCTAACGTCGCCAGCTTATACGCCCTCATCGGGTAACCGCGGTGTTCCATGTAGCGTGCTATAGTGAACAGCTGTGTGTAGCTCATCCCTGTCGCCGCCGCGTCCAGTACAATCTGGTAGGCTGTCTCGAAGGCAATGTGGTCCTTTTCACAGAGTGTAAGAGCAGAGAGGGCGCAGTTCTGGGGGTCCTTCATGGCACACTGCAGGGCGAGGGTGCGGGCAGATGAAGCCAGGTTCTCCTGCTGGTGGCAGTCCAGGTGGAGGCGTACGATAGTGCTGTTGGACATGACAGTGGTGGCCACGATACTGGTGGCTTCTGTGGGGGTGAAGAGGGTGAACCAGCTCTGCATGATGCTGTCCAGTGCGTACACACCTGGCAGACACAAATGGGACAGAATGAAGCGAAAAGTCGGAAGATGAAGCGATTAGATCAAGTGCATCTTGACACAATCAAACAGAAATAATAAAGTAGCCAGGCTCACTCACCCACTTCAGTGGCGCATGTGACTAACCAGCGCACCATCTCTCTCCTCCTCCAGTTTAACGTGGACAGAGTTATTCTCATCACCTGAGGAAGGTGGAAAAGCAAAAGGGTGGAGCAGGGGGAATGACAGGTGAGTTGTAGAGGAAATACGTTAAACATTAAACTCCCTACCTTGTAACAAACTGCACAAGAAGAGTGAAATATCTCTACCATTCCCACTGAAGACGATTTTAAATTCCATTACCTATTTTCAATTGCCACTTCAACAGTATAGTTGAAGAACTGCAAGGGCAAAGATTGCATTACGTATTCAACAATCAATAAACATAGACTAATTTTTCCATGGTTGAATTCTCATCAGAGATACCTAAACGTTCTTTCTGTTTCACTTCATATTTGTGTTTTGTAACTGGCTGAGGGAAACAGCTGCAATAAGGATGACAAACCCTCAAGCAAACCTTCAAAGTAAATACTTAAATAACTGAAGTATGGGGACATTGCAAAGAATGTGGTCTGTCCAAGATCAACTTGGTTTTTTACAGCAGTAAAGGCTTGCTTGACAAAATGTCAAGCAAGAAAGAATGAAACAATTCAACAATGGTTCCTGCTACGTTTCTTTTTGCAATTTCTGTGTCCAATTACACAAACAGCCTATATAATGAAGAATGTATGCATGGAAAAATCTTAGTTAAAACTTTTTGCCTATGACATAGAAAAAAAAACAATGAAGTGCCAGCTTTAAGCCAGTCTGATAATCACTTGCCATTTGTGAGTTTTGGAAGCAAAATAAACTAGTGCCTGACGTGCACAAAAGTTGACCTTTAGCAAGGAAATAATAATGTGGTCCTTTGAGTCATCTTCAACCCTTTTTCCAACATCTTCCTTAGAATTTATTTCAGAAAGCTCAAGGATACACAGTTGGCCCTGTAATGGTATGGTAAACATCTCATGGGAGTCATGAGGTTTGGTGATTGCTCTGCATGGTCGTATAATGGCCATGGAATACGGAGTCATGTAACAGGAACGAGCGCACCCTATAGTGCAAAACCCGTTCCCTCATGATGCATATTCTCATAGATGCTTTTCAAGACGATAACACAACCACAACTTTTTTTGAAAGTTTCATGCTCTCCAGAATAAATCCCTTCAGTGAAGCCAAGCGATCTCAACATAACTGAACCGTTATGGCATTTAGAGTAGATTTCATCCTCAAGAGCTGGAAAAATGTATCTCACTACAGAAAGATAAGAATTTTACAGCTGTTCCAAAGAGAAACAGTGGCCTCATAGGGACTTGATATAAATTGAATATGAATACCACACATACTGAATGTAATGCCAGGCATTTTTAACAAAAAGAGATGTAATGGAAATTTGTTTGGTTTTGGTCATCCTTTGTCCTCAGACTCAAATGGTTCAGCTGAACTTTAAAATTAGCAAGGCCTGAAGTACACATGCATAAACATTTACAACCTGAGCTGACAACCGTCTAAAAAAGGTACCAATATATATACAGTGGTACCCATTTTGATAAACAATGTGGACGTGTTTGCGTACCTGCAGTCCCAGCTCCAGGGAGACTTTGAGAAGTGTGATGTCAGGCAGGCTGTCCATCAGAGTGGCGATCTTGAACGCATCTTGTGCCAGTTTGAAGATGTGAGAGGAGGAGTGAATGTTTTTCTGGATGGACTCCAGGACTGTCTCCAGCCTCCGACTGTCACCTAGAAGAGATTCGAACACAGGAATGCTTCAGACTAGGATAGAAATTTCTACTGCACTTACACACACACACACATATATATATATATATATATATATATATATATACACACACACACACACACTGTATGTGCGTGTTGCTTATACTATCTGACAGTCTTCACTAACATCGAGTAAGTTAGCAGCATAGACCTTTTTCTGTGTAAAATATTGTGTTTATGTCTGTTCCTGTGTGTTTTTGCAAATAAATCTGCACCTTTGGCAGCAGTGAGCATGGTGGAGGCCAGCTCACACTGCTGAGACTCTATGTGGCTCAGGGTGAACCAGCGCGGGTAGCGGTTGGGCACCACAGACACAATGTGGTGGGGTCGTGACAGGTCACCGGACGAGGCCGTCGACTCCAACACGGGCAACCTGACGGAGAAACACACGCAAAGACAATGAGATCCGAGTGACGCTATTCTGCAGAAAACTATTTACTTCATTTAAATACATAATGTCAAATTTGATAATGCTTTTAGAATACTTCAAATAATTATCTATTTTAAATGAATAATTTGGGGATAAGAAAGGCAGAGTGGCAGAGAAATGGAGAGAATGATAATCAGAGAGAGGCAGAGAGACACCAAAGGTCCATCAAAATCAAAATCACTTCTGTCTTCCTATAGTAACAAGCAGACAGATACTGTACAGACAGGAAAAGTTTTCATTCTGATGGTCTGAAAGCGACTTCAAAATGAAAATGACATGAGTGGTTACAGGGGGATTACAGTTAGCCTATCCCTGCAATCTAGTACTTAATCACCTAGAAACCAAAGTATAATTAGTATTTTCTTCACTCTAATTGGTCATAATGAAGTCAGAGCCGCTAACACCTGCTAGTGGATGAAGGAGCTTCACTATCTTCTGTCTCTCATTATAATAATACTGACAGGGCCTAGTCTTCTCCAGCACCACGAGCACCACAGCCATTACCACAGTGGCCGGCTCATCTCCTATTCTGCTTCACTCCTCTTCCCTCCGCTCCTACCTCAGTTTCAAAGGTCTTCTTGCCTTCAGAAGACAGCACAACCTGGCCTTCTCTCAGCCAATCACAAAGCTAATTGAGTCCACGGGGAAATTAAGGAATTCACCTTCCAGCCCCGTAAGGCTGGACACACATCAAACAAATACCGACACACATGAATGAAAAGACCCACACATGCATGCACACACACACGCACACACACACACACACACACCTGCCCTTTTAAAGCACATCAAAGCAGCCCAGTAAAAGAAATGTGATGCTAAATGCCAGTTTCAATTTCAGAGCAAAGTGCATGTGATACTGTTGCCACCTGAGTGAAGGCATGTACAAAAACAGCCTCTTCGTCACTCGGTTTTGCCCAAGAGGACACAAGCGGGGCCCGTCTCTCGGAGAGAGGAGGTGGCAAAAACCCAGTCGAGATGCGTGTGAGTGTGAACACTGACACTTGGTGTAAAATGGAGCTGTTTAGAAGCCCTAGCAACAGCCGGTTTCATTCCACACACATCTAAAGAGCTGCTAAAAGCTTCCACCACACTGGGGCCTTCTGGAAGATTCCTGGGGTGTAGCAAAGCAAAAAAGGGCCCTGGGTAAAGATGGAGGCCTCATCAACATTCCTGTCTTTGTTTGGTTTTCACCAGAGACCCAGACGCCTCCATTGGATAGGAGCTTGAGAGGGCTGGCCTGCTGAAAAATAGCCTCCTCAAAATGTTGGGAGGAAATCCATACTGGGCTGTTGTTCCATGGGAAACAAAAAAAGCATTCTCTGAAGCATTCAATCTAAGCACAAGTATTGTTATTCGCTGCTACTGGTGCGTTTTCATTGAGCACTTTGTAAACTACTGCAAAACGGTGCACACTGGCTATAAACATGATTATCTTCTCTATGCAATAACACTATACAAACTCTCAACTCAATGTCAAGTGTGCTTAAAACATCAAATTAAACTCATATTTCTTTACAGCGCTGCCATAGCTGGATACTAACGTGTATTATCAATGGTATATAAAACACCAAGAGAGTGAGCTGAAAGAGGCAATCAATCCTTGTGTGTGTGTGTGTGTGTGTGTGTGTGTGTGTGTGTGTGTCAAACGGGTCCTGTGGCACTGTAGCACCCTGTCACATCTGAAAGGGACACTGCAGTACTTATCGCACTAGAAATATTCAAGGGAGACGGTGTGGAGGAGTCTGCAACGGACCACGGAAGACAGATGGCATATAATGAGTGGACAAAGTTGGGTAATCCGATATTTATGACTCATGGTTGTAGTATAAGTAGATTGGGAGGATTATTTATGGTATATTAAGTAGTACATACACACTGACTTGCACATGAATACATTCAAATCCACATATACAAGAACAAGATGCAAAACAAGTGAAATAGAAGAAGAAAGAATGAGACGTTGATATGAAGCAGTCCCGCCAGGTTTTACCTAAAGCCTGAGGCCCTTTGGGTTTCTGGTCAGTATCACCTTGACTACTGACCTCTCTAACTCACGCTCCTTTCCCCCTCTGACTGTAAACACCCTTCACTTTCATAATCCATCAAGCACACATCTATCAGCTAAGTGTCATATCCGCTGGAAGACCTCCACTCTATACACAAACTCAAAGTTGGAAACCTTCATAAAGCCTGGCAGGAGGGATCAAGTCACACAGGACCCAAAACATAAAGTTCGCTCCTCTTAAGGGGACAGTTCACCTCAAAATCAAAAATATATAAATTTCCTCTTACCTGTAGTGCTATTTATCAGAGTTGCTGAGTTTTGGAGATATCGGCCGTAGAGATGAATATAATGGAACTATACGGCACTCGGCTTGTGGTGCTCAAAGTGCCAAAAAAATACATTCGATAAACTCAACAGCAATGGCTCTTCATGACCTGGATACACAAGATAATCCACAGATTTGTTGTGAGCAGTTTCATTTGGAACTATTTTCTTTGTTCCGATAGTTCCTACATGGAACTGCTCACAACAAGGTCTGTGCAATATGGATGGATAAATAGCACTACAGGTAAGCGGAAAAGTATGTATTTTTGATTTTGGGGTGAACTGTGCTTTTAAGTGCCTTGTTGCTTGAAATTACATCTGTTTGGGCAAAGCCTTGATTTTCTGCAAAGCAAGTACCTCAGCAAAAGGTTTTCACTGTCAGATGAAAATCTCATAAAATATAAAAAAATATCAACTTCTCGGTACTGTGGGAAAATAGCCTTATTTTTAGCTTGACCTCTGTGCATTTTTGTAGTTTTTCAAGAGATGTCAAAAAAGTTCCATTAGCATCAAGGCTTGTAGGATTTTATTCGACTCACAGGGGCATGTAATCGTTCAAGTGAATTAAAACATGACCATGCACAAAGATATTTAGCTATACACACAATGCTACTTTCTACTCCAGAGTATCTATGGTGATGGTACAGTAGTTTTGGTCAAGTCCAAACGCTTAGATATATTAAAAAAAATAATTATATTGCTCCATTGTTTTCGACAAGTGGTCCAAAACCTGTTATTATTATTATTATTATTATTATTATCTGTGTGTGCATGTGTTACAATATGTCTAAAAAGGAAAAGCAGAGTGAAAACCGAAATATACAGTATACAGTGGTGGAAAGAAACTCAAGTTCACTCAAGTTCAGTACTTGCACTTGCATTTCCACTTTGTGCCTGAACTCCATTATTTACAAGCCCACAACATTTCAAAGGGAAATATTGTATGTTTTAATCCACTACATTTATTTGACAGCTATAGTTACTTTCCAGATTAGAGTTTCATACACAAAGCATATGATCAGCTAATAAAATATGATGCACTGTTATAGCCGACACTACCCAAGATTATAAATGCTGCTTCCATGTTATGCATCCACAATAATGATCCAATAATATAATTATGTATAATATATTTATAATTAATAATATTTATAATTATATTATGAGTACTTTTACTTTCGATCCTTTAAGTGCCTTTTGTTGCCATAATGTTTGTGCTTTTCTTACAATTTTGAAGGCAGGACCTTTATTTGTAATGGAGTATTTTGTCAGTGTGGTACTTTTATTTTGGTAAATAATCTGAATATTTCCTACACTACTCCAACTATGGAGTTCCTGCATCTTAATTTTAAAAAGTCTGGCTTTTTTAAAATTTGCATTATAAAATGATGAAAATATTCACTAATCATTGTATTTTTAGGGGGCATCAGACTGTGCAGGGCTACACAGTTTGGCCTAACTTAAAGAAAAAAGGTTGTCAACTACCTGTGAGTGTCACTGGTATATCATTGTCTTTTATCCTCAGACTACAGTTATGATATACAGTGCTGCATTTTCAAATATTATGGATTATGCAGAGGATCAAAGGTTATGGATTACAGCGAGGATCTAGATTCATTAGCATTGGAAGACTCGTATCTCATATGGAAATCTCATATGATAACAGGCGGCTGGGATTTGTCTCTTTGGCTTCCAAAGTGTTGCGATAAGGACAGTCTCTGGAGCGGCAGCGAGCTTCTTTTTCTATGTTTGTAGTCAAATTCTGGGCAGTCCGTGAACCAGTAGGCAGCTCCTCTGTTTTTGTGTTGGCCGCTCACACCAAGCCATAGCACGGCATATGTTGCTCTCGCACGCTTTAATTAACCTTGTGCACAGTGCATAAACACACACACATACGCACACTTTAAAATACTCTAAATCTACCGGATATGCATTTGTATATGGAGGCAGCCTGACTTCCTCACATAAAAAAAGAAGCTGGTTTGAGAGCAACTGTGAAGGAGAAGACAAATAGAGAAAGCAAGTGGAAAGTGAAAAGGTGTGTGTGTGTAAATGAGCGAGAGAGCTAGACTTTCTCTCTCTCCTTGTATCAATGATAGTGTTATAATGGGTCCATTAAAATAGCCCTGGTTCCTTTACCTCTCCCTCTATATTTAACTGTCCGCTGTCCCATGGGAGCAGGGAGGTATATGCTATCATATTACACTACGCTACATTACACACATTCATTATGTGCTGAGTAGACACCCCTGGCTCCCAGGAGCACCCATAAGTGGCCATATTATTCTAAATCGCCGGTTTCACACCACAGGACTGAGGATGGAGGAGGTGAGGGGAGGAAACAGGCAAGACGAAGGGAAGTAGCAAGGGAGGGAGGGGAGTGGCTGACTCAGGGAAAACAGGTTTGGGACGTGGAGGTTTAGAGGCAAGGAGGGGACGCTCTGCGGTTGGATGTGCAACCTTGAAACCACGCAGCCCCTCAATGAGAAAGCCAGCCATGTTGTTTTCTTTTTGTAAGCACGTTATTTCAATTCCTGACGCCTCCCAACTGTTAAGTGGAGGAAAGCATGAATGATGTGTTTGCCGTCCTTTTGTTCTCCGTTTGTCCGACTGCGACACATGATGGTACAAGCCAGAAAGAAAACTCACTTCTCATTCATTCACTAATCATTTGCCAGTTTCTCAGCGATGGACCCCTAGCTTTGTAGAAACACAACAAACATCTTCCCCACACTGCCCTCTCCCTGTTGGCCCTGCATGTGTGTGTGTGTGTGTGTGTGTGTGCTTCCTCCTCATTACAGCCACACTAATTACACTCTCATTAATGTAATTAATATTCACTGATCCAGCTCCCACTAGTCACAACATCAAAACACAGCAGCGCAGACTGATTAACACACATACACATGTACACATTGTCCACAGATGAATACACACAGGAGCTTAATATAGAGAGATCACATGGAAAACGTACAATCAAATCCACAGACACGACAGACCCGCAAAAAAAAAACACAGGCACACACACGCACACATAAAAACACAGACAAAATGCTCTATGTGTTTACCATCCTATCTCTAAAATACTCGGATATGATTCACATGGTGACTGACTTGAGGAGAGCTCGAGGAGAGCATGCACTAGTCTGCACAAAAAAGGAGAGAGAGACCACATGATATCTTGTAATGTTTAGGTTATTTACTTTAGTTGGAGGCATCACAATATCAAACATTTTTACGAGTTGGAATCTGGACAAATCTGAATGTGTTAACAAATGAAATCTGAACATAATGAGCTTGACGGGAATCTACAAATGTTTCTAAACTCATGATGGAGAGTCTGTTTAAAGTCAGGTGATTACAATAAGGCTTTAGAAAAACAGATATATTTTGTGAGTGACCACCCTATCTTTAAGAGTTTTTCATTAAAAATTTTTTACAAGGCTCCATTAGCCCAAACTTTGTTTCCCTAATCCAAAGATTGACATTTAATTCTTCTAATGAAAATCAATAATATTTGATATACAAGATTTTGACATGATTACAGCAACACACACACACACACACACACACAAACACACACACAAGTGCACACACACTTAAGAGACCTACCGCATGGCTCTCAGTGCAATTTTGTACGCCAGTTCAGCGTCGTGAGGTAGGAGAGAGGTAAAGAGATAGCGGGCGAAGGTGTGCATGGGAACACTTTCTCTGTGGACGATCTCTCCAAGGCCAGAGTACGGACCAGCTGCTCAAGAAACACAGAAAACAAAACACACACGCACACACAAAAAAAGAGGGGTTTTTAGTAACGGAACACGAAACAAAGAGGTGCAGGAAATTCAGGGATAAAACAATTATCTGTCTTATCAGGTCAATAAATGTCATGGCATGGTATTGAGATTCATGGTATATACAGTATAAAATAGACAACCGAAATTTTGTTGTATATTTGGTTGTGCTTTTTCTATAGTACACTGAGGAGTGAGGTCTATCCCTCCCAGCCAGGAAGAAGCAAAGCCACATGGCATTAAAACAAACTGTGACGTCAAAAACCATATGGTCGTGTGTGCAGACTTGGCCTCGTGCTCTCTCCCTTCCCTCCCCCCATCTCTTCCTGCACTTCCCCTCGTCTCTGGTGGGTTATTTTAAACCCCAACAGGCTCCTAAGCCACAGACCACATCACACGGTGGCGCGGCTGCAGCCTCCAGGGGCCCGCAGAGGCCTCGGAGCCTGGCGCTCTATTAGTAACGGAGCCAGAGGTGGGTGGTCGCGACGGGGGCCGGGGCAGCGCTGGGGTTTGGGTGGGGACTGGAGTGGAGTTTGACTGGGCAGGGCCCTTCAGGATGTGAACCCCACCCCCCCACCC
>CM022476.1:12938099-12989003 GCA_011952105.1 Coreoperca whiteheadi
GAGACAGCCCCCATCCTCCTCCTTCTCCCTTTCCCATAACTAAACCTCATTCTGTTCCAGCCCTGTAAAGTCCTGTAAATGTACACAGTGTTGTGTGTGCACGCATGTGTGTGCTGACACAATACCCCTGGTGTTACTGTGTAAAGAGCTCATTTTGGTCTGGCCCAGGGCAGCTCAGTCTCTATTTGCACCACAAAATGAAAGGATAATAAATAGTGAGACAATAGTGAGTCCAATGTGTTTTTTCCTGTTTTAGCAAGAATGTGTAGGTTCTTGGTGTGTGTGAGGAAGAGAAAAGAAAGAGAGGTGGTGTGTCTACATACGTGTGTGTGTGTGTGTGTGTGTCTGTATGTGTGGAGACTGCTGGGAGATGTAGTGAAATAAAAGGACAATAAGGGTGAAATATTATCTGTTAGCTCTCTCACCCTCTAGCAGAAAGACGGCCTGTTTACGGAAGATTTTGACCAGGGAGTCGTCCAGTTCCACTTCCTGCAGCTTGGCCAATAGCTGCTCTTCGTTGCGACAAACCTTCTCTTGAGCATACAGCCCGTCAGGCATCACCCGCTGCTGGCCTAAGCCGATCAGAGCCGTCTCCACCGCCAGCGCCATGTATGATTCACCGTCTCCTAGCAATCGCTGCACAGGCATTCGCTGGAGGTCTGCTCGGCTTACAACACTGGAGCAGTCTGTGAAGAGGAGAGAGAAGAGAAAATAGAGAGTTAGATGAGGAGAAATGGAGCTGAAACAAAGGAACTGAGTTGGCATAAAGTGGTACTCAATGTCTGTGTTATTCTCTGAGGTTTTGGACACTTGATGAGCCTGTCTCCTATGGAAAACCATTGCGTCAGTCACACAGTAGTTGTCTGAACCCAACGACCAACCAAAATAAAGATCAGCGCCTCAGGAGCATTCCTCTGTTCACTTCTCTACCTCAGAGGAGAGGGCTATTTCTGTGAGCAGAGGAGGCAATGAGGGACAGAGCGATCGCGGAGCGTAGGAGAGGAGGATTGAAAAAACATGAGAGGAGGCATGATAGGATAAGACCGAGAGACTGAAGATGAATCTGCACTTGCTTTCTAACATCTGCATTCTAATGTAAGTCGAGAAATATGAAAGACCTGAAAAATATATCTTATTATTTGGCTACATGGACTAATAATTACTCTATTGTAGTCAACAAGGCAGGGATAGGAATAGATTTATGGAGTATAAATCTATCATAAAAATCAATCCCTGGGAATAATATATAGCATGCTGAAAATATTTTATAAAATCATACATTTTCATCTGTGTATAAATATACAAATGTTTGTGTACTTTGTTTTTCATGATTACAGTCCTGTTCGTTTTGTGTAATGCTATACTTATGCGGCATATGTCATATATAGCATATACTAATAATATAGTACAAGCATGTGGTACTAAGAAAGCATACACAAAACATACAGAATGATCTTTTTGGATATATGATGGCTCAGAATATATTGTTTCATATGCTGCCGTAGAACCAGAGGTATATTTAAGTATATATGTGTGTATTTGTTTTATTCAGAATGCCAGTTACTGTATGTCAGCAGCACCTGAGAGGTCTAAGCAGGTGTTGGAGCCCTCCTCTCCCATTCGTCCTGACTCTGTCAGGGTGTTGAACAGGGTACCGATTGGATCCAGAGGGTGTCCCACCCAGCCCTCCATGTTGGTTATGGAGGTATGGCCTTTATGGAGCAACTCTGAGGCAAGACAGAGGAGATAAAGACACAGTTAACAGAGACTGCCGACAAAGGGGTCCTGTTAACATTATGTCAAATCCATGTATTTTAAAACACATTTTTTACTGAAATTTATTATTATTTAATGACCTTCAAACAGAACCGTTGGAAAAAACGCAATAAACAGATCTGCACTAGGAAAAAGGAACAGTTCTTAAATCAAATACACTGAAAATGAAATATTGACTTTTGAAGGAAAGAGGCTATTTCAATGTTTTGTCTCTTTGCTGGCAATTAATTATTCTAGCTTTCAAAAAATGATGACTTAAAAACAAACTTCACAGCTGGAGGATTTTTGGAGAATTTTCCCCTTCTCTCTTCTGTCCACACCTTTATTTTCCCTTCATATAATAGGGTATTTATGTATGGGATGGATGTAGGACAGTAGTGTTTCTATGTATCTTGCTAATTTGTAATCTGAAAATAAAGCAAAAAACGTATATAAGAAAAACTAGCTTCACCTTTCTTGTGTCGGCGGAAGTGCTCCAGTTGCCTCTGCTGTTGCCGTCGTAATGTGTTCACCACAGCGATGGCCAGTCGGAGGGCTTCTCTTGGGTAACCATGCGAACGCAGGGCATCCACCCTGGCACAGGCCGTTGGGACGTGTTCTGAAGAAAAGACAATTTCAACCCCAATATTCTTCCAGTGGCTACTGTACATTCTCAGTCCAACTTATTGTGTATAAATAACTAATCTGACACATGCGCTCACATACACCTACATACACTCACCATGCCACAAGGGCCAGCCGCGAGCGTCAAAAAGGGAGCCCTCCTGGTTGTCATGGTAACAGTAGTTGGCATAGAGGTCACTGGCGATAATGTGCTGGAGGTGTCGGTCCTGCCAGTGCAGGTCACAGGCTTCAATGGCCCGTGTGAACACAGTCCTGTGGGGGCGCATCTCTGCAGAAGAAGAAGAAGAGAGGAGGAGGTGTGAGAGGCTTTAATGCTCGATCCCCTTCACAAGGTGGGAAAAAGGCAGGAATGGTTCAAATGGATGGATTTGGTTTGTCATTTTGTCTTAAATGCCCTGGCATTTTAATATCTATTAATAACATGTTCATTTAGCATAATTAATATAAACAAGCATAGCCATCACTCACAAGATTGGCTGCCTGAACCAACTTCGATACTGTAAATAATCTGCTGGGGTGTTTTAAGGGACAGAGACAGTGTTTTCAGCTGAACTGCGCCAAAGCTTTGAGAGTGAATGGGCTACGTGGAAAAATCGACTCCAGCAGGTTGATTGTTTTTTGGTTCAGTGAAGCAAAGGAAAGCCAAAAACATGCAAAAGCAAAAAAGCTTCAGATGAACGAGAATTGTTCCATGTGCGTGAGATAGAGGCTCCACTACGGATGTTTCCAAATATGGCACCTCCTGTAGCACCTCTCACCGTTACAACTGTGAGATACATTATTAGAAAGTAAATATGTTACTGACAGACATACAAAACTTGTCAATCTCTGACCTTGGTTGCCATGGGCACCCTGAGGCAGTGAGTGGGTGAGGTTGGGCAGCTCGTTGCCGTGATTACCGTCCTCCCAGGGGCAGACGTCCACGCTGTTCCATCTGCGCAGCTGGCGCAGCCATGATGACTTCTGCTCTGGTTTGCAGTGGGGGTTCAGTACGATGCACATCCACAGGGCACCTGGACACACCCACACAAATGTAAACACACACATATTTCATTCAGCTGCCCTACTTCCCCAATGTGTGACAATGACGTAAGCAATGAGTCATACAATGCAGGTTTAAAAAAAACAACCTAAATACAGTTATCATCCAAGACTGAAAGCTGGAGGCAGTTTTCAAAGATGTGCAGAATTCATAACATTGTTTCTCTTTATTTTTCGTACACAGTTTGTATGCTACCGCCATCTTGCACTGGAATATAAAAGTCTGTGAAAACAGAACCTAACTAATCCCGAGGCAATGCTGACTGCACACACATCATTTTGGAGTAAATTGGAACAAACAGAATATGAAAAGTGGCTACGTCTCTGGGGATGCAAGCACATTCGGGGATTTTACTCTCAAGACTGCTGGAGATATGTAGACTCTACAGTGTGCATGCGTGTGTGTGTGTGTGTGTGTGATTGTGTTGTAACTATTCGTGTGTGTAAAGACAGAGAGAGTTTTGGAGGAAGGACGAAGACAAGGACAGAGACAGAACATGAAGAGAGAAAAATAATACAAAAGGTGCAGAACAGAGGGTGAGCAGAAAAAAGGGAAATAAAAAATGAAATGGGAGCGGAGATGATTTGGACGAGAAGACTTGGGTGAGGACAAGTGAATGAGGCATGGCTTTGTGTCTGGAGGAGAGGAGTAGCTGTGGCTCAAAGAGGAGAAAGACAAAAGAGGGGGGGGAGAGAGAGAGAGAGAGAGAAGGAGAGTGGCGCCGAGAGGCAGCATTCACCACACATCGGGGGGAGTGATAAGGACTTGGGAAGAAGGGTTTGAAGTGTGGACTTCAAAGAGACCATACACACACTTCCAAAAATACGTGGGATTGAAACAGATGAGATCACTGCGCTGTCCTCACAAAGTGCAGAACAAGACCAAAGGGAGAAAACGAACATCATCATCAACACCAACAACAGCAGCAGCAGCAACATCTACCAACACATTAGAGGAAAACAACAAAGACAGGAGACAACACGACTGCTGTCCTGGTGACAGGCTTGTTGGTTTTGTTGTTTGTGAGATACAGTTGCTGTAGGTACAGTACATCTGTCAAAAGAACTACACACTAGATCAAAACAAATGACTGCATGGCGAGCAGGACTCTGTCACATCAACTAAATATATAATGTGAAGTGTTTGAAAACATTACGGAGGTCATAATATTGGGGGTTTTGATGAGGCACGATGTGCTGCATTAAACGGCGTGTAATTCACAAAGACACTGCTGAGCTGCCAAACAGTGAGAGGGAGAGACTGGGCTGTCAGTGATGAGTGTGTGCGTCTGAGAGTGTGTGTCTGTGTGGGCTGTCTTGGAGACAAAGGACAAATAAACAAACAGGAAAAAAAATATGCGTGTGTGTGCCTTTGTGTCAATGTCTGGGCTCGATCGCCCACCTTGCTAAATCCGCCCGTGCCTGTGCATACTGGGTGTGAGAGGTGTGTGTGTCTGGGAGCACATTTGTAAGACAGTCTGTGTGTGTGTGTGTGTGTGTGTGGTTTGTTTTTCCCCCTTACCCAGCTCGTCCCAGAGCTGTCTGTACTTGTCGGTCATGGTGGTGCCCTGCTGTCTCCACAGCGCCAGCCGAGGGTCGGCCATGAACTGTTCTGTGATCAGTGTTAACATCCTCGCTCCATTGGAGTCACGCATCTTCAGCATCTCCCTCACCTGCAGAAGGAGAGAGGAGGAGACAGGGAGGACAGTTACGTACACACACACGTGTAGTTAATATACAAATAGACTTACAGAGAGCTATGACCACACGAACACACACAGTAATACAAAGACCCACAAAACCGTTCTCACAACAACAGCAATTCCACATAAAGTTTGTTTTAAGATTACTGTATACTGTATCTTTATCCATTCCATTGTGTCTGATCAGTTGATCTGGGTGAGGAGCTGCTGCATACAATTGTCCTTACAGGGATAAATAAAGTTGTTGTGAACTGAATGAATGGGAAAAGGTCTTCATAAAGAATTCACACCATAAACAGTTCCATTCAATTGTTAGACAGCACTTTCTAACAATTTTTGACAAACATGCTCAAAAAAGGACATATCTACTTGCTAGGGTTATATCTATTTCCACAGTTCCTGCAATGTTCCAGACTGGACAGTGGTCTGTTATACCTAGGGAGGTGTCTAACATTTAATTTCCATGGTCAAATCAAGTTTACCCATGAGTGGTTCAAACTGTCAAAATTGAGAGCATGCAACTGGAACTACTACTGTTCGCTCACATCAGGTGATATCATACTGTCCTTGCTTTCTCTCAAATGCTGCTTAAAATACTCATTACACCAGCCCTTGCTTCTTTTTTTTTTGTCAAAAATCTTGACTTGGAAGCTCAAGTACCATTCAAACTAGTTTTATGCCCTCTGAATAGTTTTGTAAGCCACAAAACTATTAATAAATATTTTTCACAACTCACAAGGTCACAAAGACACCACAAAGAGAGGGCTACAATGTACTTTAACGTCAAATATTTTCAGTATTTGGTTCTGCTTTTTGAAACAAAAATCATAAAATGTTTATTGTGGTTGTTAAAAAAAGGGGCAAAAGCCAGTTAAACTAAAAAATCAAGAATATTGTGTAAAAACAGATTTTTAACCATTTCTTTTTTTACTCAGTGCACAACCAGTAGCTGTGTTTTCTCCTTATTTTCTCTTCACTTTCTCTTACTGGAAGATTTTCGGAGCTGTGCTAGTCGCAAGAGGGACTCGTTTATTGGAAACTACGGTGGTCAGCATCTTCTAGAGGCAGGAAACAACCACTCTTGGGTGTGTGGGGATATTAAAATCCAGGTAAACAATGGATTAAACTGATCTGCTACTCTAAAATTCAGGGTATTTTTCGGTGAAAAGCAGTGAAAACAGCGATTCTTAACTGTACTACACACACACACAGACACACACACACACACACACAAAAAAAAACCCATGGACGTGTGCACACAAAATATGTGTGCTTTATGTCTCTCTGGCAAGAGGAGTGACAACATCTATTCACAAATACACTCAAAGAAAAAGCCAAAGACAGAGGAACGCTTGTATACATAATGCATTATACAGTACATGTGTGTTTGTCATTTTGAGGGCAGGTCAGTGTACGTACGAAAGTGTACATGACTCTCGGCGTGGGTGTGTGAGTGGACAAGTGTATATGTGGCTGTCAGTGGGTGTGTGTGCTGAAAAAGATATAACAAGGCATCAAAGAGCATGAAGCAGAGAGACATTCTAAAAGCCGGGCAGGGTGGATGATAATGGCCTTGGCTTGCAGTCTTTACATAGTACACAGCACATTAATGCTGGCCCAGCTCTGCCACTGTAATACCAGGCATCAGAAAGAACCACTACATCTCTCATGTAATCATTTAATCGTGGCTACAGAGTAATATATAGTGCAAGCTTTTCCTCTTTCTCTCTCTTTATCTTATACTTCCTTTCTGCAATTAGCCATAGAGGCAGCATGCCTTTTAATGTACGTGGCACTATATGTAAGTTGTTTTGTCTGGGATCATTAGACGGCCTCTTTTGATAAAGGAATAGAAGAGGAAACAAGTGCATTAGAGAGGGACAAAATACTGTATTTATTAACAGGATGCAGTGGGAAGGATCAGGGCAAGACTACATTGTGTCTTCTTGTAGAGAGACACGAGCACCTAAAGGCAGAGGGGTAAACCTACACAGGCAGAATGAACTGTGTGCTTGTGGCCGTGGCGGTCAGGGTTGGTATGTGTTGCATGTGTGTTGTTATGTTCTGTACGTGGATGATTGAATGTTGCAGGCCCCTGACCTTGCTGAAGAGCAGGTTGAGTTGTTTGCCCGAGCCGTGGTATCCTCCCTGGGACAGGAAGAGCTTGACTTGCTCCTGAACCTGCTCCTCATCCAGATGCCAACAGTTCTCATCGTCCACACTGGCTCCTGCTGTGGGGTCCGGGGCCCCTACACACACACACACACACACACACACACATTAGGCCACTGTATTTCCATTCATTCATTATCTCTTGTCCTGATGAAAGCATTCCTGGTATAGAATTCTTTTTCAATAGTATAGGCTCATATGCAGTATGTTATGCACATGCATAAACAATGTTAAAAGTCACTGCACTTAAGTTGTGATATTTAATTTAACTGTAACTATCGACCACAATTTAAACCTCATTCTAACCTTAACAAAAATACCAACTATTAACACTTAATGGGTGAATAAGAAGACAACATTTCTTAAATTCAGAGAATTTGATGCCATTTTCTGCACCCATTTATTTGTCACCTCAGACACTTATAAATAAATAGAAGAATACAAGCAACAAGTAAATACACAGCCACTGTTGAGGGCAATCACTCTATTAGTTGATCAACAGAAAAGGAAGTGGCAACTATTTTGATAATTGACTAATAATTTTAGTAATATAAAAAAACAAAAAACATTCTCGTATTCCAGTTTCTCATTGGTGAGGATTTGCTTATTTTCTTTGTCGTAAAATGAATATCTTTAGGCTTTAGACTGTTAGTCAGAAAAGGCATGCAATGTAAAGACGTCACCCTGGGCTTTAGGAAACTGTGATGGCTGTTTTCCCCAATTTTATGGCATTTTATGAGATTAGCAGCCAGTTAAATCAATAATGAAAATAATCGTCGGTTGCAGCCCTTATACAATGTTACTTCTGAAACTGTGTAAACTAACACTCCCTACGTGTACATGCTACCCTGACAAATGCATTCGTAAAAATTACACTCTGGCACTGATATATGAAACAAGATACTGAACAACACTACAATAGTGTTCTTTCAGCTTTTAATAAACTTATAATTAAAAAAAAGAGAACATTTTAAGCACACTGACAATGCAAGTGGGAACAATTTCCCAAAACAAACAGCAAAGCTTCTTGCAGTTTAATAACAACAACATTAATGTGGCACACTCTCATGTAGTCTACCTTCTTCCATTAATACTATCCTAAGACATTTTGCACAGTATTCGAGTATATTTTGCGAAAGCAGCCCAAAGCAAAACTAAACAAATGATCCATTCCTTGTCATAGAAAGTAATATTGTAACGTCCCTTCAAACATTTAGCTGAAACACTGACACACTGTGTCGCTGTTTCAACAAGGAAACAACACATTGATTTTGTAATACCAGATTATGAGGACAGTACAGCAGTTTGTATCTTTATTGTTCTATCCTCTTTCCATCTCTCTCTTCTTTTCATCCCAGTTTCTCAGTCTCTTCAACATCCTTCCTCCAAGTTTGTTTCCTGTATGCCTCTAATTCGGACATCCTTTCTTTCTCATTACTTCAGAGTTACAAACCAATTTGACAATAACGCATATCTTTTTTCATGGCGTTCGCTGTTTTCAGTGGTTGCTCTTTCTTTGGGTTGTTCTTTCCCTTCTGTTTCTCCCAGTTTTATTAAGGTAACCAGCAAGCACAGTATCGATAGCAAGAGATATGCACCTTTCTTTATCTCTCTGCTAACCGCTTTGTCTCTCTCTCTCTCTTTCTTTCAGAGGTAAATAACAGGTCTATAGTGTTGATTAGAGGCACACAGTCTCTCCTTTACTGCCTGGATATCAGTAATGAGCAACATTGATCCTGCCACACTTTACCTCACACGGTCAATACATGCATGCATGTAAGCGCCAGGAACACACAAATATGTACACACACACCTGCATGATCACATGGTCATAAACATGCTCTTCTCCACACTCACTGACACACACACACTTTCCCTCACCGTGGACCTGGTTGATTTCCGAGTTCTGCGACAGAATCTCGTCGGCCAGTTTCTGTGCGGTGGGCAGCACTTCGGTGTGGTGGACTGAAATCAGATACTGGACGAACTTCTGCAGCTGGTCTCTACTCATCTGGAACAGGGTTTCTGAGATGGGCAGGTGCAGTTTGACCTGCTCGGGTTTCCGTACTCTGTAAAGTGACAGCGCCACTACATGGGCGCAGTAGAAGATGTCTTTGTTGCCGCAGGTGCATGTAACCGCCGTGATCTTGCAGCGGTCGAAGCTCACGCTGACGCTGCAAACAAGCTCTGGGGATGAGGGTGTGGCGGGGTCCGTCACTGTGCCGCTGAGATGGAAACCTGAAAAAGTGAGAAAGAAGAGGGGGGAAAAAATTATTTTTTAAGTAAGATCTTTTGAATTAGTTTTACAAGGTAGCCTTCCTTCCATCATCTCTTCCTACTGTCTTTACTTTAGAGCTAAAACTTTGAAATTAGTCAATCAACAGAAAATAATAAACAACAATTTTGATGATCGAATAATTATTGAATAATTTCTCAAGCAAAAATGCCAAACTTTCACTGGTTCCAGCTTCTCAAATGTGAACATTTGCTACTTTACTTAAGTACTTAAGGTTTTACTCATTTAGCAATAAACTGTGATTGTTTAGACAAGATCAGAGGTTTGTCCAATCGTCATTAAATAAGACAAAGATAAGATCAGGCATCTAGCGTCCCCACGCAGAACAAACAACTTTGCCGAAACATCTATTAAATGAGAATTGGATGACTTGATCAACTCATTGAAGCTGCCCTTTAGTAAATTACATTATTGAGTTGATCTCTTTAAGAATGAACACACTCAGGATGGAGTCAAACAATTACATGAAACAGACTCAGTTGGCCACAGTCACCTGCCAAAGACCCCATGCTCTCTTATCATGAGAGCATGATCAGGACCAGCTGCAGTCCACTGTTAGGCTCATTTACTCTCACTCAGTCAGTCATGACAGAAACCTAGATGGAGGAACTCCGATTGGAGATCCACTGCAAGAGGAATTGAGAAAGAGATGAGGAAGTGAGCAGTGAGCGCGGCTGTTACAGTATGAATTATACAGCCTCTTGTTTGAATGTAATGTTTGATCTTATCCTGATTCCGCTATCCGGAGGCGCGGCTAGTCATTATGCAAGGATGAATATGAATGAGCAGGGCGGGGTCCCCGGCAGTGGCCTAAAACACACACTGATGAGCATATGAAAGGGACACACATGTACGCACAACACTGTGCCGCAGCGTGGGATCATGCATTTATTAATAATGGGAGTGGTTATGAGAGCCGGAGAGTAGCTTATGAATGCATTTATGTGCTCATAAGTGATCTCTGAAATGCACGTGGACCAGGCAAAGACATACATCTCTTAAATATGTTTATCAAAGGGCTGAGCACTTGCTTCGCTGTGATATCAAGCATGCATTAACACACATATCAAAGCGTTTTGTGGGCCTCCGCGTTATGTTGGAAGGGAGGGGCAGGAGTTAAATATTTGATAGGATATAGATGGAAATGGGGTGAGGGGTACACGAGCCAGCTGAACAGAGGTCAGGTCAAAGTAGCTCTCCTTCCTCCTTGATGGTTAAGGGTTGCACTAAGAATGCAGTGAATAAGAAGAAATATGTCTAACAGTGGAGAACTGCAGAACATTGCCATGGAGATATACTTTTCCATTCTGAAAGCCAGCTGGCAGAGGAAATACATGTTCGTTAACAATATCCACAGAAGAGGGGTGTGGATCGAATATGGCAGCCCCTTGCATCTGCAGTGATCAAAGCCTATATGTCTACGGCTGTGTGTGTGTGTGAGGCTGTGAGTGAGTGAGTGAGTGAGTGAGTGAGTGAGTGAGAGAGAGAGAGAGAGAGACTGAGTCACTCTTAAATGAGACAAAAAGGTTTACATGGTGCAGCTGGTTACAGAGTGGAGAGCTAACTTGTTTAGCTGTGTAACAACATACAAATGAGCAATGGCTCTTAATACTTGCTGATACATTTAGTGTGTGTGTGTGTGTTTGTGTGTGACATGAGCTTATGTTTCAAGAGTGGCCCCTGGTCCAGAGAGGGAAGAGAAAAAGAGAACATCAAAAACATGTGGGGCTGAGAGAGCTCAAAGAAAAATCAACCTCTCTCACACACACACACATCAGACTGTCGTAAAAGCAGCTGCACTTTCTTTTGCAAATATTTGTCTTTTTCCCATAGGCAAAATTAACAGGGATACTTTTTTTAAATTCAAAACACTTGGAGTATGAAAAACTAAATAGTGATAAAAGACTTATCCTTGTTCAAAAGTCTGTTGTGTCTCCCTTTGCTTTAATGGACACTCACTCTCTCGCCTTCCAAGCCCTTTTCATGCGTCCCTCCCACCATCCACATTCCCACAGCTTTTTCTCTCTCACTCTCTGACAGATGGGTAGGTAATGAGTTTCGTCTTTCCCCGTCCAATCGTCTGGGCACCAAAAACTGCCCCCCACGCCAAAAATGCCCTTTTAATTTAGCCAAGCACTGAGTACAGGGATATTACTGTTTAGGTACACACGCACATGCACGCACACACACACACACCTCCCATGACTCCTTGTTGGGTGGGTATGAAACCTTCAATGTCTCATGTGCTAGCTATTAAAGAGCCTGGTTTCCCCCCTCACCCAGTCCGCCCAGCTCCCCTCCCCGAGTGGTGCTCAGGGCTCTTTTCTGTGCATGTTCAAGAGGCCAGGGTTGGCTTTCAAAGTAACCATGGCGGCCATTTTTAGAACAAGGCCTCTGTGAGGTTGCCCTAGAAACCCCTTCTGACCGCCCTGGTGAAATCACACTTGGCCCGAAGAGCTGTGTACGGCAGCAAGATCAGTGTGTAAAAGAGTGAGAGAGAATTAGTGTATGTATATATATGTTCAAATCCCACAAAGGCCTGCAGACCACCCACACTCTTTGGGGGTCCCAAATAAAAGCATTCCACCAAATAGCCCTTCGCTCTATCTTTCTCTCGCGTTTTAAAAGTTGTAGTGCCGATAAGCCAGCATGCGCTCTCTTGACCAGCTAGGACCACTTCTGTCTATTCAACAACAAGGGGCCCCAGAAATACCGGTCTCCTACTCTTATTTCAGGGAGGAAAGGCACAGACGGAGACCTGCAACTCCTTCAACATACATCTGCTGTGATGGAAGAATACCGCCTTTATACGCTCCCTATAAAACAGGATTTAGCTTCCCACATGAAGGCAGGCGGCGGGTATCGGGGACCAGGCCTGAAAGGTTTGCTTGCCTAAGCACAAAAGTGCTCAGTGTTCCAAAATTACTGGAGTAAATTAGATTGAGCAACATACATATATTTCCGCAATCAAATTAAGATTCCAAGTCAATGGAGAAAATTCAGGCTCAGCAGTGGGAAGGTCATTAAGTTTATTGGATGAATTGGTTCATGAATGACTGTCACATAAATCTAATATGGCACCATGCAGTTCAGACAGCACTCATCCATTGTATTTGTGTGTGGGTTTGTGAGAGTGTGAGAGAGAGAGAGAGAGAGAGAGAGAGAGAGAGAGAGAGAGAGAGAGAATTCTGAATACATGATTGATTTCAGTGCGAGAAATAAGATGAAACAAATGGGCTTGTCTGAAAGCAAGTCAACAAAAGCAAAGCGGGAGGAACAGAGAAAGCAAACACATATTTAAGGCCCATTCGCCTGTGCCGATTCACTTTAGCCTTGCACATTAATCAAATTACCTCATGAGCTGCAGACAGACAGAGAGCAACACCTAAATCCGACTCTGCCCTCGAAGAGCTCCTCTGATCCAGATGGGACCACCTGCAGTAGCTGGAGCTTTAACATGGGATCTTACTCTATGTAGACCTGCTAAAACCTCACTGAGCAAAAGCTACTGGACTGGAATCCAATCTGTTTGGTTGGATTGAACTTAAGAGGCCCTACTGAAAGGAGATCAGAACCACAACTGAAGAAAAGCAAGGCTCTGCAGCAGGTCGAGGAAGGGTCAAGAATTGTAAGGCAACCCCCACCTCTAACACTACCTCCATCCCACCCACAGCTAAAGGAGCATTTCCTTCATTGCGGCTCCTTGAACTAGCCCAATTAATAGGGCTACAAAGACAAATACAAGGCCTTTCAGCATCTTAGAGGGTAGGTCTGTGTGAGTAACAATGAGCACATGCGTGTGTGGTCCTATAAGGAAGCACCCATACAGAGACTATAAACAGTGATCAATGCTATTCTGCAGGAGACCTTGCTCCAGGCGTGTGTGTGCATGTGTGTGTGTCCTAGGTGTGGGACGGGCTGGAATAACACAGCTGAGCTCCAGGGGCGGCCATATTTATGCCTTAAACCCTCTGGTAGACCAAAAATCCTTTTTCTTCCCGGGTGTGTTTTCTTCAGCCGCACATCCCCACACGTGCACGTGTGCGCCTACATTCACGTACTATCTCACAGTATGAATGCTTATCCCGAAAGACACAAACGAGCATAAATGAGTGTTTTGAGATATTCTATGAATTTCAATGCTTTTACTTCCGTTTAATATTCTGACAGCAATATCTGAATGCTAATCATAGGGATGGGAGGGAGAGAAAATCTGTGTGTGTGTGTGTGTGTGTGCATTGACGGGCTGTGTGGGTGATTGGAGTTGTCATCAGCTGGCGGTTAAAATGACAGTCGACTACTGGGCTGCTGCCACTTAGTTGCCATGCGGTACATCAGGAATGACTTGCAATTTTCTAACTATCACTTTCAAAATGGATTCTAATTTTGCTGGACTGGGCCTGTCAGGCAGAGCCGGTGTTACTGCTCTGCTGACTGATCCCAAAGGTTGCCGTTCAGAAGGCTAACCGGTACAGAAAGACAGTGAAGCCTCTGTTCTGGGATGTGATCAGCAGGAGACAAAAAAAAGAATAAAGTGATGAGAAAATGAGTTCTGTTAATAACAGATGGAAGACCCGGTTGCAAGAAACCTGAAATTCAGGGTGAAAACAAAAATCTGTAGGCCTGGGCCTTTTTTTGCAGAACTAGCTGGGGCAAGATTCTGTTAAAAGGAATAGCTTGATGTTTTGGGAAATACACATTCTCCTTCTTGCAGCGAGTTTGATGAGAAGATTGATACCACTGACATGTCTCTACAGTAAATATAAAGCTGAAGCCAGCAGCTGGTTAGCTTAGCTTTGTACAAAAACCGGGAACAGGGGGGAAACAGCTAGCCTGACTGTTACCAAAGGTAACAAAATCTGCATACCAGCAGCTCTTATACATCATATCTCCTTTGTTTAATTTGTATTAAAACCAAAGCATAGAAATGACAGGGTTTTACGGAGGGTTATGTCCCAAACTATTTCTTGCCCAGGCTCTGAAACTTCCTGGTATCCCTGCTGATGCTAGATTTTGTTACCTTTGGACAGAGCCTAGGCTAGCTGTTTCCCCCTGTTTCCAGTATTCATACGAAGCAACAATTCTTTTAAATGCAATATTTTTGAACATAGCTGCGCACCATAATGTCAGCTATTGATAACATGACAGCAAGATGACAGCATTGTCCAATACAGCTACTGCAAGCTAAAAAAGAAATAAAATAAAAATTTGGGATATGTTTTTGGTTGTGTAAAATTACCTTTCGGGCAAAGCATGCTATGTTTGTCGTGGGTAACTATTAAACACTTTAGTGGCACCATTGGACGAAGTGTCCCTTCAGCCGCTATTTAACAAATCTCTGTCACTGGAGAAGCCAGTAGCCTGCTAATTCTGTCTCCTGGCTGTACATTAACTATACATTATCGCAATCCATGTGCAAGGTTCATTAGCGTGAATGAAATTACAGCTGGATGGAAATGAATGTGTGTAATTAGCAGAGGCCTGTCCCAGTAGACCCACGCAAGCTATAGACAGAGGTAATGGGATCCATTGAAAAGCCATTGTCTGCTACTTCAGGGTTTGAGTATCTTTCTAATGACAAACCTATACAGTCAAGACATTATAGCACTAGCATCCTTCTTCCTATTAAGGGTTGAGATGAGCCGGTCTGCTTCAGTCAAGAAAACTACACATGGTAAAAAGAATAAACAAAGAATATGGCGACACATGATTTCCATTGGTGTTGGGTTGTGTGTTTGTGAGGTGGAAGCTGTGTTTGTTAGACCTTACACAAAATTTACACGCAGAAAGTGTGCGAAAATGACATTTGCTATGCCTGTCAGAATTGATTACAGATGTACTTCTCTTGCTGAATTTGAACTTTGCCCTATAAACCCTTTTGTGATAAAACAGCTTTCAAAAGTGTGTGTCTTGACAACAAAGCTCAAAAACAAGAAAGCGTTAAAAAAGGTAAGAACAGAACAAAATGTAGCAAAAAGATCCTGTAAAGCTAGCACAGCACACAAACAAAAAGCCACTACTGTGGAAAGTAACATGGCTGAAAGTGAAGAGAATTCATTTGCATATGAAAATAGCTGGGCACCAACAGCACTGGACTGGAAACTACAGCATGACTGTGGGCGCACATGTGCGAGAATGTGTGCGTTTTTAGGTTCACTTGCCCACGCCAGGAAATAACCTTACACTCTTTACCCTTCCCCATTCCGTTTGGAAAGTCACCCAACACACTCCACCACACACACACATGCACACCCGCACTCACACACTACCCCACCCTTTGACACACACTCATGATGCCTTCATGCATGCACGCATACTGGCTTCAGTGACTCCCTGCAGTCAACCTCCTTCTGCTCACAAACAGCCCCTCCTCTTTCCCTTTTCTCTCTCCAATAACTGACTCCTCCCCCTGCCCCCCCCCCCCCCCCCATGACACACCCGCGCACACACACACACACACACACACACACACACACACACACACTGAATGTTGCCTAGCCCTAAGCTGACCCGTTGTGTGTACTGACGTCACACACTAGACAAGGGGAGGCATCATTCCAGACAGACACACTCACACACACACATACACGTGCGCACACACACACACACACACACACACACACACAGGCCCCAGCCGAGGGGGAAGCTGCATTCCAGCACAGACACACAGACACACAAACACACATCACCACGCCTGGCGGTGGGAAGCATGGGGAGCGCTCAGCTGTAGCGGGGAGGTGGGGAAGAGGGCCAGGGGAGGCGCAGGGGGGGGGAGTTTCAGAGGAGGGAGGAGGGAGTGATGGCTCTGAGCCAGTGTTCCTCTGAGCTCAGCACTTCCCCTTTCAGCTCTAGCCAGCCGCCAGTTTGCGTAACGCAGCCCATGCAGCCCTGCCGGCTCGTGCTTAACCCCTTCCTTTCTGGAGTTACGGAGGTCACAGCCGCTGTTCTCCGTTTAGGGGCGCATGCCACATCCTGGAGTAAACCCGCGCCTGCCCAACATCCCCCGGCTCAGGGTGTCCCATTATAGCGCTGAGCACACTGGCCCACTACTCATACTTTCACATTATTACCTGACACAGATGGAAGCAGATACACACACGTACAAACACAAACACCACACGGAAATGATACATTCACCAGGAAATAGGTTAGGCTAACCTTTTACATGCCACATTCATTTTTCATTGTAGTAGCCAAACAAATCTACATATATCTTTTACCTTTCTTCTTAAATACAATGAACATAAGACTGTAAAAATCTAAATAGGTATGTAGCCTGTCTGAGAGTGACCTGGATTTGCAGCTGCATCTCTCTTCGTAGACTAAGACAACATAAAAGCACAGCAACAACTAAAATACACACACATTAATAAGAAATTACCAAGCAATTATAATTGTCACAGACAAAATATATAGCTCACACACTAACCACCTCAACAGAGATTTGTTTGGATTATGAAATTACAATGAGCAAAGGACATGTAATATGGCAAGTGTAGTATGTGCAGACTGTATCGATTCAGCTGTATATCCATTGACCTTCCACTAGCTTATGTAGGCCCAAGTGTCCATACTACCAACAGAGATGTGAGGCCTCGTACATCAGACATGGCGCCGCCCCCCCTAAAAACCCCCAATGAAAAGTGTCATAGCTCACACTAACCACAGCAGACACAGTCCACAGCAGAGGGATGGGCAAAGCAGAGGGGGGGGGGTCGAATGAGGGAGGAGGGGAGGTTCTCTCACATTTAATATCACTTGACACGCGTCATCCAGCATCTCTCAAACATCCGCTGAACCTGTGTCAAAGCCACAGCCCCGTCGAAGATGCTGCGCACGCGTATGCAGGGCACACCTTGTACACACACAAAACAAAGACAAATTTGTCAGCCACCTGGCGCTGTGATCAATGAGCTGCTGCAGAGAATGGGAATAACCGGGATGAAGACAAGCGAGGGAAAGAAGAGAGAGGGAGGAATGGGGGGGGGGGGGGCGAGAAAGGTTGAATATGTCTCTGCTGAATCGTGGTGGTCGATTCTCTTGCCTGCGGGCTATTCCTGTAAATATTGACGTTGATGTTAGGACCACTCTCTTAAGGATAAGCTATAGAGCGGGGGGTTAGATTTACTCAAACTGTAAGCATCTGGCATCACACGCTACGCTTGGCCTTCTCAGAGTGTGTTGAGGGGAAACGGTGAGAGACTTTCAGGGTGAAGAGATGCAACCAGTGAGGGAACTGAGCTCTCTCAGTAGGTTTACAGCTTGCTCCTCTCCCTCTCTCTCTCTCTAGATGGTTTAGGTTTCCACTCTCAAGCTAAAAGCAGTCAGCTGACATCAAAACCTTCAGAGAGACCCCTATTTCCCAGAAACAGCTCTCGTTTCATGTAAATAGCTGCCTTTCATGGCTGCATTGAGATAAATTCCACCCCGCTGGACAGGAGGGAGACAATGTTCACCCTGGAGCCTCTTTTGTTGATATCTGTATGTGTTGCCATGACAACACATGTCTGCCCTTTGCGAGCGTGTATGTACGTGTGTGTTTGCAGTCATGGGTTTGAATTTGTGGGGGCACACACCTTGTATACATGTGGGCAAACAGATACGAGCACATAGGAAAGCAGGCAGGTCCACACACACAAAAAAAAATACAAATGCCTCTCTCATGCATTCTCAAACACAAACAAGCCTGCTGCACAAAAGCTTGCAAAGAATAATATATTAGTTTGACCAAAACACTGAATCAGGTTAGACTTGCTTCCAACTACCATGTCCTCATGGGAGGCCGCAGGCAGAGACGTTTATTACTAATCATCCTCACGTTAAAAAGGGCAAAACAAATCCAACTATGACAAGACCTTTTCCAAAACCCTACAGAGGATCGTATGTGTTTGGTCAACTGGGAATTAATCTGCTAGAGGGACGCAATGATGCTTGAATTCATTTGAATACAAGAGGGTTAAAGATGCCAATCCTCCTATGGGATCACAATTGCTCAATAGTAGTCTCTATCCATCTAACTTTGTAAAGGAATTACTGTGATTGTCTGTACACTCAAAGCATCTCCACATTGTTTGATCAAATTTGCTCAAATTAGCATTTTCATAGATGACAGAAGAATAATCATATCTGTATGCAATTAAGCTGATTATGTCTCTTCAGAGACTTGTGAAGTGAAGGACTATGTCACCTCTGAGACCGCATGAAACAAAGGCCAACTGCTTTGTTTATATTTTACCACGTGTCTGTACTTTGAGATCCTCATTACGTTCATTTGGAATGCCAGAGTGCCGAAGGAGGCTATGACAGAGGGGTTTAATGGGGGATCAAGGGAGATGAGGGGCACAACTGAGGGGGGTCCATGCCCAGCGCCATAGAAACCGTAAAGGGGGTTGAGGGTCTGCATATTAATCATAAAGGATAGAAAAGAATATGTGTGCATGTGTATGTGTGTGTGTGTGTGTGAGAGAATCCCCTCCCGTGGGCAAGTCAGCATTCACCCATGAAGTAGGTCAGTGAAATTTGCCCAAATTAGGTCAGTGGCAGTCAATGGGTGCCATCCTGGACAAGAGAAATAATAAAAGCGAAAGAGAGAGAGTGTCTATAAGGTTAGGAGAGCAGAACCAAGCGGCTTACTTCATCTTAGCTTTTGCACTTAGTTAATTACTATTGCACTGGTCCATACAAAACACACACACACACACACACACACACACACAAACACACCAAAATAAAAAGCCTCAGAGTGAGGAACCAAAGCTCCACCCAAAGCAGAGAGTTCTTTACAACTTCAAGCCATCACTTTTTCTCTACTGAAACATCCCTAGTATCAGTATTGGTGCGCATCAAAAGCCCGTTTTGATCGAAAATGCTTTTGAAAAGCAGTCCGATTCAGTTACAGTGCTTGGGTTTGATTATTTAGCACCCCTCCTCCTCCCACTACCCCCTCTAGCTGTTTGGATGGTAGCTTCTTTGTCATCTGCCTCTGTTTCGTCTAGCTTTTTCCCTCCCTAAGAATCCACACCGGGAGAGAGGATGTTGTGCGTTGTTGCCAATAAACGGCAGAACACAAGAACCTTTGAAGTCTGTGGCACGTAGTGATTTGCTTTCATCGTCCCGCATCTGTCAGTCAACAAGAGAAAACGTGATTCCAAAGGAAACTTTTGCTGCCCCCCCCCCCCCAATTTCTTACCCACACATACACACACAAAACCAAAACAAAACACCAAAAAATGACAACAAAGACAGCAAGAATGACAAAGGCTGTATTGGGTATTAGATAGACAGGGAGTGGGCTGAATAATAATCTGTGAGGAGTTGCGAGGTGTTCCAGAAGATTCTGATGTTGTTTCGACTGGTGCAGACTAACCCTGCTTCTTCCTGCCTGGGCTTCCTTGGCCCACTTCCACACAAAGGGAGGTGTGTGTGTGCATCCCACTGTAGCTGTAGCTGTGGGGTGCTCTCTGAACTTGATTCTGTCGCTCATCTCAGTGCAGTTGGGTGTCAGAGAGGAGGAAGAGCATTGACAGGTGTCTTCTGAGGGCAACATTTGTTCCAAAGAGTGACGGCGGAACCTGAGCCTGCACCTAATCACACAAGCCTGCAGCCCGGCTCTGACAGGCACAGAGGTCGGGGAGGGGGGACAAAGGCTCCCTTCCCTGGGCAGCGATCAAACTCGAGCCCCCGGCTTGCCTGGAGATGTGACAAGGCCCACTTCCCCTTTCATTGCATTTCCCCATCCTCCCCCCGCTGCCAATCATGTGTCATATGCTTCACACTCTCGCACGCGCGTGCTGAGCGTATGTGCTTGTGCTTGGGCTGAGCCTGTCGACACAAGTTAAAGAGATGTACAGAAGTGAGAGTCGAGGAGACAAAGAGACACACAAGGATACAAAGAGCTTCGCAGGAAGCCAGAAACGACCAAATGCAAAAGCCGAACGTGGCTTGGAGTAAAGCGAGACACAATGAGCTACAGTGACTAACGTTACTAGCCAGAAAGAGAAAGATGACTGGCTAGAGAGGCTGGAGATAGGAGCCAGAGAACTGAACTGCAGCCAACCTGGATGGAGGCCTCAGTCCAGATAAATTGGGAGAGTACCAGGGGCCCAGCTACAGCCCGTCAGAGCGAGGGGGGGGGCAAGTGAATTAGCAAGAAATACAGTGTGAAAAAATTTTAAAAGAGAAAGAGAGAGCTCAGGCTTATAGGCAAAACAGAGAGAGGGAGGGAGAGGGGTTTTGAGGCTTTTCAGCTCCGAAGTGGGATGGCGGGGGATAGTTGGAGGGGACTGCTGAGAGTCAGGCAGAGCTGGAGCCGAGGCACAGAGGCAGGGCCAGGGCTGAGCTAGGGCTGCTGAGAGAGGAGCCAGGGCTAGAGGCCAGAGGAGGGAGGGAGGGGGACTGAGAATAGGAGGCTGTGGCAGAGCTGGAGCTGGGGCCGGGGCCAGAGCCAGGGGCCCCAGCTTTAGATTTAGTCAGCTGTTCCCCTGGCCAGCAGCTGGAAGGACGTAGGGAGAGAACAGGAGGGGAGGTAGCAGGGGAAGACAGCGCTGAGACTTCAGGGGAGATTTTCAACTGAGAAACGGAAAGTGAGAGGAGAAGGAGTAAAAGGAAAAAAAACAGCACGTCGATAGAGAGGGAGAGAACGAAGAGAGAAGGGGGAGAGGGTGGTGGTGGAGGTTTGGAAAGAGGACAGTGGAAAAGCCATTAGATTCCTATGAGAGAGGAAACAGCGCTGAGAGCAGACATACTGACAGAAGGTGGTTAAGGCTCACTGGCTTCGCAACCACTCTTCCCTTCTTCCCTCGCTGGTCCTCCTGCTCCCTCATTCCTCTCTTCCCTCCCTCCATCCATCCACCCCTCCATCCGCCGCCTCTCCTTCCGTCACTGGTGCGCTATTCTCTGGCTACCTCCTTCTCAACCAGCTTCAGCAACAGCCCTGCTATTCATTACGCACGACCTGCAGGCATGAACCTAAACACACACCGAGGTCCCAAACAGGTGCCCCACACACACACACACACACACACATACGCACAAAGCAGGAGCAAAGGGATCACACATGACTGAAGGGGGGAGGTACGCAGGGAGTGTAGACAGAAGGGCTGAAGTGAGAAGAGAGGGCTCTCTGTGGCTGCCTGAGAAGCACTGCGGGAGGAACAACAAGGAAAGAGGGATGGAAAGAAGAGAAAACATTGAAAGGAGGAGAAAAAAACGATGTAATTAAAGCAGAGCGCGTACACACTTTGTTTCCATAAAAGTGGCGAAATGAGATTTGGAATAGGGGCGCGAAGAGCAAGGGTTTGCCATGGGGCAAGCAGCCACTGCTAGCAAAGCACTTTATGGCCTATTATATTCCATTCAGATGGACCAGGCGTCTCGGATAAAAGCATTTAGTCTGTGAGTTAGCGAGTGACTCAGCACTTGGAGCCTTCACAGGTGGACCCCCCCCCCCATAACTACACAATGCATAGCAATGAAGTGGCCCACTCTATGCATATGGATAACTCACTCCCACATCTTTGCCTCTTTTTTTCCCAGGGCTCCTCCTCCTCCTCTTCCTACACCACCTTCATCCTCCTCAACCTTTCACACATCATTGTGGAAACACTCTACCTCTCTGTTGTTTATTCTCTTTTCAGCTGGATTGAAGTAATTCCTCCTGCTCTTCTAGACTTGATCGGGGCAGTACCCAATAAGGCGGGAAATATGAGGAGGTGGGAGAGAATGAATGGGAGTGGTGCGCTCCAAAAAATAAACAAAAAGCCTGACAAATGCATCCCCCTGCACATCTCTTGCATTGCATGTTTTATTCGGCGTTTCTTCCAAATTAGGGGGAGACATTTTTGTGCATGGCTGGAATAGCCGGCCCACCTCTTCTCCTCCCTTTCCCTCTCATTTAGTGTTGAGACGGTAGACGGTAGACAGCCCCCCCCCCTCCCCCTCCATCACTCTCTTGTCTCTCTACGGCGCTCCCTCCACCCATCTGCCCTTTCCTCTTCGTTCTACCTCTACGCCTCTCCATCCCCTTCTCTCCTCCCCTTGGTGGTGGTTAATGGCACAGGGATCCAGCATGGAATATAGATCAGTGCGAGATGGATGGGGCACCAGGAGCTCCGGCCAGTCCCATAGGTCCCAGACCAAAGATTAACTAAATATTAGCTGACAGGAAGAGAGAGAGGCAGGGACACAGCTGCAGCTGCTAGTGCCACTGCCGGCAGAACAAACGACAGAGACTGTTTTTAACCCCCTTTGCTCTCGGGAGAGGGAGAGACACATGCGATAAACGCACAAGAGATGCAAAAAAATACACACAACGAATTGGGGTATACACACTGCTGTGCACGCGTACGCACATGCTACTAGAGGCACCCTGGGAGAAGAAGTCCACTAATCACATTCTTCCCCCTCTCTCCCCTGCCAAGGCGGATGGCGAGGGGGGAAAAAAGGAATAAATCTTTATTAGGAGATGTGTCCCTGCTTTATCGATCGCTTCGCTCCTTCCCAACCCTTCCGCCCTCTCCACCCCCTCTCTTTCTCTCCCCTCCTTTTGTTATTTTAGGCGTGTGTCTGCCATCCAGTCCAATTGAGTCAGGCTGTACATCAGAGAGGACCATTACCCATGTCTCCCTGGGCTGGGCTGTCACTGGCTGTGAGGGGGGTAGGAGGTGAGGTGATGTAGCCACCCAGGAGGGACAACTAGCCAGCTAACATTTAGCCAGGCAGCGAGATAGTTTTTTTGGGCAAGACTGCAGACAGACAGGGTGGCAACAACACATGGTGGCAGACAGTCACCCTCAACAATGCCAAATAACAACAATGGTACTTCACCTACATTCAAGTCCTGTATGGTTCTATGAACAGGGCATGGCACAGAGACATCCTGATTCATGGTGCTAATTTTCCGCTATAGCCAACAATGATAAAAAGCTCTCATATCTTGTTTCTGGCAAAGGCTTACGTCAAAGTATGTACCCCAAAATACCCAGATTCAAACCCAGCAACTACAACGCCCTGTAAAAACATAGGGCTGGATATGGTTTCAAATGTTTCGTTACTAATGCTGATACTCCAGTTTAAGTGCAGATATGAAAGGAAATATTTTTCCCCAATGCCTTACTTTGATAAATAAAAGACATGACTTTCTACACAATGCTGTTTGTTCAAACAAAACAAGCCAGAGTTCTCAGCACCCCTCCAAATACTTTGTCTATATAAAACATTTAGATTTTGATCAGGAACTATCTGATAAGTAAACAAGATTATGAGTTGGACCAGACATTCAGTGCTAGCTTTCGGTACTTGACAGTTTTCGATTCTGAAGGATACAAACGCATTTTGGGCCCCATCACCCAAAAAAGTATTGAGGTTCAATACCAAGCCTGAGTAAAAGATTTGTGTCCTGTGACTTGACTTGTGCAATAAGCATTCAAAGCGTCATCGAGGAAAACCCTGAGCACGGAACTGCTGATTGAGCGCATCAGCTAAATGACTAACATAAAAAGTAATGATACCAGATGAATCTCTGAAGGGCAGAGGATGCCAAATCCTGAAAAGGTTTTAGGATGGTCCTCAAAAAAAATAAAAAATACAAAAATCAGGGTAATGATCAGTTACAAACTTCAGAGAAAGACATCACAGCAAATAGGCCAAGTCCTGTTCCTCTCCTAATTCCAGAAACTGGTAAACAGAGAGCTTCTAAATGTAGAAACAGTAATAGCCCCTGAGGTCTGGATGCAGACTGCTAGCACTGAGCAAAGCACAGTGAGCATGAGCTAGCTAGCCAGCTAGGCTTCCTTTGGGAGTTCAGACACAGGAAACACTATGGAAACATGCTGTATCTAGATAGGGGCAGTGTAAATAAGATATGAGTTTCTATTGCCTGGCTTGGGAAATGAAACTGGAAAATTGAGAAGGGGAGAAAAAGAGATCATGAGAGCTTATAAACACACGGAAGGAAAGCATGAAAGAGAAGGAGGATAGGCACAGGTACGGAGTGATTGGGAGTAGAGGAGCAAGAAAATAAGACGACAGGAAGATGAAGGGTAAGAATGACGCAAGAAAAAAACCAAGCAAGCAAGGAAATGAGCAAGAAAGAAAAAGAAAGAATTCCTTCAAGATAAAACTCTTCAGAGAGGCAAACTAAATTCCATAGTCGGTTGAAAGCCTTCCTCTCTTTCCCTTTGAATCTTTCTCATTCTCTTTCTTTGTCTGTTTCTCCGTCTCTCATGCCTGGAGAGCCTTTTGAGCTCTATTCATTTCTGCCACAGAGCAGTGAATGCATGTCTCACATGCCACCCAGCCACGACATCGTTGGACCAGGCACAGCCAGAGGCACCTCACACTCTCAGGACCTCCTCCTCTGTATAGCTCACACGGCACTTGAGCCTGCCGGGCCAGAAGAGAGAAGAGGGTAAACTCCCCCTCTCTATCTGGCTCGGATTCACAATTGGGAGTGTCCACAAAAGGGCAAAAAAAAAACAAAACAAAAAACTGGGCATAAACTTTGTCCCCTCTTGGACTGATTTCTCAGATGAGAAATTTCGTATTGGAACATGCAAAAGACAAATCCAGACATTCAATCAAGCAAGCAATCTTTTCCTTTGGTCAGGTACGGTTTATTGGAAAACAATAATGTGGGCATGGGCATGTCTTTCAAGCAGAGCAATCGGCCACTGGAGGGACAACCTCACAAGATTGACCTTTGACTTTAGTAAATCCCTGGGGGTCAAGTGAAGAGGTCAACATTGGGGTAGCTCAATGCTGGGGGCGTGACCAGTCGATGAGTGAACACCTCCGTCGCGGTGTGTATGTGTGTGCGACAGGGGTTAGCGGCAGGTAAACCCTCATCCTCCGCTGTTGTTTATTCTAAGGCGCCTAGTCACTGGCACCACGAGACAAGTGTGTGTCTAAAAGTATGTGTGCAAGCAAGTGTGTGTGGGTGCACGAGTGGAAATGGGATAGGGTGGGAATGATGACAGACGGGAATGCCATCCACCCTCTTATCATTAACATGCCTCACCTTTATTCAGCCTGAAACACAGCCATAAACACGCTCATTGAGCCATTACCACACAAAGTCATACACAGACACATGCTCATATTCACACACAGAAAAACAGGCTGAAATAATCTACCTTTACTTACAACCCTGTGGAAGTATTTGGTGGAGAGTGTGTTTGTCCAGGAAGCAGCTTGAGGGTAAATCTACACTCCACTCACAATCCAACAATCATTTAGAATAACATCAAGAGTCAAAGTTAGTTTGTCACAACTCAGGAACATCCTTGTGGCTTCTTTTCAGCAAGCAGAGGCTATGGTAAAAGTTAGTTTAATGTAGACCGAGCACTACAAGCCAAAGTTATACCCTTCAGTTTTGTCTGGGATAGGCTTGATACAAAAGATTGCCCTTAATCTGGGAAAACAGCAGTTAACCTTCTACTATCGACAAAGTATACAGTGATTATGTGTACAGAAACACTCAAAATCATTTGTAGCCTTTGGGCTGATCCAAAGCTATTTGGCTTCTGGGGAGAAACAGCTGTTGACCAAACTGCACAGAGAGGCTCTGTTCTGTGGCCACAGTGAGAGCATGTGTAGTCTTTAACATGTATTCTCATACCTACAGTATGTAGTAAATAAACACACACACAAACACACACACACACACACACACACTGGACTTTCCACTGCAGTAAGCAGAGTCTTGGACTTCTTTGTGCTTATTTCAGCAGCCCATTGGTGCAAAGAGGAATTCATTAAAAAGAAAAAAAAAGTGAAAGGGAGCATCAGATAGGACAACGCTGAGTGCTGCATTCCCCTGTTGTTATTATTGCCAAATCGAAGAGAGAAGGGCGGCTGGTAATAAAAGTCATTAAATGAAATAGAAAAAACAGCCTTTAATAGGGCCTTGTCATTGTGGATTTAGTAGCCTTTCTATCGCCTGTTCCCTTTGCTCCATTCCTTGTGCTTACAGAGAAGAGAGGGGCAGAAGCTCAGTGGAAGGAGCACTGGATTCCTAGACAGAGTCAGCCAGCCGAGGAGCTGTGCTGACGCACACCCAGCAGCCACAGTCTGGGACAGGAGACAAGTCAAGCTGGAATGGGGACTGGGGCAGACGTTAGAGAGCTCATGCTGGAAATCTATTACTTTAGCTGGTTTATTTTAACAGGGACAATGCTGATCTCGTACGTTAAGCACCTCTGAAAATGAGCCGGTATTAGTGTGCAGGGTAATTTCGGTAATCGTGGTCTTTGGGCAACCAGGTAATAGGCCTGGGATTGTGGCAGACGCAAGGTGGCTACGGTTGGAACTGGGAATGGTGATTTAAGAGGGCCAGGGAGGAAACAGCTATGTCCGAGACCAGGAATGGGACAGGGAGGGAGGCTGGCTCCAGTCAGGTGGAAGGACTGGAAATAAGGCAGACAGAGCTAGCTTGAGATGTCTAATTGTACATCTTGGGTACAGTCTTGGAAATGTGAAGAGCAGGAGACCGTTATGGCTGGGTGTAGGAGATGGAACATGGCTGGCTAGAGGAAGTTATGGTCTGTGGTGGGAATAATCTATCTAGAGGCACATCTGGGTCTGGGAATGGGGTTGGTTAGAGTTTGGAGTTGGGGCTGTGACAACCATTGGGACCTTCTGGAAACTTCTGACATGCTGGGAACTTGACAGAGGTAGCAAAAGAACCAGTGGTCATCTATCAATCAGTAGGTAGGCTACAGCATGACAATGTCAGAGTTTGCTTTATGGGTTCAATCCCTGAGGGGGCCACACAGACTGAAAACTGACTTACTGTCTGTATGCAATCGAAGGCGGAAATTGAGCCTGTGCTGAAACTCATTATGAGTAGAATGAAAGTAATTATCACGTAAACACATTTCAGATTTACGCTTACTTTAACTCGGTCTTGCATGGAGTATATTCTAGGAAACTAGTGATAAACAAAAACCTCATTACCTGGACGATTAGCAATATTACGTAGCAAACGATAGGTAACTGAAAACCTTAAAAACTTTGCACAATCTTTTGCCTACACAAACTGCACAGCCATATTTGCATGCGCACACACATACGCTCACACGAAGACAGACTGAGCTAACGTGTTTCCATTACACGGCAGCTTAAATGTATCCTATCTTCTTTCCATTCGACCAACATATAATGACAAAGGCCTGGAATCTGCTTCTCCCAGTCTCTTAGATACACACAGAGAGAAAGAGAGCACTTTCCCTAAAGACTCTACACACGGATGCGTTTGCTGTCCCTCTCTCTCTCTCTCTCTGTCTCCCTCTGTCTCCCTCTTGGACAGCCATTTGTTTACACTAGCTCTAGGCTCAGCCATGTTTCCATGACGATACAAGCCCAGGGATAGTCACATGTGGCTCGGGGTAGACCTGAGGCACCGGATCCAGGATCACTGCTCCGTCAACACTCCCACCTTAGAGCTTGGTCAAAACACGACGTCTGATTATCTGACGTTACGGTATACTTTCCCAGATTCCTTATAAATAATCTCTCCGTAGCTTATTATTTAGAATAACATAAAACGTTTTTTGGGGAATATAAGTCCTGAGTCATATTGTGTCAGCATGTCTTTAAGTCCTGAGTCACAAGTTGAGCTTCTTTACAAGATATTGGTTTCACACGGAGAAAACTGCATATTCAGAAGCATTCTGTCTCTCTCTGTCTTTGGTGGTAGGCATCTGGGCTAATTCTCGACGGGCATTGTAAAAAGATAAAGGAACTCTCTAACCTAACAGGAAAATAAAACCAGATCCACCCACATGAAAAGAAACAGCCCACACACAAACAAAAAGAATGAGCCCTCACCCACCAAAAACCCAGCTCAGCCTGATAGCGTCTCGCAAAAAACATGCTCATGCAAGATTTAAGTTTGGCATCTTAAATTCTGCACCTTCATGGACAAAATGCTTGAAATGTCGATGTGGGTCCTCAAAAAGCCCTTTGAAAAGCCTTGTGAATTCTTAGTTCAAAAAAAGTGCAGAGTACAAAAATGTGTGTGCGTGCTTGAGTGTGTTCTTGCACAAACATGCTCGGTGTTACTCCACCTTTGTAAGTGGTACAGATTTCTCCTTGGCATTTGGCTTACTGCTTTGTCACACAAACAATAACCTACTAGTGTGCGCAAATATTCTTTGTTGCTTTATCAGCCCCTTTGTTTTGTGGGTGTTGTCTGTGTCTATGGGTTTTGTAAATTATGTCTGATATTGTCGCGGTTCTGCCTGAATGCGAAGCACACGTGATTTAAAGTCAATAGGAAATGACATATAGTTCTACAGCTCCTCTATTCATACACCTAAAGCGCACTTTTAGGAGCTAAACATAGGGTTTTAGGAGAGTCTGTGTTAAGACTTTCACAATCTGTGTTACAAAAAAGGAAAAGTTTAAAAAAAAACAGGGAACCACCAGCCTGGATGTTATTTCACTGTTTCATTGACATCATGATAAAAAAAGAGGGTGAGAGAGAGAGTGGATGACGCAGAAACCTAATTAAGATTCTCTAGAGCGTGAACAAATTAACCTGAGTTATGAGCATGCAGAAGCACAAGATAGACACACACAAATGCACACACACACACACACCAATTCTCTGAAATAGGTGGAGCATAGGAAGATGACATTCACACTCAAACAGGCATGACTGCCATGGACATTCAGTGATATTTTAGGCAGGGGAAAGGCAAAATATTATAAGCTATCTAGTCCAACAACACAACCATGGAAAATACACCAAAAACAGGCTACAGGATACACATATCTACTTCCATTCTTATTGAATACAAAACAGCCTCAACAAAGTCCACCTCATCACTCAGATTTGGGGCAGCAGCATGATAAAATGACATGCAGCTTGCCTAACAAGGAGAGCTGGATAAATAGGCCGTAGCATTTAGCCTACGCTAATGACAATGCAGAGAGCGACATATACTAGGCATCAGCATGTCACTCCATGGGGACATGGGGCTTACTGTCACAGGATAGTAAGAGTGTGTGTGTGTGTGTGTGTGGAGGGGGGGGGGGTAGCTAGAAATACGGGGATGAGGGGTCAAAGGGAGGAGGAGTGGACCAGTACATGTCATAAATGAATGAGAAGAGAGGGGATGAACTTGACCCAGACTGGAGGACTAAAACAGGAAGATGGGTAATGAAGTGCAAACATGCTTTGTCATGCCATGTTAGAGCCATAGGATTAGAATTCTATAATTAGAGGATGGGGCACCATAATACTAGCCTTCCTTTCAGCATGATGAGCTGCCGAGTCTAAATTACACAAGGGGGCTGCAGAACAGATGCTGTGATCAGAACAGGCAGTTCTGGAAGTTTTCTATATACCGGTAAATGATTCTAAGTTACGACGCCGTCTGACTGACAACCTAAAGAAAATTGAAACTTGGCACATCAGTGAGATTTACTGATATTTCTGTGATCAGCTCATGACTGTGTAATTTTTATGACAGACAGCGGTTGTTATGGGACTGTTCTCCGAGGCAACATGCATATTTCATTTTATTCATTTTCAGTTTTTAAAGTATTATTGCACACAGAACTTTGTCATAGAGGTTGAGGTCAGGTATGTGCTCCACTGCCTTGTCAGCGGCTGCCAAATGTATTACTGATTCGACAGTAGAAAGAGTGCAATCAGGCTGAAGCTGGGTTGTTATAACACCACTATAAACAGGAGGAGCAGTGGACTGCTAGGTAACACTTGCATTTATATATGAATATTTATCTCAAGGGCTGGCATTGGAACAGATGAGCTCGCATGGGAGAAAGAACAACCCATCCATCTCACTCTCTCCCCTTCTCTGCGCTTCATTCTTTACTTTCATACATCCCCTTCTCTTGCAATCACCATTTCAATGCCTCTTTCCTCTTTTGCATTTTCCACCCACTTTTTCCCTCTAGGCTTCCCCTCTTTTTCTTGATATCACCCGATCTATTGCTCTTCCCCTTAAACGCCACCCCCCTATCCATTCCCTCTGCAGCACTGACGTATGGAAAGGGACGGAGGAAAAAAGGAGAAAGCGTGTGATTAATGTCTTTGAGAAAAAGATAAATAATCACAGGAGACTGGGGGCTGGTAGTTGGCCTTAGGGGAGTAAATATGGAGAGTTTTATAGCTGCTCACTTGGGAGAGAGGGAGGTGGAGGATGAGATGAGAGGGGGAGGAGAGGAATACAACGACAGCAGATCCATTCAAGTATATTAGCCCGCCCCCCCCCCATACACAATAACCTTGGCATCTATCCTATTGCTCTACTGTCTTTCATCATCAACACTGAATCCCATCCCACTGACAACAAACACACACACATACACGAAGCCACACAAAGCCATGCACGCTTGTGTGCACACACATACACACCCTGACAACCACCCTGCACTTTTCTTCCAGGCCAGACCCACTGTATGTGTTTGATGGGCCAATACATGTGGTGTGTGATGTGGCTGACAGCCCCCTCTCATGCTGCCCTGCTTTTAAGCCCTCATCCTCCAGTGGCTGCCTGTCCCCTGGAGTAGATTGCATCTTTTATTTATCACTTTCTCTTCCGTGGCTCTATTTTCCCCAGCTTAAAAAAAAAATAATAAAAAATTCTGGGGCGAAAATTGCAATCAGCATAACATGCCCTCCTCCTGCTGTGTACTCGCCTGTCATCCTCCACTCTCTATGAGCATGCAGGATGAGACTGACAGCCCGTGCAGACGAAGACACACACACACACACACACCCACACACACACACATGCAAGCACAATCCCCCTCTGTGTTTATCAAACCCCCACACACACTCTTTTCTCTCCCTCTCTTTCACACATACAAAAACACATGCGTGGCCAAATAAAATGACCCCGTTACCCTCTTTGTCACTATTTTCCAAAGCAGACGCGTACATATCTCCTCACTGACGCCTTCCACTATTTTACCCCGTGCCGAGCGTTTTCGCTTCCTAAAGCCCCAAAAGAGTGAGCACATAAATGAGTCTAATGCTGGGGAATCTGGTAAACAGGCCAGAGAGGGAGGGAAAGCTGCCTGCCTGTCTGTCTGCTCCATGGCTACTATTGTGCACTGCACATTCTCTGAGCCCACAAGAGCTGAAGCCATCTCCACACAGATTCTTTGGAGGGTTAGTAAGCCAAGAAGTGAGAGAGGGAGCAAGGGAGAGAGATGGAGAGGGTGAGGGAGGGAGGGAGGGAGGAGGAAGAAGATCATGCATAAAATCTTGTTTGCAGAATGCATTAAGATTCAGATGAACTGGGGAGGTTAATGGGATTAGAATCCTGAACCGTTTCCAAGGGTGGGGAGTCGGATTGACAGCTGAGTCTATTGCACTGACGATTGCAGTGAAATATTGTGGCTCTGGCAAAGGCAGGCAGCCAGGCAGGGAGGCAGGCAGGGGGTTGCTGAGCACCTCTGGTTACTCCGAGCTTTACCACAAATAATGCAGCAGAGAGGGGGGGGGGGAAATGCATCTTTGCCTTTACCAGCCGCATATGGCCTGGGCATTAACTTAATATTGGGAAGGCAGCAGAAAAGCTTCAGCCTGTCTCACAAAGGTGTTTGGCAAACAAAATAGAAGCACTGTGGCTTTAAATCACCGTCCCTCCCACCCTCTCTAAATATCGTCTATTTAGCCAGCGGTGAAAAGATATAGGGGGCTTTTGTCTGCGTGCCCATTGGTGGGGGCATGGAGAGCTGGAAAGACATAAAAATAGGAACAAAGTGCTAAGCTTCCAATTGGGATGGCTCTGGGCAATTCAATGCGCGTCGCTCAGTGGGCAAAAACAAGGAGAAGTGAGCTAGCGTACTATTACGGGCTTATCTGAAAATAGGCTATTCTCACGCCGCTATAAGGTAGACTGGTGTGGAAATGCCCTGCATTGTTTATAATACACACGGCTATGGAAGGCAAACACAAGCCCTTTAAAAGTCTGGCATGGTTCCATGTAAAAAGGCAAACAGTGCGAGTTCGCTGTTCTGTTTATTATAGACTGTTTTCCTGCTTCATTGTAACGTTACGGTCCACTCACCGACTTGCAATACGTTGTCCACCCAGCCACCCTCTAGCAGAGTGACACCCCTTAGGAAAGGCAGCTGGGTCTCGTCATTATTGTCCCCGCTAGTTCCACTTTCCTCTCCGCCGGCGTTGAAAGAGGAATACATACAGATCTCCTTCTCGCTCCTCGGGAATGACCAGTATACGATCCTCCGCTGGACAGGCTCTGGGATCCTCTCGAACCGCTCCTCCACCCTCTGGAACGGCCACTTCTCGGCGACTCTGCGTGCCGCGATGTCGAGCAACGACTCGGGGTTGTGCGTTTTTCCATTCCCCGACCCTCCCGGAGCGGACCCTGCGCCGCCACACAGGACTCCTCCAGCCCGCTGCCCCTGCCTGCACGCCGGGTTGTAGCCGGGCCTGCAGCAGAGCCGCTTGGCTGGGGGCTGCTGGACTCGCTCGGCCATGATCGCACCGCTTCCAACCTGAAGCGCAGTTCCTCTCCGATCATATAAACGGGATAAGGAAGAGAAAGGGGCAATCTCGCACCGATTGTTTGCCGTACATGGAGAGACTGCCCTTATTTGGAAAGGTAGGCGGCGCCTGCGAGTTCCGTGAAGTCCTTTGTGTTGTCAAAGTAACCGGGATGGGCGGGATCCTGGAGCGCTGCCAGCGCACGAGTGGCGCTATAAAAGGAACTGGAGGCGGAATTCCCGAACGTCGGCAAATCCTTTGTGAAGCCGTTCGGGAGCGCGAGGGCGGAGCCCCGGCGGCCGACGTGCTTTGAAGTTTCCTTCTTATTTGAGTTTAAAGGCGGGGACTTAATCCAGGGGCGGTCTCGCAGTTTCCCACAGGGTAAAAGGGGGCAAGAAAGCTGACTTTTTTTCCCTTTGGAGCCTGTGCTACCACCCCGGGGCTCTAGCTTATTCGATAACAACGTGATGGTTGTTTTCGAAGCTTTGGTCCAAAGGACTCTCAGCTGTCAAAGACAGAAAGGGCATGGGAGGAACGTAAAGATATGACGCTGGACATGCTTGTCCTCTGTAGTCACTAATCAGTCTTTTTGGTCAGCTGTTTGGTTTAGCCTAGGCCTACTGTGCTGCAGTCTATGGACAAGTAACCACAAACACACTCTGAAAGGCCAGATTCCTCTCTCTCTCTCTCTCTCTCTCTCTCTCTCAATATTCATCTTAATTAAGGGTCTTAGAGTTGCTCCACAGATTTTGCACATAGATGCCTTGTATAATTGTATATAGGGGGAGTAGCCTAGGTCTATTCAGTCTGTGAAAACACTTTTAGGCATCTTCTGTGGCTTGGGAGGAGCTCCCTGTAAATCGGAGAAAATAACTTTGATGATGTCATCAGGATTATCTTGGATTGGAACAATTTGAAACAGAAACCCTATTACATATTGGGGGGTGTAGTGTTTGAAAGACGTGGGCATTTACCAGGCATAAAAACTACAATGCTATCAAGTTGCATTATGCAAAGTGTAGGATCCAGTGTTTTTGAAACTTCAAACATAATGGTGACTTCAGGTCCAGATATCTCAGCATCTGCTGTTCATTGAGTTTGACCATTATTTATTTCACAAGTCTCCCAGCTTTATGAAAGTGCAACACTAAATTACTGGAGTACCCTCTTTAAGAGCTCCGGGTCAAATCATGTTCTCTACTCTATAGCCTATACTCACTCCAGTAGTGAAAAGCAAAATCAAAGGATGTTGGAAATTCCTCAAGATCTGGCCAGACTAGTGGTTTTTCTTGTAACAATTATGACACACACCACTAGTGGAGCTGGTTAACTATAAATTGTGGTGCAGTCATTTTATGGTCCTGCTCCCTGCCTGCTGATATTGTTAGTTCCATAGCTGTGTCATGAAAAGGGGGCCTACTTCTGTAGGAGTAAAATCATCAGGGGTTCAGGGTGCGGCTGCATTGCCCCCCCCCCCGATGAGACAGAAGCTAATAATTATAAGCACCAGATTGGGGATATTTTTCTAAATTGTCTATAAAACTTGGCCAAAACTATGCTGGTAAACTTGAATGTGTGTTTACAATGTGTCTGCATGTGTTCCCAGCTGCCCCTCTCCTTCCTCTGTGAGTAGGTCTAAAAGGCTGGCCTTTGAACTGCTCTGAAAGTGATCCATGCTGTATGGACAGAGCAGATGTGGCCTAACCTGATTTGGTTTCAATACTTCCCCACAGGAAGTTCACAAAGCCAGCAGGTCCTCCTTTGTTATGTTAGTCATTTTTCTCAGAGGGCTGGTGGAGCTTTTTACACAGTTATTTCCTTATTGTTTGCTTTATTCTTCAGACAGAGCAGTTCCACACGTGATCAGAGGTTTCAGCAACAGCTACATAAGATCTGAGTCCGTATCCAGTTATAAAGTGGACTACATTGTGTTTTTTCAAGAGTTTTGTATTTTTAATTTGTATTCAAGGTGATCTTTAATCACCATCCAGCAGACATTGTTTTACAGCATATCAATGGTAGGGAACCCTGACAGTAGCCTATATCAACAGACAAGAGAGGGCTATTTACAGATAATCTGGGGGTTTCAGCTGTCTGGTCACAGGTGTGCTTTCCTATTATTAAACTAATGAAAATATAAATGTATTGCATTATGTTTTAATGTTTTATTACTGCTGCTTTCACTCACTCTACTGTAACTCTATTTTTGTATGGTTTACTACATTTACTGGGTGTTCTCATAAACCTCTGCTCTGTCCCTGTCAAGCAGTTTAAGGTTAAGATATAAATGCACATAAGAGCACTAACTTATCTTCATAACTATTTGTATCAACACTGTAAAGTTATACAAATTGTAGGCTACAATATTATATCTAAAGTACTGCACTAAATACTGCATGATTTTAAGTTTTCATGTTTACAGGACATTTGGCACATTGCTAAAGCTCCAAAGACTGACTATGACTACTAAAGCACACAGGGCCTAGTGACTTGAACACAAAGTCATGCATATTAGGCGACTATGATCAATTAAAAGGCAAAAGTCGTTCCAAAGTCACCAAAGGACAGCGCTTTGTGTGAGTGTCAGTGCTTTTGGTGCAACATGAGCTCTGTATTTTGATGGTTTCTAAATCCAGTTTCTAAGGCTAACGGACTACATTTCCCATGTTTTAAGGTAAACGTCATATCCAATCATGATCGAGCAGTAAGTAGGGACCTTAACGTTACCAGTTACACTTCCCGGAACAGAGAAGAGCTGCTATTTATTATCGTGGATACAAACCAAACCTCTGCACTTTGGTACGTTTATTTTGTGTTTAGATCGTTTTTAACACCCCAAACCAATATGAAAATATATATTCGCTGTTTCGTCACATTCATATGCATTATTGTTGCGCTGCTTAGCCGGCAGTAAGTGCTCTTGCTCCTTAAAGTTAGGCCGCTATAGCTAGATGGGCGGGTTAGCTAACGTTAGTGTTGCTAACGTTAGTAGAAACGTAAGTCTTTCATCCACATCTCGGAAATTCAGATCTAGCTAATCCTATTGTTAGCTTTTGTTTGTTTCGTCAGCTTGGTTGTATAACAAAAATAGTTTGTAACGGTTTTGTCTGTGGCTAACGTTAACTGTTAGCGCTAACGTGTGCTAGCTGCGACCCGGATTGATGCTAGTTAGCCGGTGGTCATTATATGAGTCGGAGCGCTTAATAAGTAGCAATAACTTATGTTAAATGGCTTGATAAAACCGTATTGATGAATCGATCTGTCATTACAGTGATGCCAGTGGGTAGCATTGTGATAATGATGGCTTATGGCGTTTGAAAATGTAATATAACGTTAATCTTTCTGTGTTAATATCACTGAGTTCATTTGGAATAACACATTAACTGTCAACTTTTTAACAGCTTACTTTACAGCTATTTACAAGGCCAGTTGTCATTTTTGTGTGACTATAATTACTGGACGTTATAGATACGAAACGTTATTACCCATTGTACAGAACAGTTACCAAGTCAGGTGTTTTTCTAGAAGGAGTTGTGAAATACTTGAGAGGCCCATCTGAAAATGACTCCAGTGTCATATCTAGTATCAAACTGCAGATTCTTTAAGTCAAAGCAGCTGTACTATCGTTACACTCTTCCTTACACTCTTGTTGTTATTCGCCTTAGATGCTTCAATAAAATCCAGTGAATCGAGTTGCCTTTGACTCAGCAGTACTGGATATCCTATGACCTGGATGACTGAACTACTACCGTTAATTTCACCACTTTATGTTTGATTCCCTTTGACCACACAGCCCAACGTGATGAGCATCAGCTTAGCAATTTTAACATGGTTTTACTCAGAACAGGACATCCTGATGAATATCAGTTTGGATTGGACCTATGACGACACCCTGAGATGATATCAATTTGTCAACTGTCAGAGATTTTGCCATACTATTATTACACTGTTGTTGTATATAATAATAATAATATAACCAATAATGCTATTCCCTTAGTATCTATGTGTGTATTAGGTCATTGTGGGCAATGTTGCGAATCAATGAGCAGTATTGCTTTATGTCACTATAGGATTTTTTAAAGCTTTTTTTTTTTTTAGACAATTAGACAGGAAAGTAAAGAGGTAGACAGGAAACAAGGGAAGACAGAGAGGGGTATGATAGGCAAGGCAACACAGGTCCCTGGCCCGAATTCATCCATGGATGTTGCGGGTATGTGACTTAACCATTAGGTCATCAGGAAGCCCTGCAATATTGGATTTTTATGTTGTTGGGTATTTTGTTTTTGCATCAATGTGAGAAAGTACCGTAACTTGTCAGGTATTTAATTAGCTAGCCTGCTTTTTTTGTGCAACTGGCTGTCCAAAACCCAAATGTAAATAAATGACAACGAGCCGATTTATCAAAATTGGTGACAATACATATTGGTTTTCCAGAAAATGCTCTATATGGCTATATATTTCTGACAGGACAATTATGAAATTGCATCGACTGTAAAGCAGATTGTATCCATAGCACCCACTCCTAATATCATTATAATTTTTTCTCTCTACATATCACGCTGCTCTGCTTTCTCTCTTGGTACCCTTTCTCAGGTTTGATTAAGCCTCATTTTTGCTGACCAGGATGATTGATGTTCGGGCATGGGCAGAGTACGTGGTGGAGTGGGCCGCCAAAGACCCCTACGGTTTCCTCACCACTGTCATACTGGCTCTCACACCTCTCTTCATTGCCAGCGCACTGCTGTCCTGGAAGCTGGCCAAGATGATCGAGGCACGCGACCGGGAACAGAAGAAAAAGCAGAAACGTCAGGAAAACATAGCCAAGGCCAAGAGGACCAAGAAAGACTGAGCCTGTGAGGGTAGAATGAGGGCATAAAAAAAAAGGAGGAGCAACCACCACGCTCACAGCCCTCCTTATTCCAAATAATGACACGGTGCCCTTCCTTGTCCCAGCCCTACTGTCAGCACAGGGCCACTACGCCTGATGTCCGGGGTAGGAGGAGGGACACTGGCCCCACAGGCCTAACAGTGCTGAGACAGACAGTACTGCCTGGAGGAGGCTCGTCCCAGTGGGACTTTGGTCAGCAAGAGCACAGTGGTCATCTGTATGATTTTTTTTTTTTTTACAGAAGTCCGCTGATAATATTGTGCAGCTGTTGCAACCCTTGCATTCCATTGTTAGCATCCATGTTCTGCTGAATTGACGATGTAATGAGCATACTGGAACTTTTTCCAAGTCACTTGCAAAAATCCAAAATACTACTTTCTAATCAATAAAGTTTTCATGGTTGATATGAAAATCTAATTTCCTCTTTGTGGATTTAATATTGGACTGGAAAACGTATCACAAGCCCTTTTAATTCGGGGGCACATAAAAAGCATTCATCCCCTCATGTTTTATTGTGACACTGCACCAGAGTGCATGTAATAGGCTTCTATGCACTGATCGACAGACAATACTGTCAAAATGAAAACAAATTAATCAAAATCAAGCACAGGCATAACCATACCTGTATACAATAAGGGTTAAATACTAATACATCTGCAAGGTCCCTTTCCTGCTTAATCAGATTGTAAAAAAACTACAGTAAGAAGACAAAGGATGGTCAAACAGAAACCAAAAGGCTATGTAACAGCTGTAAAAGACAACACATAGATGCCGTTATTAAATATTGACTAGAAGGGATTGAAATGGGTTTGACTTGGTCTGGTTTTATTGTCATGCAGTCATGTATTTGGGTTTTACATACTGTATGTTCTTAATGAAGATCTTTTCGCAAAGATTTATTTCAATTGGTTAGTCTTTATTTATTAGTATTAAAAATGAATTACATTCATGTGACTGTGAAATAATGAAATATTCCAAAGTCCAGTGGGATGGGTACTTTTTATAGGTACTGTGATTCTAAGTACCTTTGAACTTTAGAGAAGCTGCTAAAATAGATGATTCTAAATACAGTGGACAAGCGCACATTTCTGCAGGTTGAAATTTTATTCATCCCTGGGTTGAGAGCATTTAGAAAATCATACGGAGTAGGGGGACCGTGTTTTCAACTGCGGGATCCTAGTTCATACCGTAACATTCATTCTTTTGACTTTGACAGACATATTAACACAGTATTTAATGTAACTACAGCTTCATGACACCAATCTTAGCTGATTTCAGAGTTAGCAATGATCCCATCTACATATTCCCACAGGATTAAACATATGCGTTTCCATGTGCTCCCTCAACAAACAGTACTTTTCATCTTTACAATGTCTAAAAATGTTCTCTGAGGGGTGATTAAAAGAGCTGCACACTTTCTTCGGTCCTAGCTAAACAATTGAGGTCCGTTCTTCTGATCAGCTTGAATTTATATAATTTTCTATTTATCTACTTTTTTTTTTTTTAAATGATAAGGAATCAATAACAATGTAATTAAAATAGTCATAATTTATTAGCACTTATTTCTTACAATATCTCTTAAACATGATAGTGTATTTCTAGTTGTGTACTTACTGACTACTAGAAGTACAGAACATTTCTGTTTTTCTTAACTTTATTAACAGACCTTCCAGCTACATTAAATCATTGTAGTCAGCTTCAAGATGAGGGAAGGTTATTGTTTTGTGTGCATACAATATACACCAAGGGACTGGAAAAATAAGAAACCCTCGTATAATGTGATACAGTCCGATAAAACAGCCTTGATAAGCTTCCTCTGTGAAACGTATAATTCTGAATTGTTTGGGACTGACTCAGAGATGAGTTGATTAAACGCTGGTGATTTCTGAGTTCATGGGTTGTGCTGGGGTTTGCTTGGATTGCATTAAACTGAGAGGTGCTTCCAACATTTCATTTCAAAGTCTCAACTTCAAGTGAACATCAGTTTCTTTTCTATTGGATTGTATTACGTTGTACTACGGTCTCAGTGTGGATGTGGACGTCGCTGTCTATTTCTTGGGCATCCAGGAGCCAGGCTGGAACGTGTTTGAAGTGCTGATGGGGTCTTTGCTGATCTCCTGCTTGCCAAAGCTGGTGGTGGCTGCATGGCCCTTTGCCAAAGTCTTTGCAGGAGTCGCCACCAAACCTTCCTCATACTCCTTGGCCTGTAGGGCCAGATCTTTCTCCTCCACCTCCTTGGCCTTCAGTTTGATCTGCTCCCTGTAAGACTCATTCTTCAGCAGCTCCTACAAAACACACAGGTGGACATACATGCATATTCAGGGTTCCTGCAGTGTTCACCAAATTCAATTTGAGATTTTTTCAAGACCTTTTTTTTTTTTTTTTTTTTGTTTTTTAAATACCACCAATTTAACACCTTTATCATGGTCCTACGTATTCAAGATGGAAAACCAGTAGGAAAGATATGGCCTAGAATAATTTATTAAGTACATGAATTTAGTGACATTAATAAGATTTGTTTCAGTACTCTCCAGCTACATATAACAATAATTCCTAGTGTTCCTAATATACATTGACATGATCGGGACCCAGATAAGTGGCAGAAGACCAATGGATGAATTAACCAATTAAAAATGTACCAATTTAAGTTTTTACTAATATCGACACTTCCCCTTTACGAGTCGATGAGCTTCCTACCTTCTGTGACTGGCAGTGTTTTCTACAGGTTTGATGGCTCTGACTGACAGCCTCCTGCGCATGCAATCCACTGTCACAACAAACCCACTTATAGTTTAAAGATGTTTAAAGTCTCAAAAAAGCCCAAAAAAAAAAACAAAAAAAAAAAAACCCAACAACTTAAAACTAATGTTACTGCCTATGGCAGGCAAGAAAGAATATTCAAGACTTTTGTGAATGAAATTCAAGACTTTTTAATAGCTTCTGAGGCCTTTTTTGTTGTTGAGGGAACCGAATTCTTGCAGATACCCTGATATTGTAGCCTGTGACACCTTATATACATACATAAATACTGGGCTTTAGGGCTGGGTGATATGAAAAAATCCTCTATCAAGGTATATGTAATTTTCTATCATAATATAGATACATTTCAGGATATATTACATTTTTGGAAAAATTATAAAAAAAATTGTTGCATAAACAAATCTGGAGTGTCTATATTTTTGGCTCATTAAAGTACATTAAATACCTCTGAAAACAAAAATGTTCATCACATTGATGTAAAAATCATATAAAAATCCAATAAAGCTCATTCATGGACAACACCCAGACATTTTAACAGGGACAGCTATCACGGTTATTAACGGTATGGCACCATCTCTGATGCTTGACACATTTATAGTCATATCGCCACCTCTACCGAACATCATCTAACAAGGTCTGTGGTGTTGGAAATATTTAGGTGGCAGTCCTCCTGAAGACTTAAGAAAATGGAGGGTGAAGATTACTTCTTGGATCCTCCAAACTGTCCTGCAAAGCTGGACCAGTGATAATTCCCGCTCCTTATCAACTGCCGCGGTCATCTGAGAGCAAGGCACAAAAAGGCAACTGATCACTAGTCAAAAGCAGGAGCGACGTGAAGTTGCACTGGGCAGTTTCCAGGAACAAATGTGTGTATTTGTCGAGTATGAAGTAGGGCATTTACTAGAAAAAGAACAAGCGTGTTCGGTTAACTTATACTGGTCCAATAAACCCTGGTTAAAAATGTAGTGCTTGGAATGGATTGGTAAACTAACATGACAGGAGGCATTTGCAATCTAAATAACGAATCCAGCTCATGGAAACAATTATAACCTGAACATAAACCACCAGCGGAATAGTTACCCACTTGAGCTACAGCTAGTGTCCAGTGATGTTAGCCTCTCCCTAGCATGGGAAACCAAAAAGGAAGGGAGGACTGGGCATAATGCTGTTGTGCTGTTGGCAGAAACGAAGGACTGGAAAAGAGAGGGGAGAGCCGTGGCCAAGAAGCCCCGCTTTGGGGAGGGAGACAAACATACTGAGCTGCTTTTCCAGCCTGTTAATGACAGGATTTAATCCAATCAATTTATGTCGGTTTGGACCGGGAAGAGAGGGAGCGTGACAAGGGGTAGCGTAATGTGCTGGGAGTGAAGCCTTGGCCACATCAACGCTGTCCAGCTGTCGATGGCAGCTATTGGGCAGACGCAAGGCAGAAAATTGGAAGAGAATGTTCTGGCAATAGAGGCAGGGGATGGCATTGGCCACTGGCAGGGAGCGAGGACAGAGAGATAGAAAGAGTGCCTGGGTATTGGCCTTCCAAGGGATTTCCTATAGACCCACATTTTGCTGGCCAAATTATTTCCAGTATTCTCACATTTAAAGAGCAATAAACCCAGTGAGAGGTACATGAGGGGAAAAACTGCACTCCTTCAACATTCCATATTGAAGACTGCCAGAAATAAAACACAAAAAGCCGAGATGCAGGCTTTTGCTGGAAAAAAGAAAGTAAACTAGGACATGGTGTCAGTGAGCCCCTTGTTCAGAGGCTGTCTTTGCTCTCCGCCTCGCCATCAATGCACTTCAGCTGCTGTTTATTTTAACACCTGTCCCCCAAAGTTCCTGGATTCAGTTCGAAACTGTAAGATAAAACAAATCAAAGCCTTTCCTCTCTGTCTTTGCTTCTTTCCCTCCCTTGTAACCAGTCCCCCAGAGTCCAACCATCAGCACAGCAGGGAGGATGGGGGGGGGGGGGACGTACCTCGACGGAGGGGGGCTCCTTCCGTCTGCCTCGGATCCAAGCTGGAGGAGGAGGAGAGAGGAGGAAAAAAGAAGAGTGAGAACACCCACACAAACATACGCTGCACAAACAAAACCTGCAGTCATATTTAAAGGCTGCTGCTATAGCATCACTGAGTTTCAGGGCACTACAGTAGCTCGGTGCAACTACTGAGTAACCAAGCTAGCTGGGAAAATGTATCCAGGGTTTTCAGTTTGTTGTGTTTCATTTCACTAAATCACGCTATAGGGAAAAATGCGGAATGTTAAAACACCCAAGTTATACACATGATCAACTCAAAACACTGATGCTGCTTCAGTCTAGGCAGAGCAGGGCCACAGAGTATTGTGTCTCAGAAGAGAAAGTGTAGATCTGCTCTGATCTTTGAATTTGAAAGTACACACTCTGCCATTCTCCATCAGTGCCTCTGTCCTTCTTTCTCCTCCTGAGTAGAACTGTGTCTGTCTGTCATCTCTTTTTCTTTTTAAGGAGCTCTATTTTGGCTGAGCTGGCTGCACAGCAGAGCAGGTTAAAGGGGGGGAGAGAGAGAGAGAGAGAGAGAGAGATTTTCTAACTCTTCCTCCAGCTAGCGCAGGGATTCTGGGCCTCTTTTATCCCTTTCTTATTTGCATCCTGATGAAAATGCATGAGGGATGGGGCTAGGCAGGATGAGGGGTTTAAGGTGGATAAAGCCAGTCTGAGACAGAGGGAACAGTTTGTATCGAGTTGTAAGAAATTTGAAACACTATTTTATGGTACGGTTGTATAACACCAGCAGAAGGCGTCTTTGATAAACTCATGAATACACTTTTCCCAACCCCCATCTCGCAGTATGATAAAAAAAAAGAGAAAGAAAATCAATGGATTAGCCTAGGCCCCAATAGATGCAGCCATGAATTTGTTATTCCATTTTATTTGTGCAGCACTTTGTGTACTCTGCTGGGTAGCTCTTTTGTTAATATTGTCATTAATCCATGATAGTGACAACGATATCCGTGATGGAAAAAATATGTAACAGAGATGCTGCAGTCCAGACTTACCGTCCCACTCCATCGGTATGCTGCCTTCTATATATTCATATTCTGTAGGATTGGCTGCCACTACCATCCGCTTGGCACGGACGGGCCTTCCTGGGAAACCGACAAAAATAAAAAAAGGAGAGAAAAAGACAGCGAGAGGGAGCACATGAGTGAGATGGAGATGCTCAACAATGATGCATACAAAAAACGCAAAGGAATACAAACAAACACAAAGAGGCGCAGACACAATGCTCACTGTCTCCTGCTCGCACAGACACGCAGATACAGACAGACGCACAGACACACAAATACACAGAGGGATGACAGCACTGTGACAGGCCATGGATGATTACCTCGTGGCCCTCGGGCCCTTCTCCTCAGATCTCGCTGAGTGGCTCCAAATCTGGGCTAAGCCTTTATGCAAATCAACGTCCCTTTAACCCAACCAACCACAGCCCCCCTCACCGACAACCTCTTCCAATCACAGCGCTCTGGCTAACAATGCCCTCCAAAATCAACATCAAGCCGAGCAGGAGACAAAAGAGGTCAGATATCACAGAGAACAGGAGAGGCACGAGCTGCGTGGAATATTAAGTGCTCCCTTCCCTATCTGTATACAGCACGACGCTCGCTAGCAGCAAGGCCACCGCCAATTATTTTGGTCGAATCTGCTGATTAGACAAGTTTGGCTGGCACACAATGACATGGAGACAGAGGTAAATTTGGGGGGGGGCAATTGAGAGAGATAGAGACAGAATAAGACCGAGAGAGAGCGAGAGAATTAAAAAGAGACAATTGTGTTGTGTGTCTTTGTGTGGTGCTACAGGGCTTCATACAGTGTTCACTAATAACAAGTGCTGGGTTTCCATAGGTTCTCCTCACAGGTAGCCGGATGTCCATCCGTCGCTCCCTTCCCTCTGAGAAATGATGAGGCAAGGAGGTAGAAGGAGGGACAGGGAGAGAGAGAGAGAGAGTGATGATGCATGGCAAACATGGCTAGGAGGAGAGAAATGGATGGGCAAGGAAAACAGCACGCTCCAAAACACAGACAATCTGTCAGGATTCCATCAACGTTTCTCCGCAGCTGACTGGACATGGACAAATGGAGGCAACCACCTCCATGCACACCGCAGACTGATGGCCCTAATGTTTACCTCAACCATAACAGATAGCTATGGCACAGGCATGGATGAATGATGGCACTCAAAAGTGTGTATACGGGAGGCTGTGTTGTTACTTTGCTTGGGCCTTCTTAATTAAAGTTTAGCGGTTCCGTTTTAAACCAATTCTAATGGAGACAAAAACACTTTTCATGCGTGTGCTGTTCTGTAATTATGCCGTATGAGGATGATTCCTTTCCATACTTTATCCAGCCTATATAGTAATCAGGTCAGCTAATTAGGCTAGTATTGCTTTGGTTCCCACTAGATTGTCACTATAGGGCCTCACAGGCTCCAGCTCTGCAGCTTTAGTTTTCTGATATCCAGCTCCGAGAAAAACGCTGCATTCTTTCACCTTATCTGCAAAGCTGGCCCAGCAACGTGTAAAACACAATCTATGATCCTCACATTTGTTTACATGTATGCCTTAAAATGTCTTCTGAGAAACGGTTTCCTAGAAAACCCCCACGATAGCAAAACAAAAACAGCTGCCAGCCAACAAAAGGCTGTGTTCTCTAGGCAATGCTAACAAATACATTTAACAGGTATGCTAATTATAAACAGATCGTATCCATATTTGCATTGGGTGTGGGTGGCAGCAATGGTACAATTATGAATTATGATGCAGTCCCCACAAGCAATGTGCTTAGCTACAGCTAATGCCAAACTAATAAGCATAAAGAGAGGCACCCACTTTTCCTCTGTCTCTATCTCTCTCCGCTAGGTCGCATCTCCCCCTCTACTCTCTGTCACACTCCAACATGGCTCTCCTCTTGTCTTGTTGCTTTTGCAGCATGACTAAACCGCTTCCACCACGGCTTTTATCCTTGGATTTGAATAACAACTACAGTATGTACATATATTTATGAAACACGGCTGATCCTCCCACCCCGTACACATTGGGAGGAGGCTTGTCATTCGGATTGGGGTGACTCTCGCTCTCTTGGTAATCTCTGATCTGGGACAGCGACGTAAAAAACACACAAAGTAAAAACAAATGTGCAAGATTAAAAACAACCTTACTAGTGGACATCGGGTTTATTAAAGAATGCAATTACTGCTTATAGCCCTACTCTTCATGTAATGTAGCACAATAGAATTGTGGGACATTATTTGCACAGTGATTTCTCAACTCAAGGGGCTGCCTGCAACTAATGATTACCGTCATTATCAATGAATCCATAGATATTTTAAAAACTTAAGTCTTTCTTTATTTTTCGAATCAAACAACAGAGAGAGAGAGAGAGAGATATGAAAGAGGTTAGGGGCTCTCGATCTCAGCGGGCCCCCTTGTGACAGGTCTGCCTTCCCATCACTCACTAGGGGAAACCTACTTACCAGTCACACACACACACACACACACACACACACAGGCTAGAGAGCAGGCAGATTAACCTGAGGGACGGGAGCGAGGACGCTGCCTCTTACCGTGAAGGACAAACGCAGCACTGCGTTGGGGAGGGGAGGGGCCAGCGGCAGGAGGAATGAAATCCCATTGCATAAATATTCATAAGCCATCTCACCTGTCTGAGCGCGACTCATCTGTGGAACCGGGTGCAGGGGGGGGGACAGGGAGGCAGGATGGGCGAGGGGTTGCCGTGGCAGCCAGACGGGAGCCAATCAAACGGCAGGTATGCCTATCCTTCCCGTTCGTTAAAATAAGACGATGCGCTCTCAAGGATGCTCTTTGAACCCTGAACACACCCCGCTAAACTCCATCACCTGCTTCAACACAAACAAAACCCCAAACTTCACACATTAGCTCCCAGGTGAGTACAGCTGGGGGCGACCTGAGAGGTTTTTCACCTCCACAATGTCATTCCGGGTGTCTTGGGCTGTCCCTCTCGCAGTGTGCACTCGGTCTTTGATTACAGACACAGATGTCAGGGGAACACACCTCGATTGGCAACATCTGGGTATGAGGTGCCCTAAAATACTCAGATAAGACAGAACAGAATGAGCTCTCTGAATCTGGCTCCCACTGGTGCACCTACATGTGCTGATGATCTCCTCATCATCAACGCCGACGTCTATCCTGAGAAACACCATGTTCACTTTGTCTTTGAAAAGACTGCACCACTTCCAACAGCATAGCACCCAACTCCAGCTCTCCCTCTCAATAGACTTTTAGGCCAGATACTGTGGTGGAAGAAAATGTCTCCCTGAAGCAGCGAGCCCATCAGCCTGGATTGAGCCTAGTTTATTCCTCTCCAGCTGAGCTGTGTTCTTGGGAGGGATGGGGGACCAATGCGTGAATGGTAATGGACAGCTTTATGAAGACAGAGTGATCCGATAAGCATCAGTGATACAAGGGCAACCAGGTACCAATACTGACACCCTCTCCTTCTCTCTCTCTCTCCCTCCAATCTCTTTCTGTGGAGAAAAAAAAAAATGGAGGGGATGTGTAAGGCCTGTAACCATGGTTACCCATTAGCCCTGAGCCTAGTGATGCGGGATGAGGTTTAGAGGGAAAAGGCCAGCCGTTGTTTTGCATCAGTTCTGGTGAGAGGAGGAGCTTAGGCGTAAAGTAGGCCTGCTGCTGCTGGTTTGTTTTTTTTTGTTTTATTTTTTTTATTCAGCCCTCATTCTGTTTGCCCCTGCTGCTGTCGATCCCGCTGAGGCTTGAGCGACTCACTGCAGAACAGAGGAGAATAATTCATATAAAAGTAATAACATGCTGAAAAGAATACTCTGATTTCCCCTGTGTGTTACTTTTAACTAAACGCAGGCGTACTTGAGGGGGGAAGGGATACTTTAGCCCCTTCCACTTAAGACCACCCATCCTCTTGAAGTCTCTTCCCTGCCCGATGGGGTATAGAAAAGGACCGTGGCGAGTCAGGAAGTCAGCATCCTTTGTAAGTCCGTGAATCGGTGTGGACCCCCCTCCTTCCTCCACAGCTCCTCTGAGGCACATGCATGTGATGTCCATACACCAAGCTGTCCACCCCTTTCTATTCACCTCCATCACTCTCTTCCAACCCCCTTCCTTTTCCTTCCATTGCACCTTCAGCCCCCCCACTCTCTCTCCATTAACCTACCTCCACCTTCTCTCTCTCCCCCTCTATCTGTCTGCTTGTTCCACCCACTCATTTCACCCTCTTTCTGTCAGAAACCCTCCTTTCACTTTGATTCTCTCCATTCTTCCCCCACTCTATAATTTCACCCCATATGTCAGCATCCCCCTTGTTCTTTGTCACTCACTGTCTATAGCCCACCTTCTTTTCCACCCTCTGTGAGTCTCCCTCGGCCTTATCTTTCCTCCCTTACCCCTAGCCTTATTTCTCTCTGCCTGTCTGCTTTATTATAATATTCTGAATTGAATAAGCAGTGGCAGGCTCCAGGAGATGTCTGCTTGTGTGTTGGTCTGTCTGTCAGTCTTTCTGGCTGAGTTTCTGACAGACAAGGAGCCCCAAGGTGTCAAACCATCTCACTGGCCATCTGACCAGAGAGAGACATGAATGTATTGGACAGTGAATCACATGCAGGCCAAATGGAAACATTTATTTGATTAATTTGTTGTCTTCCTTCAGTTGGAATCATCAACTGTTTGCAGGAGGTATAAACAATCACATTCATATAAAATGTGTAGGCTGTGAGACAATCGGGTACTGAAATGCATTCAGATACAGGTCTACTGTAGATAGGCAGTGTTTATTAGACCTGCAGCTCTAAACTACTGCTATTGGGGCTAGGCCCATTTGTAATGTTCTACCATAAGAAATAAATGTGCGTGTTTCTCATTTTCAGCATCTATCTTTTCAAATGCCTTTTTAATGAAGTAGTTAAGCCACTCCATGATGTTCCTCCACATACACATACAAATACAGACTTGGCAGTCAGTATACAGCAAGATGAGCTAAACCCACTTGGTTTCCGTATAATGATTAAACAACCTTCATTTAAACTCAATGCATTGCAAAGCTGCTGATCAATTAACATGATTTACTGTAGCGGCTCTGGACATGGTAAACACTGACTTGGTGTCCTACTGTAGGATAGACCTTCCTTCATCACACCCTAGGGATGACTTGTGGCAGAATAAACAGCCATTTGGACCCTCGTCTCTCTCCGCTGTGACTCTTTCCATGGAAATATGCGGCTTGAATCAACGCTCTGATGACACACAGCCATCTGTTGTTGTGTTAAGTGTGTTTGGGCATGAAGTGGAGAGAAAACACACAATCGCAGAAATTTTTTTTTTCTCCAAATACAAAGCAGATACAAATGCATGCGCGCACACACACATACTGTGTAGTTGCAATGCCACACAAACACATCTGTGTGCAAATCACAGATGCACACACTAGTACAACAACACACAAACACACACACACACACACACACCTCCTCCTCCCTCAGTCCCCAGAGTCACCCATCCTGAAATAGCAGAACTGAGGCCTTTTCAGTTTTTCACTTCATAGAACAGAGCTGGGGAATCAAATAAATAATAGACAAAGAGAGAGGGATAGTGATAGGACGACAAGTCAATGAATCTTTTCTCTGCAACAGCGTGGCGCACCTCTGAAGAACCTCTGAATCCCTTCCATTCTACACACAGTGGAGAGGACCAATAGATTAAAACTGCATGGCACACACTGCTAAAATGAATAGCGCTAAAAATACATCCTTTTCACTGAGACATGAAAGGAAACTGCCTTTCTCCTGTCCAGTATTGAGCAGCCATTGATTCCAAGACAAAGGCTACACCTCCTCAAAGAGGTAAGAAAAATAGCAATCATACAGGCAATTATTTTCAAATGTGCCTGCAGCGGCCGATAATGTCAGCGCGCCTCTCTTCCCAAATAAAGAGAGGGAAGGCAGGCGTCAAAGCTGCAGGCCCACTGCTGAAGACGAATGAGCCCATCTGCAGAATGCTTTGCTTTCATCTGGGCAGCATGACATGGCGCCCCATGCAGTGTGAGGCCGAGCTAGGCCTGGGGGACACACACATACAGAAAGAGAGAAGAATATAGATTCTCTATTCAGCCCTATGGAGCCAACACCAAGGCAAAGACCTTCTAAAAACCAGTGGCCAGATTGCCAGTGGCTTTCTCTTGTAGTCCTGCTATAGACAACAGTCAAGGGGGCTCCACAGCCTATAGCATAGTTCTCTCAATGGGGCAGCAGCACACAGTTGGCCTCTTTAGCTGGACCTTTTCTGAAGACAGAGACAGACATTCTCCCTCTCTAGGCATGTACTTCAGACTCAGGCCTTTTCATTTTGATGTGCAGCAGCATCTAAGGAGAGGGGGATAGAGAGCTCTCTGCTGGCTCTAGCCCTCCACACTGCTGAACTACTCTAATGTTGTGAAAAGAAATCTTCACTGGACTGGCTTCAAACGAGGAAAATCGAGAGACAGCAACAAAGGGGAGGGGCAAGGGAAGGAAGGACTAACTGGAGGCAAATAAAGAGGTCAACCAAAGGAGAAATCTGGGCAGTTGTTGAGATCAGATAGGACAGATGCACATAAAACAAGGAGTTTTTCCCTTTTTTTTTTTTTTTTTTTTAGCAGCCATTACCGTCCTCATACATAGCCCGCCACACACGGAATTGCTTACGCCCCAGTTTTCTAAAGTTAACAGATTGAGAGAGGTAGAAAATGGGAGCAGCAAAGCATGGATAAAGGTAGAGAGGGACTGACTGAACACTAGGGATGGACAAATGAATACAAGAAGTAGGCAGAGTTAGAGAGAGAGAGAGAGAGAGGACTCACCTACTTCAACCACTAGTCATGTGCTGCAGTAAAAAGCCCTGCGGTCCATGCCTTAAGGCCCTGAGCCCACGCTTGGCCTATCAGTTTAAGATCAAAAAGAGCTCGCTTTAGCAAGACATATGGACTGAATAATGCATAGATGCTTTATTTCCACAAGGCTGGACAGGGTGAGTGGCAGAAAAAAAAAAAAAAAGGGAGAAGGGGGGGCCGTATTTTCCTTTTTGTTTTTTGTGGTTGTTATATTTATGTTTTTTTAGTGGGCAACCCCCCTCC
>CM022476.1:12989028-13020071 GCA_011952105.1 Coreoperca whiteheadi
AAAAAAAAAAAAAAAGGCAAATGTGTGCACCATATATTTCTATTTGTTTATTATGAATGTATATTTGAGTCTGCGTATGTGTACGTGCCTGTCTCGCTTTTATGAGTGGGTTTGTTCGGAATCAGTTTTTCTACAGGCCAACTAGCCTCTCCACAGTGTCAGTCATTGTGATTGGACAGTGAATACGGTAGCCTGTAGCGGGCTAGAAAATGGGCTTCTGTGATGTCTCATTTGAATAGTCTGACAGCCAAGGGTGGAGGAGCAGCCTTGTAATGAATTATAAATACTAGGTGGGCGCAAGTTTTCCTCGCAAACTGCTGAGAAAAGGTGAAACACAAAGTCAAGTTCAGTCAGAACGAAACCAGGCTTGCTTGAGGTCAGTCCCTCTCCAGCAAAACAAAAAAAACAAAAAAAACAGCTTGGTTTCGTCCTCTGAGAAAACTACCACTGAATGCATGCAGGGTACGATATCTATTCAGCCTATGCCAGTCGAAGAAAGACTTTATCGAAGTTGTATAATGTGACACCGAGAGAGGGAGACAAACACAAGCATGTGTAGGTGGGACACGATTATTCCCAGATTACTGCTGTGTAGTGCAATTCCAAGGTTAAACAAATACAGTATCTGTAACGGGAGTGAACTCTGCTCAGGCATCATCATTTTGGCATATATCATGAGACGCAACCCTTTGTTACTTACAGTATAAGCCAAAAGGCTGTGGCTTGTTAACCAGCAGTATCAAAGGTCATGCTCGTTGACCTGTGACTTCTGACCGGGGGCCTAGAGTCTGGGTAGGACCCCTGCTTATGATGATTTAAGGTGGTAAAGGGAGGACTAAGTGGGATTTCTAGCCTGGATTCTGCTAATGAGTTGAATGAGTCCTGTCTTTGAAAGACAGGACTTACGCACACTCCCAGTGCATCGCTATGTTTCCCCCAAAACAAGTTCATGTGCAGGTACGGGAAAGACGCATAATTCCAGGAAATTTAAACAATGTGTATTTGGTAAAAGCGACAGTCAGTTATGTCAGCATCTCCTTCTTGTAAACACCTTACAAAAAAACAAAGTGTGTTGTGTTTCTCCAATTAAGAACGGCCCCTGTGCCAGGGTGCCACAGCCACCAAACCTCCTTTCCCTTTGCCGAGATGAGTCATCGCAATGGCCTACACCACACCATCTTCCAGTCCACACACTTCTTTAAGATACCCTATGAGAAAGACCGGACAAGTGGAGAAAGACTCACAGCAAGCCTGGCCATTGAGTCTGCAAGGCCAACAAGCGTGTCCTTGGCCTTCTAACAGTCAGAGATGGTGTGAGGGACAGCACTGGCATCCCACCATGGATTAGCCTGATGACACAGTTCCACTGCTTGGCTTGAGCATTACATACTGTAGCGCTGCCATGTCTCAGTAGGGATATATGACCTCCTTCTAAATCCTCATCCCAGACAAGTAATCATTTCGTCTGCAACAGAGGAGGACTCTTTCCTCTTTGAAGGGTGCTGACAGTGGAGCTGCCACCATTTTGCCACATGATTTTACCCCCCAAAATTAGTAAAATGTTAACTGCAGTAAGCTGCATTAAATCCAGACTAATATATCTCATTAAAAACACTAAAAAGGGAATGCTTTAATCGAGGCGGTTGCTCCATCTAGTGGCGAGCTTCTTACACTACAAAAGGTGAAAGGGTCACATCAGCAGCAACACATTATAGAAAGGGTAGGGAGAGCGGTGGCACATGCACAATAATGCACACTAAAAAATACGTAGCTGAAGCGTCAAGATCATTTTTTAAACCAGAGTACAATACCCGTAGCTAGCTGTATGAAACATAGTGGAAAAGCTCAAAGAGAAGCTAAGTTCGTCACGGTGAAAACAACCACAGCCTGTACAGACGGAGGAGTGTCAGTCACAGAAAATGTCTATGTTAAATCTAATCGCTGCTTTTTTAAGCTATCGTCATTAGTCTGCAAAGGGATCAAGATTATAAACGCCACAGTGAGGCTTAACTTACCGGTCCATGTCTTCTGTTCTGGGACAAAGTAATATTTATTCCCCAAATGATCTGTCCCGACGTGATCGCGTACTATTCCAAACGTACGCCGTAGAGCACCAGCAATCCGGCTCATCTTTACAGGATAACCCGAAGGTTGCGGAGCGAAGTTACTTCTGCGTCCCCTGTTAGCCGTGTGCCCTCTCACTACTAGACTGTTTATGCAAGGGTTCGTGGGTTGGGAAGAGAATAAATAAACTGTTTTGTGATTGGACGGCCCAACTTGACCAGCCAATCCTCGCATTTGTTATAGAACGGACATTCCGTTCCAACATGGCGGCCCATGGTGTTGAGCTGCTGCGAAGCTTCTTGAAATTAATGTTAAATAAACAATAAATTGTCACTGCGAGGTGCCCTAATAGATTTAAATAGCTCATTTTGCTGTTACGGAACAATATGCCTTGTTGGAATGCCCCAAGTTTCAGTTTGGATTAAAAACGCACTTCAGTGTAGGTAATATGCTAGCCTTTGAGCTAGGTTAGCTAACGGTATAGCATAGCTTAAATGCTAGTTCTGGTCTACAGTAAAGGTCTTTAACTTGAAGCAATGTTGGGGTTTCTGACAGCGAGGCAGGCCGGTCTGGATGACCCACTGCGACTGAGGCGTGCAGAGGCAACGAGAAGGTGAGAGAGAAATACAAATGTCTCATTGAGAAAGGAAAATAAATAGGCCACTGAAATCCTGAGGGCACAGTTATACGCATAGAGCTCGTTAATCTAAAATCTCAATATACATGGAGTCTCATTTAAAGAAATATTAATCTGTTCCATTGACAATCTTATGAAAAGATAAAGAAAGAGGAGAGCTGTCATGTCTGCAGATTGGAGAAGCGTGTACTTTCCAATGCTTCCACTCAATAAATAACTTGTGAGATATTTCAAATATCAGAATTTGGTTGACAGTTAATTTATTATGGATTGGCTAACTGATTAGTCTAGTCATGGTTTCAGTTGTATGAAACAAATGCATGTTTTGTTTCTTTCGTTTGCTGTGTCTTTTCCATTAGTATCTTACTTTGATAATCTACTTGGGCTGATGTGACAGAATGGAGTGTCCCGTGATACATAGTTCTTCCTTTTTCTGTACCTCCAAAGGGTCCTCAGTCTGAAGTTGAATCCCGACAGAGACGTGGACAGAATCCATGGAAATGGCATCAACACCATTGACATTGAAGCAATAGAGGGCAGATAGTAAGTCCACTTAGTCCTAATATTCTATCACTGATTTCTAAATTACTACATTCTAAATCCCCCCCCCCCCCCGCCAAACTAGTTTTCCTGTCCTACCCAGATTTTGTGATTAGATCGCAGTACAATAGAGGTGAATGGCGTTTAGGTTTTGGCTACACAAATCATGGAGAAAACTCAAGACCTTTCTGTGATACATTTCCATAGAGAACTTCTGGTAGTCATACTTTGGCTGAAAAAAAAAATTGGAAGCAATGCTGTCTATGAGGTCATCCCTCTCTGTTGTTTAGCATGTTGTCTGGCGGAGCAGATGGAGTGATCGTCATCTATGACCTGGAGAACTACAGTGGGAAGCCACAGTACACCTGCAAGGCAGTTTGCACAGTGGGCAGGTGAGGGCTACGCCATTTCCTCAATCTGTCCACTAGAGGGTAGCACTGCAGCAAGTTCTCACAGTACCATGTCTCTCTAAACTCGTTCACAGCTGTGTCCAGTAGGCCACAAAGGATACATACAAGTGAAATGTGCCTGAATCTGAATGTTTCTTCCCTCGTTTGGGCAGTTTTTTTAATGGAGATGTGAACAGAACAATCCCACTAAACCTTATTTTGTACACTTGAACACGTGGCTCTGATTCCCATGCATATCTAATAGTAAAAGTAAATAAATTCTGACTGAAGTAATTTACTTTTTCACCATGAAACCTCTGTCATGAAAGAATGCACCTACATAACTGAACAGGGATTATGTGTTTTGAACATAATTGGGGAATGCAGATCACTAAAGAGTTTAAGCAAGAATCAGTGTCTATGAAGTTGTGTATTACCCTGGTCACAGTTTATGACTTTGTTTTTGCTTTGTTGGTTCTCTCTTTTTATTTTATTTAAATGTGACGAAAGTGAAAAAAAAGAATATGAAGGGGAAAACAAAAAAATTATAACAGGGAGAAAAGTCAAATCCCCCCCCCCCCCCAACCCCTATTAAGAGAAGACATTTGTTGTGGTGTGCAAAGTAAACTATGGAGTTTAAGTGTGTTGATATGCATGGAGGTGTGAGGAGGGCAGTGCATGACAATGACAGAGTTGAGATGTACTAGATAATGAAAGAAGAAGAGAAAAAAAAGAAAAGAAGAAGAAGCAGCGACATTAAAAATAAATAACAAAAGTGCGGGCTCAACAGGTGTCACTGTCTTGGGTCGCCCCCGGACCCTTAGGAAGAGGCTCGTTCGCTGCAGGTACCACCCTGTTCTCCTTTTTGAACCATTCCCAGGCCACTAATTTTGTTTGTTTTTCTTCCTCTCATTTCTTTACTCTGTTGGAAAAAGCCTGGGGCTGTCATGTCCAATTTGCCAATCTGACTCTGTAAAGCTGCGGACAATGCCGCCCCATACCGAAGAGAGGCCCACCAGAGCACACCCCCGTGTCTTTATGTCATGTGTTGTAGAATAACTGAACTCTCCTTTAGGTTTTAAACTGTTGTTTGGACAAAACAAGCAACCTAAAGACGTGGCCCCCGGTCTGGGGAATTGTGACAAGGTGTGATCAAAATCACCTGACGTTTACTGACCAGACGGTAAATCAAACAATTAAAAAAACAATTAACAGATTAATGAACAATAACATAACGCACAACAATGAAAGCAACAGTCAGCTGCATCCCTGGTCAGATAAGTGCACATGCATTAAAATAATGTGCCTTGGGTATGCGAGTCCAAGTTGATGTGTGTGTTGCAATAGCTTGGCTGGGTACCCATAGTGTTGTGTGTGTAGAAATGTACGTGCCATTAGTCCAACTTTGTTTCCACCTTTGAGGATAAAAATAGGGACCATCTTTTCTTGAAGACTGACATGTTATTGTTACTGAAAGAAGATATATTTTATACCAATGATATGTATTTTAAAAGGGGGCTGGTCCAATGATTAATATTTATTGAGGGTTTTTGATTTACAGTTTAGAAGAATTGTTTTCCTGGCAGCTGTTGGAGAAATGAGCAAGCTTTTCTTGTACTTATTTTTATTTAATTCAAATGGTAAATGGACTGCATTTATATAGGGCTTTTTTTCCACCTTAGCGGACCAAAGCGCTTTACAGTTTGCCTCTTATTCACCCATTCACACACCGATGACGGCGGAGCTGCCATGCAGGGCGCTGGCCTGGCCCTTCGGGAGCAACTCGGGGGTTCAGTGTCTTGCTCAAGGACACTTCGACATGGGCTGGCGGAAGCCGGGATCGAACCGGCGACTTTCTGATCGGAGGACGACCCGCTCTGCCGCTAAGCCACAGCCGCCCCTTAATTTTAATTTGAGGACAAACCCCTTGAGATGCATCATCTTGTTTCTAAGGGACAAAAACATGAAAATTAACAGACACAAAAACTAAATACGTAAATAATAGTAATGATAATAAATTAAGCAATGCAAACGACAGAAATCAATCAACATAGCAACATCAGTGTCATCTGCACGAAATGAACAAGAAATCAAATATATTAACACTGCCAGACAAAATCATGTCAAAGTACTGAATCTACCTATAAACTAAACTCAAAAACAAGAACAAGTACAAGCAAAAGGGGTGTTGAAGCCATGAAAAAATGTATTCGATCTGAGTAAGTTAGGCAAATTATTCCAGTCTGACGGTGCTTTAACCTTAAAAGCAGGTCTCCTAATTTCTTTAGGCGATTCTAGGCCCAATAAAAAAAGTGAGTTTGACGATCTAAATGGAACTTAAAGCTGTTTTAAATTTAAAGGATAGTTAAAGTTAATGCATTTGGAACCACAGAGCAACTAGTGAAAATGTATCTCCCAGACGATATAGTGTCCTGAGACTGGTGTTTATTTTATTTATAATAAAATCAATATGAGCCCTAAAAGACATTTCCGAATCAATCCAAAGTCCCAAATATTTAAATCTATCAACTTTAAGTGGAGATCCATTAGTAAAGTGAATAACCAACTCAGCTGATGAATGATTGCGATTATATCTAGTACCAAACATCATACCCCAAGATTTCTGCTTGTTTAACATGAGATTGTTGTTTAAAAAGCATTTTTGAACTAGAGGAAATTCTGATTGCACAGAGCTTTGAAATTTGTTTTAGTGTCTCCTAGCAGACAGAGCTGTGGGGATGGTTGGATTCTGCAGTCCAAGAGGAGGAGAAGGAGAAGAAGAGAGTTTTCCTGTTACAGAGCCCCAGAAGGAGTGACCTGGCTGGCAGGCCCAGAGTGCGCGGAAATAATTATCTGAAGTACCGATTGTGATATGACTTTGTTTTTTAAATTTAGGTCCAGTCGGTATGTCCACAAATTCAGTGTTGAGACAGTCCAGTGGTATCCTTATGACACAGGCATGTTTGTCTCAAGTTCCTTTGACAAGACCATGAAAGTCTGGGACACTGAGACACTGAAGGTAAGGAATGTCACCCACAGTCTAGGTTACTCCATGTTAATGTGATATACATTCAGTTTCCATTCTAAAAGGTACACCTGTACAATTAGTTCCCCAGTGTGCACTGTGGGAATTGGCATGGAAAGATTAGAAAGACCTTTTAACTATAATGCTGTAACTTATTAACAATATAACTGAATCTACATATACAATTGCACTCGTCCCCAATAAACAGGTAACTCGGTGCATATTGGAGCTTGGTTTATTAAGTAACTAGATGACATTTGTTTTCTTATAGCTCCACCACCCTTTCTCTCTTTTTGCTCTTTTCACTATCTCTTCCCCTCTCTTTCTTATTTTCTGCTTCATGCTTTCTACCTTTCTATGCCACATAGTCCCATATGGCAGGCCCTGAGCTGTGCTAGAGTTACACTGGCATCACAGTTACCTCAAAAGGTCAGGGAAGGGACAGAAAAGAACCCAGCGACCTTTCATTTGTCTTACTCTTGTGTGTTTCTTTCCCACACAAACACACACATACACGCATACCTATTAAATTATTTATTGTGGTTGTGTATTTGCACATTAGTGTGTGCTTTGTATTGGTGGGCACATAGTGTATTTGTATGGGTGGTATTTTTATGGAAATAGAGCCTGCTCTGTGTGTGCGTGTGCGCCCATTGGCGGAGTCCATGCCGGTGCTGGCACACACTGACAGATGGGGCATAGAGAGGCTTTTTACATTTGCTGAGGAATTTGCATTGTAACCGCCGCTGCAGCTCGGGTGAGCTGCCTTCTGAGCTCTGAGCTGCTGTGCCCTCCCTCTCCGCTTGCTTTTATTTTGACCTAATTCAGTCTCTGAACTCCATCCCTGCACTGTGGCGAATTAATGGATGGCTTAATGTAAAGTCACGGCTGTATATTTTATCTTACAATTAAGATGTTCATTCAGCATACATACACAAGTATACTTAGCACTAAACATACAGATAGCTGAATTTCTACCACAGCTTGCTGACCCTCTCTCTCTGTCCATCTCCTTGTCTTTCGCTCACACAGCCTGCTGAAGTCTTTGAGTTTGAGGGCAATGTCTACAGCCACCACCTGTCCCCCATTGCCAGGAAGCACAGTCTCATTGCAGGTGGGTGTGAATGCAGCCACAGTTTTTACTGATCAAAGTGACACCGAACAAACCAGCTGGCGTACCGGTACCATTTCTGTCATTGCGTGCTAAAAAGCATTGAACGTAAGACAAAAATTACGTTAGTTACCCTGTCTGTCATCAGTTTGTTTCTCCAAGCAGTGTACTACACGTTTGCCCACAGCACACCGCAGATACTGCACATGCCTTGTACCCCAGTTTTTAACTCAGGTGATAAAGTGACATGTACCTGGACGGGACAGAAGTGGGTCGGAAGCTGGTTACACATGGATTCAGGTTCAAAGAGAGAAGGAAAGAAAAAGTAGGAATCTAGGTGCAACGTTACCAGGCCGGACCAACAGGTTACTCATGCCTGCTGAGTATGTGCTCATAAATGTGTCTCACACAGTCTCTTTGACACGCCTGTTTCTAAGCTGGAAACAATCACAGTGTCTGTATTTTTTGTGTCCTTCCCTCTCAGAGGTGTTACAAATGCTTGTCAAACAAGTTGTTAACATCCCTTGGGTCTTCTATTTAACCTAGGAAGACACTTTTAAGGGAATCTGTTAAGCACTAGTAGCTCGTTAATTCTGCATCATTTGGACTATTTAGATTTTAATGACGTCCCAATCAGCTTCTTTGTTCCTTTACATTTCACCAACTACTTTGCCCTCCTCCCATGTATACATGCTGGGTGTGTTCGCTCACCTTTTATCAGATGTTTGTATCAGTAAGTTTTCATATTTACCACACCTTATCTGTGAGAACCTGGAATTCCAGATTATACCCTTCTGAAGCACCTCTCTTTATACACACTTTGTATAGAGGAGATTATCTCACACATTTTTACGATATGTAAACAATATTGATAAGTAGGAATGTAATATTGAAACTGTACAAAATAATGGAATTTTCAACTTTTTAGTTGAAGTTTACTTGTAATTCCCCTTTTTCAGTGTTTGTATACGAGGATATAATGGCAGCCTTTTGAGTCTCCTCCCTTAATTGTTCCTTTTTCTCTGCGTTTCTTAGTTGGCACCAAAAACCCTAAAATCCAGCTGTGTGACCTGAAGTCTGGTTCACGGATTCATGTTCTTCAGGGTTAGTGAACTAGACCACACATAGACACACTTACATTTCCTGCTGTTTTTCTCACACACATAAACGCTAACTTGCCCCCTCTAGGCCACAGAGCAGAGGTCCTGTCTGTGCGGTGGTCGCCCAGATACGAGCACATCTTAGCCACTGCCAGGTAGGCACTGTTAACTGCCAGTCTTTCTGTGGAGATTCACTCTCTAAAACCATCACGTAGTTTGCCCTCAGAGCCACATCAAAGAATAACGCCGGGTACAGGACAATCCCCACCATGTTGTGTCTCAGCAGGTCTTGTCATCTCAGTTTCCAGCCCATCTGGCCACATTGCAACCCTGAGTCAAGGATAATGCCACCACATCGCTATGGCACTCTAGTAGCCCTGTCAGTATAGCATATGGTAGATACAGTCCCCACCTGTTTTATGCTACATTAGACCTGCTAATTAACCAATTGGGATTAGTGTGCTGTTGCCCCTGTGGACTGTAAGTGATTTTGAAAACAACTGGCACAGAGAGGCACTCAGAGAAGTGTATGGTATTCTGTTATGAAGCAGCTTGTTAATTCCCAACAGACTACTGACCTTTAAAAACTAACACTGGCTTACAGACACTGGTGTATATGAAGCTCATCAGTTCGAGCATTATTGTACCTATGAATTCCTGTATTGCACTTAGTGGGATGATCAAATGTATCCTTATTTTGAATAATTTATAGGACTGTATTTTCATTTATTAACCAGGAGAGTATAAAACAAAAAGTAATTGCCTAATTTTCCTTCTAAGTGCTGACAGCAAAGTCAAAGTGTGGGATGTGCGTCGGGCTTCTGGGTGTCTCTTCGCTCTGGACCAGCACAATGGGGACAAGTCAAAGGTGTCCTCTGAGGCAGGTACTGTTACCGCTCCCCGTTTCTTACTTTTCCAGTGTCTTTTTCCTCATTCATCCTGAGTGGGCAGGGCTGTTGATATGCTTATTAGCCTTTGTTTAGAGAATGAAATATGCAGAGGGGGGTTTTTCTTATTTGCTGAGGCAGTGACATGCTGTCACACATTTCTCCTCCCTCAACCATATCAGTCTACCAATCACTGTCCAAGATGTCTTTTAAGATACCCCACGATAAGGCATATTCCTTATAGTGATGCTGCAGAGACATACTAATAGGAGCAGAGGGGCACGTAACCCCAAACATACCTTGAAGCACAATCTGAAGAACTATGGGGACACACATTGAGTCACAGAATTAACCTTCCTGGTAAATGATGCTTGGAAAAAAAAAAAGAACTGTCTTTTTTACAGCATAAGTTTCCACGTCTCGGCTCTAATAACTTTCAGGTTAACACAACCGAGTATGTCTCTCTGGAGGAGATGTCGACATTCTGCACTTACATTATCTTTTTTTCTTGCCTGGAGTCCTGTTTGTGTTCGAGCCAGGGGGGCTAATGTTTAGAGGAAAGCAGTTTGCAGTTAAACCAGTTAATCTCAGCTATTCTGTGTAATAGGAGACAAGGGGTTTTAAACAACAAATGCATTAATTGCATGCCATTGATTGACAGGTAGAAAAAATATGTACTGTTGGTTCTTGACAGATATGGAGGAGGAAAGAGATGACAAACGCAAGTTACCATGTCTTACCTGTGTTTAACCAGTGAACACAGCACATAATGGCAGAGTGAACGGCCTGTGCTTTACTGGCGATGGCCTCTACCTCCTCACTACTGGAACTGATGACCGTATGCGACTATGGAATAGTGCCACTGGGGAAAACACACTGGTAAGGTGTGTGTGTGTGTGTGTGTGTGAGAGAGTGAAATTAAATGCTTTGTCCTCATAACCCACCTGGATTAGGACTTTGGATTGTGCAGTTTGGATAGAATCAAGAAAACAAATGGAGCTACTAAACGAATTACCCTATCAGCAATGATGAAGTGGTGATGTTAGTGTGTAAACAAGTGAAACAGGAATTAATGTTTGTCTGCCACTGTTAACCAAATTGGATAGCCTTGTTTACACCACTGCTCTTTCAGGCTCCTCACAACAGACTCTTTCACCATTTTAGTTTTTTCCCCTGATAATAGGACCAAAACTCCTGATCTCTCTGAATGGGTGTTTTTGCCCAGACTGAACCAACAGGATGCCAGCCTTTAAGAAAATATGTTTTATAGCATTGGGTGTGCATAAAATAATGGAAAATGTGTATATCCAAACCCATACACAACCCCACTTTATAGAAATATAGCCTTACACTAAAGTATTGGAAAGCTATGGTATTTGCCCTGGGCCCTCACACAGTCTCCTGCTCTGCTGCCTTATGCTGCGGATGCCAAGGTGGGCATTTTTCCATCTTCAGGGCTGTAGCACAGTGGCCGGTGAGGGTAGATGACCTTCTCTCCAGGGCAAAGATCAGAGTTGAATTATGGACGAGGTAGTGGGAGTTTCTGGTGTACATTAGCGGATGTAAAATCCGAATCAGGTTTATTGGCCAGGTATATGTTCACATAATAGGAAATATGAAAGGACTGCCACAATTCAGACCTGTTTCACATACATGAATTAAGCTTAGTAATTCTACACCCTCAAGGTGAAGTAAGTTGCTCGTTTTTACCTCTTTGTTTTGATTTCAGGGTCTCTGCAAGTCTTGGAAAAGTCTTAGAAAGTCTGAAATCTCTATTGAAAAAGCAGTTCTTGTGCAGTGTGGTATATTGTCTGTTTTAAAAAGGAAAAAGCTTCATTCATCCAGCAAAACATCTCACATTGTTTTATAAGTTGTTTATATTTAGACATACACGCTAATGATCTGAGCCTCGTGTGCCTTCACTGTTTGTCCCTCAGGTAAATTACGGGAAGGTCTGCAACGAGAGTCGTAAAAGGCTACAGTTCACAGTGTCACGTGGCTGCAGCCCAGAGTTTGTGTTTGTGCCATGCGGCAGCTCAGTAGCGATGTACGCCCTCCACACAGGAGAGCTGGTCACTATGCTCAGGGGTCACTACAACAATGTCGACTGCTGCGAGTTCCACCCAGACTACCAGGTGAGACACAGCAAAGTCCCAGGTGCTGACTATTCCCTGCATCTGCTGTGCTGCCTTTGTTTGTATTTCCATCTGTCTATTTCTGTTTGTTCTGGCAGTCCGGTCTAGTTGGTCTAGTTCTGTCCATCGTCTTTTTATTTTATCTCTTCGGCCATTGTGGTGTTGTCACTGCAGCAAGAGCTATTAAAAATTTGCAATCACCATGGCAGCCTCAAATAAGCCAATCCCCCGGGACAGATAACATGGTTAAGTCAACATTTCCTGAGCTATTGTGAATGCAAATACAGGTGTCCCATTGCCTTTGTCAAACAGATCAGCCTAAAAGAAGATAGGTTTCCTCACAGGTAAAGGACAGATGAATGTGTTTTTGTTTTCATTCTTTCAGCAAAAAGTACTGGAGCTGTCAATATCTGGAAATGTAGCTAGAAAGTCCAATGTTACCATTTTACAGAAGACATAACATACTGTACATATGAAACATCTTTTCCAAACACATCATAAAGCTGTTTTATTTTTTTCCAGGCTGGTTTGATATGCACTATTTTCTTGCCCATTGTTGATGTTTTCTATTATATTTCTACAGGTTTTTATGAGGTAATTACTAAACATCAGTGGAAAACATCGGTTTTATGCTGTTGCTAATTTCACAGTGGACACACAAACATGCCAATTCCACAATTGGCCAGATATTGACATAACAGTAATATCTGACTAAAACCAATATTTGTTTTCATTCAAGCTGTTGACTTGAATCAATCAGTAGTCTCCCAATATATCTGAAAATTCCTGGCGTGTGCATGTTTATTATATTGTGCTGACAGTATAAGCAAAACTTTATAAACAATATAAAGCTGTTAAAAATCTTTTTTAGCAATACGCTTGTTCAGTTATGTTTTTCTACATATGTCCTTTAATAATAACCAATACAAAAATGATAGTTATCTGTCTTCACGTTTCTAATGCTCCTTAACTGTCAGTAGTAATGTTTTTTTTGTTCTGAGAAACAACTTATTATTAGGCGACTTGAGTTATACATGTTCATCACAAATGTAGAGGCATGTCCAACAAACACGCCTTCGTCATTAGCCAATTTCGACATCCGGTGCCATACACAGGCTTTGATTGTGTAACAAAGGAATGCAGTTCGGCAGCTTCTCAGTCTGGAGAGTTCCAGTATTGGAGGTCTTGTCTTGAAAATGTGCTTTTATTTCTTCTTGATGACTCTTGTCTGATGTAATGACACTGATTGGACCCATGGCACCGAGAATGTGTCCCATGAGTTCCCTTGCGTTGTGGGACAGCTTATCAAATATTTCACTCTTGGCTCCAGTCATGATTGTTAACGGTGGTTTTCCCCTGGTGCTATTGCCTTTGTTTGGAAGTGCTTTAAGGTGATGGTTATGCTGCAGCAGCAGTTCTTTTATTTCCTGCAACCGTGTGTGAAACAATGTGTCACAACTGAGGTGTCCTTGTTCTTTATATGTAGGAGCTGTATAGTGGAGGTAAAGACTGTAACATCCTGGCATGGGTTCCTGCCCTTCGTGCCTCAGACGTAGAAGAAGAGTCAAACAGTGCAAATAAGGTACAGCAACAGGAAACCAGATATGGAAGTGGCAGAAATTAGATAATAAGCTATGTGTCATCTTTAGAATTGAAATGCTGACACTTCAGTGTTACCTGGAGCATAGTGACATACCAACATACCAACACTCATTCATCACTACTCAGCTCTTAAATTGCCATTTCTACATTCTAGTAGTGCTTATTAAATTACAAACAACTCCCCCTCATTTTCCAGTTTAACAACATGTATCAAATGAATTCAGTTAGAATGTCTCATATACAAATTGTTGGGCAAATTTGACAGGGATGTGTGGTTACCCCGCACACAGTGTTTACCCATGTGATTCGTGTGGATATGTATTGTGTTTTTCTAATGGATCTATTTAAAGGAGAGTATCTTAATTCAGGCTTGATATTGAGCTGAATGTCTTGATTCCTTACAGGGTGCTGCTGGCCAGTCTTCAGTGAACCCTGCCTTACAGGATGCATGGAGCAGTGATGAAGATTAATGCTGGTGTTTTGGGCGTGTGGACAAAGTAGACATACAGGTGTCTGACCATGCAAATGAACACACATCCTTCACGCACAACTTGTCAAAAAATGATAGATGATAATTATGGGTTTAGGGAAATCTGTCCTGTTTCATCATTGCAGACAAAGATAAAGGCCTTAAAACGAAAAATGATATGTGTAAATAATTGTACGACTTTATGAATCTGCACAATGTTATGAATAATGTTTATTTTGTACATTTGATATAGCACTGTTGTTTTGCAACTTTTTTTTTATTGGAATGTAAAGCCAACATGGTCCGTGGCATGCATTGCAAGTTTCATGTTACTAAAGTCCTTTTAACCTGTTGAAAACCAATGTAGTCTTTTCAATAATTCATTGTGGTCATGTCTGTGTCATTGTTTGTGCAAATTAATTAGTGACTTTTTAAAGATGCTTCTTCTTCTTTTCCTTTCGGCTGTTCCCTTTCAGGGGTCGCCACAGCGAATCATGCGCCTCCATCTAACCCTGTCCTCTGCATCCTCTTCACTCACACCAATTAACTTCATGTCCTCTCTCACTACATCCATAAATCTCCTCTTTGGTCTTCCTCTAGACCTCCTGTATATACTATATTAGGTTTAGACTATTTGTAATATTTATGTAAGATTTTGGTTAAAGGGCTCAGAGAGAGAGAGAGATAGATAAGTAAGCTTTTTAAACGTGTGTGTGTGTGTGTGTGTGTGTGTGTGTGTGTGTTGAGAAGAGACTACCCATAATTCTCACATGGGAGTAACTGGGCATTCAGAAACACACTTTGTATTGTTGTCATTCCTGGCATACTTTTCATTTGTTTATACGTTTTGCTGTCAGCACTTGCTGAAACTATCAGCAAGGAGTGATACTAAACCTTTCTCTCTCCCCCACCCCTTTCACAGTTTTACATATTGGCTGTGTTACCATGTGGACGCCCCAATGAGACCCCAACCCCACCCCACCACACACACAAATAACAAAAACACAGCACAGTGATCAACATGTTTGCCCCTTTGAAATAAACCACTATTACTTGCATATGAATCCAGTGATATTGAATATGAAAACACTATTTATAGCCAGGGTACTTTTTCTGTCTCTATCATCATATAAAGTCAGCTCTCTTTTCCCAAATGACCTGAAGTATCTTGAATTGTACATATTTTAATTTGTCTGAAGAGGATAAACTGTATTGTTACCAAATCCTGTCGATGAGCCATCACTCAAGAATGAACTTGGAGTTTTGCGTCGTTGGGACAGAAATCGGCCAATCAGCGAACGAGGAGGCGTTGTTGGGGCGCAGATCCCGCCCTCCGACGGCGGCTTTAAGGAGCGAGGGGCGCGCGCTGTGGCAGCGCGTGAGCGGAGCTGGAGGCACACCGGTCGGAGCGGCGCAGGTGAGCGGGGGGTCGGATACAGACTAAACGGGCTTTCGTTGAGTGGCAGCGGCGGCAGCAGCACTTAAGGTTAGTAATTAGACTTTTTTTCATAACAAAATCTGAGTCAAGTGATAAAATGACCCAACATATTAAGTAACAAATCAGAGAACGTGCATCGCCGCAAAAGCGTGCCAGTAATTGCTGAAACACTTCCCCCTCATTATAAGTTTGATGGGAGCTGTTGGACCTGTTTTTCATCGATTGCGTCACCTGGTCCCCATCAACTGAACCCCCTTTGTTGAGGATTACAGCGATACTGGAGTGTAAATGATCTGATGCTGGCCAAAAACTAACTTTAAAATTAATTTTGATGCCTTAAATGGTGCGCCATTTAATTGAATATTATATTAGAAGGTGGTCTTTCTATAGGGAGTCTTAAAAATGACGCCAAAATGGCCACATTTCAAGTCAAAACGCAATACATGGGTCAGTCTGCCTCAGTTACTGAATGACTCTGAACGTGATTAAGATACTGTAAAACCACATGTCCCTCAAACCTGGATGAGGGATTAGCCATGGGAGTAGAAGTCTTCACGCCAGGATCCCTGACTAAAAGTTAATTGGCGTGTCCAGGCTTGCCATGTCCTCATTAGTGTAGAGATTCCAGACAGCCATGCCTCACCAATTTTTTTTATTTTTTTATTATTAAAACAATAAACCCAATGACTTATCCATGCCCTCTTCAAGTTCCTGTTTCATTCAGGTAGACACACCTTGAAAACCTGTCAAGTAGGGTCATTTCTTATATACACTTTGCATACATGGGGTTCATGTGTTTTGTTTTTTTGTTTTTTTGTTTTTTTGTTTTTTCTAAATCCTTTCACTCACTACCCCACACAAATGGCATCACTGTTTTCTAGAAACAAAAATAATTTAACAGGTATATGGGGTACCAAAATGTTGTTTGTCTGAGATGTTCCCTTTGGTAGATTTCTCATAAAACATTCATGTTTCATAAACCAGTCAAGCCAGTCATTGTGGACCTTGCCACCACTGGAGCCAATATCAGCCCTGTAACGCCTGAGCCGTCAACTGTTGGGTTGGGATTAATGGTAGCAGTGCTGATGCCAGGATCCCTGAGACAATTTAGAAAACTGGCCAGTTTGTCATTCTGACAACAAATTTACATAGTGTAAATTAATTGCAAACCACTGCATTGGAGCTGGCTCTCTTTGTTTGTTTTTTTTAAAAGTCCCTTTGCCCTTGTCACATTGTGGAGTTTTCCTTCTGAAGCTACACTTTGTCCTGTAGTTGCCAAAGACTCTGCCCATTTTCAGTGTTGTCTGCAAACTCTTCTCATTAAGAAAACCTTCCCATCGAGAAACTGTTCAGGCCCTCGTGTAAGTTTGACTCCTCATGAAAGATGCGCAGCATTAGGCAAGGTGGCATGCTTTTGTTATGACACATGTCCTTTTAAAAACGTGGAGTGTATTGTAACTGCATGACAAATTTTCACATTAGCCATGCGTACATGTTTCTTGAATATATTCTGGTCACACTATTGTTCGTTCTCTGAAAACCGACAATGACTGCTACTCCTTGTACTCCCTGTACACTCTCAGCTTTGTTCGCCTCGGAGGGGCAGCAAAGAATTGCTGGCTGAGCTGTCCTGCCCCCCCCCCCCCCTCTTCAGGCCAGTCTTTCAGCCATGGCAGTGTGGTTTCATTTTAAGTGCAACTACAAATGAGTAGACAGCATTGAACATGGTTCAGATCTTATCAGATAGGGTTGCATGAAGAAGAAGTGGTGCTGTCAGTTTTTGGGACTCGCTCAGGTCACACTTGTTTTGCCACTTTTGCAGCAGGTGTCTGGGAGAGACTAACTTCCTTTTGGGAGTTCATTATGCAAGTGGAGCAACCGGTAGCTATTATAGTCTTGCTTGTTTCTCAATGTGAAACCTTGTTGTGATAAGGTTTCTAATCCAAATCACTTGAATTCAGTGTTTTCTCCTTTTTAGTGTATATAGCAGCTTTTGAAGGCGTACGAACATTTCAGTAAACAAAGACCGTTTTCCTGTTCTTGGACACAAATATCACTGATTCTGTGGCCGCTTCTTATCCAAAGGCCAGTGAACTCATGTCTGGTATAAACTGACTTCCTAACCTTTTTTTTTTTTTTTCCTCCTCTTCTAGGTGACTTGCAAGGATCTTGTCTGACAATGGAATTTGATAACCTAAAGTCCTCAGCCGCACTCATTTATGATGAGTTCATCCAAAATGCAGGTGAGTCTTTGAACAATCAAAACACATTCAGCTTTCAAGATGACTAACATGTTTTGCAATTTAATACCCTACACTATCACGACTTTGGGGTCTGTATCTGAATCCAATTTAACATGGTACACCTCATTTTTCTTTTGTATTGGAGTCTTGTTGATCTCACAGACCTGTCAACATATTTCTGTTACAGACACACGGACAGGGACCTGGTTCCTTATGTCGTCTCCTCTCCCCCAAACGATCATCATCATAGCGTACATTTACTTTGTCGCATCGCTGGGGCCTCGGCTCATGGAGAACCGCAAGGCCTTTGACCTCAAAGGAGTTCTCATAGTCTACAACTTCAGCGTGGTGGCTCTCTCACTCTACATGTGCTATGAAGTGAGTCACAATGTAATCATTTGGAGTGACACGTTGGGTTTCTAGGTGTTTGGTTGTAAATATGACACCCTTTGTTCAACCTCTATTATCCCAACTGTATTTAATTAGAATTTTTCCCAGTAGACGATTCACACAGTGTAGCTTTTAGAGGGTTTGAGGGCAGTCAAACATGAACTTAACAGCAGCATGTCTAAAGGATTAAGGAATTTCAAAGTAAAACTAAAGCTTCTTAGACAAATTAACAAGTCGTTTTTATTTTTTGAAGGGACAGTTATGAGTTTTGTTTTTTTTTTTTTTTTTTTTTTCTTAGGCTTTTCCACTGCCTCTGACTTGTGAATAACACTTTGCACTGTTCTCTTCAGTTTGTGATGTCAGGATGGGGAACAGGATACTCTTTTCACTGTGACCTGGTTGACTACTCTGATTCACCACAGGCTGTGAGGGTAAGCCACTCATTCACAGATTGGGATGTATTGCAGCACCTGAAATATTATATTGCACTCACCATGTAGTGTAAGATCTTGTTGTTAGTGTTTTTTCTTTTTGTTTTTTTTTTTGTAGTAACCAGTACTGAAATGTTCTTCCTTCTCCTCTAGATGGCAGCAACATGCTGGCTTTACTACTTCTCAAAGTTCATTGAGATGTTGGACACGGTAAGTCGCTAAACCATTGTCCGACACTAGCATTAGGTTGCATGTTGTCACGCTGTAAATCTTAGTTTGTTATATCATTATTTTGAGTCTTACAAATGCCCCCCTCGGTCCTTGTTGTGTGTGACAAAAACAATACTTGTCCCCCTCCAGATCTTTTTTGTGCTGAGGAAGAAGACTAGCCAGGTGACATTTCTTCATGTATACCATCACTCGATCATGCCTTTCACCTGGTGGTTTGGAGTTCGGTTTGCGGCAGGTAGGATTTCTTTTCTCCTTATTGTTTTCCCTTTTAAAGTGAACAAGGGAAACTATTCCCTGACATTACATGGCTTTTCTATTGACATTTTGTGCTGTTATTCCTGATGTGCTCCCTATTTTTAGGTGGTATGGGGACATTCCACGCCCTGCTTAACTGTGTCGTTCATGTGATCATGTACTCGTACTACGGCCTGACTGCCATGGGTCCCAGCTACCAGAAGTACCTGTGGTGGAAGAAATACCTTACTACCATTCAGCTGGTATGTCAAGTTGATACAAGGCTCCATGTTTTTATTTTTTTACAATTTAAAAAAAAAAAAAAAAAAAGTTTTTGTTTATAATGTTCTCAAAGTAACTATATAAATAAAAACTCAGAATCTTGGCAATAGAATTAACCCTTCTGTTCTTTGTCGCTTCCCAGATCCAGTTTGTTATGGTAACCAGCCACATCTCCCAGTATTTCTTCATGAAGGACTGCTCCTACCAGTTCCCTATCTTTGTATACATCATCGGCCTGTATGGCCTGATTTTCCTGTTCCTGTTCCTTAACTTTTGGTACCACGCCTACACCAGGGGCAAGAGGCTGCCTAAAGTGCTGCAGGCTCAGACATGGGCACACCACAGCAACGGAGTTATGAATGGAAACGCCACTCATGAAAAAGATGAGTGACGCAAGACTTGGCTCATCAGGGGGGTTCGGGGTTGACCTCATTTACGTAAGCAAACCACTGCAGTCTGAGCTATAACTCCAACTTGTTTGGACTGTTTTGTTTTTTGATTGGTTTTCTACTTGCAACTGCAAAAGACAATCTTTAAATTATGACCAAAGCTATATTTAAGAGATTTATTGACCCAAGCTGAAGGGGTTTTTTTATTCTTTTTGTTTACACTGAAGGTAAAGCCCAAGTTCTGCAATGTAAGTTACCAAATGTCCCTTTTTTTCTGCTACAGTATGGTTTAAAAAAAGTGTCAAATCGACTCCACTACTCACACTGAATATAGGGCTTCACCTATGGTAAGACTGTAGGACCCTCTGCTGTACAATACAGTACTACTGGGCCTCCTCAAAGCTTCTAATGCAAGATCATTTTTTACTTTTGATTTGATCTTACTTCTCAGAAGACTTTTAGGAAATCCAGGGTTCTGTTTTTTTTGTTTTTTTTTTATTTTAAATATAGCTGTACTGAAAAGTTAAGGTTGTCTATTTCACTTGACCTATAATGACATTGACTGTTCTTAGTCCATATGGTGTTTAGGCTACACATGTCCTGTTGTTCAGGTCTTTAAATGGTTACATGCATGCAGAACAGGGTGTTTTTTAGTCTTGGTCACATGTGCATACCCACCTCTCTATGGCTTGAGTCACAACTACTGCTGATGGTAGACATTCAGTGAAAAGCGCTATCTTTATACTGTGGAGTCAACTTTATTCTCTTGACTTAATAAATCTCCTATGAAGCGATGGTGTGACTGAGATGGCGGAGAGGAAGGCTGATGTGGACCACTGTGGTTATTGTAGGATCCAGAGCAGCACTAGAGTTTTACTACTTCCTTATTGAGGCATATTGCAAAATAACCCTACTACAGGACCGCAGTACGCACAATTTCATGGATTCGCTATATATAGCCAGACAGAACATGAGCCTGGTTTTAAGTATTTTGCTTCATGTGTTGAAGCTCTGTGGCTAACAGGGTCTTCAGACAGCTGGAGTCAGGCAGTGCCTTTGGACCAAGGGGGAGTAGTTTTATATCAGTTACGATGATCTTAACTGAAAAGTGAATGTAACACTCTGCTCCTCTGGTGACTGAGGACACAGGAATGAGCTTGGCATGGGGGTTGAAAGAGTTCCACTTTTTTATCATTATATTATAATTGTTTGTGTTTTTTTTGTTTTTGTTTTTTTAATTCCGGTGCAAGCCCATGTTAACACTAAAGATCTACAGATGGGGTGAACATTATTTTTCAGTTGTAAAATCCCTTATACCAGTCGTTAATACTGTAAGAAATTGTGAAATGACATGTTTATATTGTATTTTATGTATTTATATAAAAATAAATGATTGATGTACTCAAAATGTCCTCTTGCTTTTCTGCTTATTTGAATTGTGGGAGTTTTATTTTAATCTTAAAGTTGAGTGTCTCCCTTAACTTCAGTATTAAAAGGTCGTTTCACTTGTGATGCATTGCTAAACAGGAAAACAACACTGCTACACTACAATGACATGCTTTCTAATAAGTTGAAAATCTAAGCAAACTTCAAGGTGATTCAAATGCAGCTTTTTTTTTTAAAGAGGAATCCTATGAGCTGGATGAAATTCTAATTTGGCTTGGCCTTGTTGCTGGCAATATAACATTTTCTTCGCTAATATTTGATAAGAACCTAAACCTCCATCTAGTCAATGCTGGCTTTGTAACCCCTATTTGTAATGAAGTGACTATAATGAGCTATTTTCACCAGGAGGCGGTGCTGTTGCACTGAGCCTAAACGAGGTTTGCTGTTTAGAGTTTTCAGCGCATTATAGTAAGATGGATCACCACACACAATAGATGCAATTAATTTCACATTCATGAAAAAGCATGGCACCCCTGCTATAAGTGATCTGTTTGACTATTATTGAACAACACTTATTTATTTTTTATTTGTTTTTCATTCACTGTACCTCCATGTGGTTCTCTGTATCTGCAGGATGATGAACTGTTGGGTGAAAAACCTTTAGTTTCTCTGAAATGTTAGTGTTTCCCCAATGGAGGAATACACTTTTACCATACATTCTATATTGGATTTTCATCACACCTAATGCGTTCTCACAACCACGAGTTAAATCATGGAAATGTATTAAATAGGAATCCTGCAAGCTTTGTTATCCAGCAGGACAATGAAGCCAAAGAGACACAGGAATGGCTTAAAAACATGTTAATGTCCTGGAGAGTCCAGATCTCGATCCAGTCGAAAATATGTGACTGGACTTGAAAAAGGCGTTGTACTCATTATGTCCATGCTACCTGACAAAACTCGTCATAGAAGAATGGAGGAAATTGCATTGTCCAAAATCTGCAAACCCAATGGAGACCTATCCAAACAGACTCTTGGATGTAACTGCTGCCAAATGTGCGTTGAATACTTGTGCAAACAACTATTTTATATTTGTAAGGAATTTAGATCATTCTGCATCTTGCACATTGACATTAAAGTGCCATTTTCGGTTAATAGGTGTCAAAAGCCCACATTAAATCTACTTTGATTTAATGTTATAAGACAATTAAACATGAAAATTTGAATCCTTTTTTATATATATCCTCTATATAATTTTCCAATATAAACATCTATTTCTCTGATTTCAGATATAGAACCATTTAAATTTGCTGTGGAAAATGCAGCTCTTTCTCTGTCTAACACTCGTCAACCCACGTTTGCCTCTCTCCATCACACACTCTCACACACACAATCACACCCAGGAAACAGGAGAGCACACTGACCTGTCTGTCAGACGTCAGTATGTCCTAATGCACTTTAGTGGTACATAATGACACCACCACCAACCAACAGCCCCTGAGCTTTTAAATGAAGGACACGCAGCTGTGAGATGACAAATATGATTTCCTTTCATACATACAGGAAGCTGACATCAATGCAAGACACAACTACAAATGATAGAAATCATTTTGCCGCCCATATAAATATACTGTGGTAAATGACTGCCGAAGCTATCCGATTGAATGGAGAGATGAGAGCAGGCAGCATGACAGCCCAACCCTTGGAGGGCATGGATCATTGCTCTCCACCATGATGAGTTCCAACAACCCCTGTCTGTCTGCAAGCCACCCTCGCAGGTCCTTCCCTGGTTTTACTGTGGGAGAGGCCGGGATAACTAGATCATTATCAGGCTGAATGTATGAGACGGCTCATCATTGCAAATATGTATAAGACAAATGAGGTGAGTCAGTGAGCAGGATTTGTTCCGGCCTTTCACCACAAGATACGCAATTATTTTAAAATGAATTTCTTGATATTAGAAAAAAGTCATATTTGATCGTTTCAGTGTGTTCATGTTTGACACCGCACAGAACTAAAATGTGAAGAACAGCAGAAGTAAGCGGCAAAATAATAATCAGACTAGCCATCCCAATATTTTAGAGACTTGTGTTGGTAAGAAACATTACCTCTGATATGTCCAATAACATCTGGATCATTAACTGTGGGCAAATCATTTCCCTACCACAAACCACAATTAATTAAATAGATGTTTTGCAGCTTCAGTCTCAATTAGGTCTGCTAGTGGAAATAAACACTTTATCGCAACATTATTTGCTGTGTCTGTCACAGTGAGTCCACAAATAACTTCAACAGGCTCTAATTGTATCTGTGTAGTGAGAGTTTAACGCTTAATAAATAATGCCTGCAGAGGTATTTTTTCCAACTCTAACTTTGATTGTGGCTTATTGATTAATTAATATTTAAATCAGCACTTTTTGAGGGCAGCAGAAACCAGCTGTAAACACAACACATAGCACATAGCATCATCTTTAAAGTTGATATGGCGAACTTGTTAGCAAACAGCTGCCAGCAGTTATGGAGCACATTATCATTCATTTGGAGTTGTGTTTATAGTGCAATGGCAAATGTAAGTCAAAATTTCGCTCTTCTTTTAACTCTATTTTTGGTTTTCACCAACTCCTGAGGAAAATATGTGGCTCTTTCGCTGCCACATGCTCCACTATGTTAACCAGCTTGTTGCGAACTTTGTCTATCTGCCTTTTAGTGCTGCGTAGGTAGCTTACAGTGGGTTTTTAGTGCTCGGTTTTCTTAACAGTACTACGGTGGTACTCGTCACCACTGTTTGGAAAAAGTGCATCCATGTGTCTCCCGATTATATATCGCGTAGAGGGGTGACAGCACCGTGGAAACTTTCCGGTGAAGGACAACAATACTGACAGTATGGGAGAGAGGGTGCTGGAGGGGAAAAAGAGACCACAAAAATACAGGAAAAACAAAGGAGAGGAGGCAAAGCTTAAGTCCTTACAGTCTCTCGTTCCACTTTTAAGATGTTATACACCTCTGTGATATGAGAAGTGTATATTCATAGATATTATGTAGTGGCTAAATTGATGAAGGTGAATCTAATTTTGCTTGGTCACGTCTCTTGAATCGATTAAATGGTGATTATGCTGAGTGAATTTTGCCAGAGCTTCCAGTGAGCAAAGTGTTTCCCAGGTGGTCTGTTAAATCCTTCATATTAAACACAGCAATGCAGAGCAGGGTACTGTGTATGTGGTTGTATGTACTGCTGAGTCCGTCAGCAGAGAGCAGATGGCTCTCTGAGAATAATTATTGCTATTGTAAATATGTATTTGGTTGCCCTAATAATAACCTACTCTTCCGATGTCCTTTTCAATGTCTCTTTTTCGCCCCCTTTCAAGATCTCTTCAGTGTAGACAAGGAAAAATAGGTATGATTTGGCTTATTAAAATTTAAATATCAGACACCACAATCAGGGTGGCAGTAAAGTGATGTGCTGCCAGTGTGCTGCTCTCATTGTACCAACCTAACAGTCTGCTTTCATTTATAATGCCATTAAATTGAAGATGTCTTTGTGCGAAACTAATCTGATTAGAGTTTTATATGCCTATTTAAAGTTTCCATTACTGGTACAGCTGGCAGAGCTGATGCTCTACAGGAAGAGTACCATGTCATTATGTTTCTGTGTTTAATGTCAGTCAGTACAAACAAATAATCTGCCATGATGTGTTTTCTCTTCAAAGTCAGATAGTACAGCATTTGCTTCAGGCTCCTGTAGATACTGTAGATGTTGTAACTTTGTTTTTGTTGTATTATAATTTGGTTGAATCCAGTAGTTTTGATGTAAGACTGATCTTGAGGCAGAACAGATATAGATTTCAGTGTCAGGATCAAGTGAGAGAGAACACTCATTATGGTAATGTTTAGGGCTGAAACAAATTGAATTTATTGATTCATCTCTTGATGAATCTTTTTAAGATATCTCAGAGCCCAATGTGATGTCCTAAAATGTCTCCAAACCTTAAAGATAAAAGCAGCAAATCCTCACAGAATGTTTGAACATTTTATAATGAACAATTGCATTTGGTTTGCTTTCAACTCTGCAGGCAATGTGGACGTTCTGTGCACCTGCACCTCTACATCTCTAGATGCATGATGTCAACTATGTCTTTGTCCCTTTGGGTAAAACTTTACAGAACACTGAGTCCCCACACCTCACACCATGGAGAACATCTCTTTCCCCTTCTGTGGTGGTTGCTGTCAACAGCTTTTGCAGTAACTCTGGGTGCACAGCAGTGGAACAAATACGGTGTGTTTTAGACCGAGGGATGTTTTTCAAGGTACTTGTCTATCCTGCTGCTGTATATCATTTGTCCCAAAGCTGACTTATTGATCACCGTCTTGTCTTCCAGTGAGGCCTCAGTAGAGTAAGTCTGGTCTGCTGTGTGTGTCAGGTGCTGCCTCTGTGGCTGCAAGCTGTTCTATCTGTTTAAGGACAGGCCGCAAAGAAAGGCTATTTATGTAGCCTGCATTTAGATTTTTCATGCGTTTGACGAATTTTCAGCCTTACGTCCTTCAGGGTTTACACATTAAAGACTGGACTATTTCCCTTTACTCTTACAAGTTGGAAATGTGAATCTGTAAAATCTGTATTCATTTTCCTGCTGTTTACCCAGAGTATGATGTTTTGATGCAACAGTACAAAAGACGAACAAAGCATACACCCTTTGCATAGTATTAGCATAATCCTTCCACTCCTGTGAGTTTGACGAGCCTTGGGGCCACACAGCTTCGTACAGTAGCACTCTGCTTGCTTGCTTTGCTGAATCCCTGCCTGGCTGTTCCCTGAGGGTTCGCCTACTCTACTGCTCGTATCCCTGCATGCCTGTCTAGCGTCTTGTTTTTTTGTCTTCTTTGTCATAAAACTGAATTTACTATTTAAATATTAATTGCAAAGTTACACCTTAAAAGAATAGTTCGTCATTTTAGAAAATATGCTTATTAACTTTCTTGTTTCTTGTCTGAGGAATACTTTAAAACATAACAACCTGGTGGGTCAACAAATCAAGCCCTGAAGCAATAAAATGTAATTGATCACTTGCAAGATCTTAAAGAATAAACCACAAAAGCTGAAAGTAGCTGTTGAAAAAAAAAAAAAAAAAAAAAAACCCACAACCTTAGACGAGGAGATCGATATCTGTCAGATGAATATGAAGCTGGAGCAAGGAGATGTTTAGCTTAGCTTAGCATAAAGACTAAAAAGAGGGGGAAACAGCTAGCCTGCTATGTCCATAGATAAAAAAAGAATCTGCCTATCAGCATCTCTAAACCTAATAAACACATCCTCGTTTGTTTAATCCATACAAAAACTGAAGAATAAAAATGACATATTTAAACATTTGGACAGAGCCAAGCAAGCTGTTACCCCATTTCTAGTCTTTATGCTAAGCTAACCCAATTGTCTTCTGGCTCCAGCTTCATATTCAAAGGACAGATTTGAAAGCGATATTGATCTTTTAGTCTAACTCTTGCCACGAAAGCAAGTATGCACGTTTTTCATTCAGCCCACACAGAGCCTCATATTAAAATGAAAAACTTTGACTCGAAATAAGCTTACAAATGAAGATTCCCTGCAAGGTTTTTGAACAACTGCACTTCCATCTCGTACCTGAGATGGATGACACAGTCTGCAAAGGTAGTCAAATATCATCACTATTATCCACTGTGTGAAAATTGGCTGGCTGTTACAGCTGTTCATGTTCCCAGTCAATATTTGGATGAGGGAAGAGGTACATTACCTTCCGTGTGTATTTATGTGAGTGAGTCGCTTCACTCTGTGAGAAATGGGAACATTACCTCAAAATGTCTTTTCTGTTACTCAAAAGTAACAGCACAGTTATATTTCCCGTGTGCTATTTCCTATTTTCTCATCTCTTTGAGTGCTTTTGTGAGGTTTTATGGACTATCTCAGCTTTGTTAATCCTTGTTAATGTAGTTGTTTTTTGTCATAATTTTTTGTTTAACCGTCGGAACATGGACAGTGATGGAGAACGTACAGCCACAGGAATCAGCAATACCAATACTTTGCGAGTAATATGATGTTTTCCACTGTTTGTCTGGATGAAAGCCCTAAGCTGAACATGTTCCAGACATGTGAGGACGGATGGGAGGCAGATTTGGCAACCGTTGTACAGAGGGGCCTCTCATAAGGTACAGACTTTAATTTGATTGGATTTGTTTATTCCTGGTGTTTGTCATTCATAGTATTGTTACATATAGGTGCTGTTTTGCGCTCTGTGGCACCCTTCAAACTGTTCATGGGTCTTATTGTATCCAGAGGTACTATAGTTTTCAGGTTGTATTACCTGAGGAGATCCACATGTGCACTGACTGAATTGAACTTACTTTGACCTGCAGTCCTATTCAATTTAAAATGGTGCTCCTACAATTTACTGCACGTCTATAAAGTTGGAAGACTTGCAAGAGGCAGATTTTAAAAAAGCGAACTGTCAGAAGCAATCCAGCAGATCACGCGAAATCTCAATTTATAGTCCCTAGTATGGGTCAAGCTGCAAAAATGCTGGATCATACATTTCCCATAACGCAATGATGCACTAGTGTCTTCTCATTAGTCCCTTCCTGTCTGGTAAAAGCCCTTTTTTTTTATCTTTGTGCCCCCAGTTTGTAACACAGAAGGCTTTCTGTTTAATATTTAACATCACCAGGGTAATTTTTAAGACTTGTTCTTTCAGACTCTCAGGAGATTTTATACAACTGTTACAAAAACATTGTTACTTAAGGTACACTTAATAGCTTTTCCCAGAGCTTTCAACTGCATCTTACATTCTCCATCTTCTGACGAAGACTGCAAGTAAAAAGCTCAGTGGAAAAGTGGACATTGTGTATAGTGTAAGTTCGGCATTTTGGAAAACACACCTATTTGCCTTCTGGTAGAGAGTTATCTGAGAAGATTGATACCACTCTCATATCTGTTCTTTCAATATGATACTACCGCCAGCAGCCAGTTAGCTTAGCTTAGCACCCAAAGCTTTGCGTACAAAAGTTGTTTTTTTTTAAATCTCAGATCCTTATTCAAATGTTCTAGATAAACAGGCAGCAGCTCAAAGTCCTGCCTGACTAAACCTCTTGACTGAGGTGAGAATCTCTCTTGACCAAACACCACAGCTCCAGTCCCTCCAGGGCAAAAAGAAAGGTGTCTGAGTGTGTGTGTGTGTGTGTGTGTGTGTGAATGTGTGCGTCAGTGTGTGTCACTGATTGCTTTGGAGCCTAAATATATATGACAGAGCCTGTTTCAGCGGTATACAACTAGAGCAGACGTTCATTGGCTCTGCAACACAAGCCATATATGTCTTGTCAGTGTGGTGTTACATACAAAGAACATTTGCAATTCATGTCTCTGTAGGGGACGCTGTATTCCCCGTGGTCGCTGAGGCAAGACAGAATCACATCAGGGAATTGCAAGTACATCTGTGAGTGTCCTTCTCAGTGAAATATGTCAAAACAGATTCAATCTTTATTTCTCTTTATGCCACAGCCTCTATTTCAGAGTTATTTTCTTGTGGAAAAAGATCTTAAAAAGGAATCCCCTATTGTCCCCCATGTAATGTGAGCTGATATTAGAGGAATAGTTCAATATTTTGGGAAATACGCTTATTTGCTTTCTTGCCTAGAGTAAGTTGAGAAGATTAATACCCCTCTCTATTCTCACTCCTCAGCACTCCTCATATCTCACTCTTCAGTCTTATGCACTTAACTTTGCATAAAGATTGGAATCAGGTGGACACAACTAGCCTGGCTCTGCCCAAAAGAGGTGCTTGTAGGTGGCAAGCTAGATGTTTACATACTTCATGCTAAGATAACCATACCATCTCCAGGCTGTAGCTTCATATTTAATGAACAGATATGAAAGTGATATCGATCTTCTCATCTGACTCCCGTCAAAAAAAGCCAATTAACGTATTTCCCCATAAGTTGAACTACGGTATTCCTTTAATATCACTGATGTAGGCAGAAGTAAAGCAGGGTCAACCTGGACATACCAGCACCACTGCCAACTCAAATAAAGGAGCAAAAGCACACTATTATTTTAAACCATAGCAAAACCTATAACTCATAAATAAGCCTTTTGAGAAAAAAATCATCAAGAAAAACTCATTGATACAATAAATAATGACTAAAGATGTCTTAGCTGTATAAATAGTTGGATAATGGATCTTTGTCAACCATTAGCAGATTACACAACAATTTCCAAAGATTTGTCTACCCTCTCTGTCTGCTTGTGCACTTTCCAAACGAAAATGTTTCAACAATTGTTCTAGTCTAATTCCCCCATATTGTAAATACTACAGCAATTCTTCAAACTCTGTCATACTCCTCTCCTTGTGCTCCCTTTTATAAACCCCTTTGCTTTCCTCTCCAGTTTGTCCACAACCATGGGAACTTTCAGCAGGAGGAGGGGGGAGAGGCCAGAGCATGAGAAGCATGTGATTGGCCAAGAGGCAGGCACCACTCTGACATGATTGGCTGTGAGCATGGAAGCTGTGAGCAGAGTTCCCTCCTTATTCCAGAGAGCATCAGTGAGCAGCAGAGCAGGACTTGCTGCGTTAGAGATGTACACCAGATACTTTTGTTTGTTTTGGTTTCTCTGATTGGGACTCTGAGAGAGCAGACAGAAGACACTGTACAGGAGCCAGGGGTGGATAAATAAACTCTTTCTGGAACTTTCTCAAAAAGATATAAAGTAAGTTTTTACATTACCCTATTTTCCTCCCTCTCACTCCAATAGTAATAAATGTAACAGTTGTACAGTAGCTCTTCTTGCTATGGGCTTACTATTGGAGCAAGTGATACATCATATCAAAAGTAGAAATGAAAAATGTCTACAATGATAACAAATACACACAGAGATACCTTATCGTAAATTCTTTACTATAGTTTGTATTTTGAAATAAGAAGTTGTTTGAATGCATCTGCACATGGTATGTGCATGAGTGTTTGCGTTTATACATGCATGGGCGTGCATGCACTTAGATGTGCACATGCACTGGATTACTGAGATTATGTACTTAAATTCTGTGTCTGTGAAGGATTCAGCTTTGTGTGTTAGGGGAGGGAAAGGTGCAGTGCGACTTCACAGTGACCAACCTCATCAGCAAACTTGTCACTGCAATGCTTCGCATTGACAGAAGAGCTCAAGGACTCCCCTCCCAAAATCTCCTGGTGTGACTTTCAGGCTGCAGGGTGGTGGTGGCAGTGGCGGTAGTCGGCTATAAATAGGCCTGCTCCAAATTGTGCTGCAGTCCCACGGAGAAAACAAGAAATGACACAGTCATTGTTTTTATTTGATCCTCTCAGCAGCTACAATGTCTTTTTTTCAAAAAATATAATTAATAATAAAAAACTGATAAATTAGAGTATACTCTAATACCCCCCCCCCTCCTTTTTTCAATATTATAACAGCTACAGTCTCAACAAGGGAAGGGAGGTGAGAGTATGGCAAACAGAGATAAACAGAGATGGACAATAGAAGCAGACAGAAGGTGATAGCATGTGTCTGTAAGCATGTGTGTACTTGTCAGGATGTACTGAACGTCTGGATGTAAGGGGGTGAAAAGTGTTTGCACGTGTCAGAGTTTTCCTTGCTAAACTGCCACATGTGGCAGAGCGATACTCAGCAGCTCTCCACTCCCTTTAAGAGGGTTATCACCTCTGCTGCTCAGTCCCTCAACTCCCTTGATTTCCATAGACATGCTTATCAAATTACTAGTCAAAGCAGCATGCTCTAGTGTGGAGCAGATGACTTTGCAAATGTTGCAGTCCGTACAAGGAGCGGAGGTTTAGCTTGTTATAATGTGTACTCACTTAAGAACACACGTAAGAACACAGGAAGAGTGAGTTTAAAAAGTTACATCATATCATTACACACAAATTGGACCCAGGACGATTTAATGTTGAGCCCCAGCTGACCAGCTAACAAACATATGGACCTGTTTATGTTTCATATCACAGACCCCCCCCCCCCCCCCCCCCCCGACGAGGCCAACTTGAGGGGAATAACAACTGATTGAGATAATTT
>CM022476.1:13020096-13110411 GCA_011952105.1 Coreoperca whiteheadi
TTCACAAAAAAAAAGACTTGTTTTTTTTTCTTTACCCCCCCCCCCCCCCCCCCCCCCCCATAGGTGGAGACCATGATCAGGAAATGGCATTATTTTGCAGTTTTTTTCATAAAAAAGCAGTTTGCCATGATAGCTCTTCAATCCAAATTTTCATTTTGTTTTACTTAGTTGAAGCCATCAAAAATTAAGGAGCTAAAAGTTGTGCATATGACATCAACAAAAAATGGGTCCAAACAAGCTGCTTTCTCCTGTCCTTTGTTGCTTCAAAGCAGCGGACCTAGCCTGCAGTTTCTAATATCTACCTGTCTGTCAGCCTGCATGTCTCAGAGCCCCTTTATTACAGTGTAGAACACAGAGGCTTGTGTTGTACCTGACCTCTAGTATGCAAATATATACAGTCAGACTGCCAGCCAGCGCTACCCTCCACCTCCACTTGGATGTATCCGTGAGATGAGAGCGGCACACTAAGCCCATTGTTTCACCTGTGCATCACCTGAGTGCTGAGATAGAGGCTGTGGTCACAAGCTGAGACTCTGACCCATATGACAGGGGTGTACACGCTCTCCTCCTCAGTTCTAGTTCTGCGATGAAGCAGAGATCAGATCAAGTCAGTCATTATTACGCTGAATAATGGATGGCTGTGCTGACTCGACAATGTCGCCACACAGCATCAGAGAAAATTGTTATGGAGGACAACACAGTTTTAATTCTGAAAAACCTTCCATCCAGGTCTCTTTTCTGAATGACTGTTGCTGCTCGCCAGTGTGAGTGAATGGGAGCGCAGAGTAATGAGCTTGGCTCGATGTACTCTGTATATACTGTCGAGGGACAAAAAGCATCTGCACTGCTGCGGACGTCTTTGTATCAGTCTTCTTAAGAAGGATCTCTGCAGCTGTGTGTGTCTGCGTGTACTGTACGTGCACAAATCCATTGGCTTCACTGATGATGATCTGCAAGACCTCAACTTAAAGTGACAATGTTGACTCAAGTGTTTAGCAGACTTTGTTGTGTTCAGATGGCTCTGTTAGCAGAAGCAGCTATGAGTGATACAGTGAGTGACGTAGCTATTTTCCGTTTCCAGAGGTGAGGGGGTCAGGGGTCAAGCAACAGTGGAGGGCTGCAGTGTTTGGTGCCAACAAAGTCAAATGTCACAGGTTTCCCTGAGCCATTCTTGGCATTTTGTAAGTGGGAGTTAATGGAAAATTATATAATTAGTTTCCTAAAGCATATTCATTGCTGTAATAAAGGGAGTGTTTGTTTTCCTCTGTTTTTCTGGCAAGGGAGGGTATGCAAGATTCCTCTATAGCTCTTGTGCAGAAGCACTGCAATATGCATACATACACACAGACATGCACACATAGACATGTATAAGCAAGCAATGCCAAAGGCATTTAAATATATTTTTACTGGAAACTCTGTTCCCATAACAATGAGCAGGGAAGTCTCTGTGTACTCAGGGCTTTTAGAGGTCATTTTGGGACTTTGCTGGTCTATCAAGCTTCAGTAACATTTACTGGGATCGTTGATTGTAAAAGACCAGTCCTTTTAAATAGATGCTTGAAAGATATGTTTTAAACTTTAAAGTGACAGGAAATAGGTTTTTGGCACCAGTAATGGTTTGTTGCTTAGGTAAAAGATGTTTCCTGCCTCCAGATGTTAGGCAATATTGTCATCAATCCACTGACAATGTGCTGTTTGATATTCAATCCAAGGAAAATTGTGACTTTTGAACCTTTAACGGAGTGTTTTCCCTTTGCACACCCTTAAAAGGCAGCATCATAGGCATGCCTTGAGACCATCCCATGACACATAATGAGTTACACAGACATGTCCAAAACAGCATAGAGGAAAAGATACAAGAAGATAGATTTGTCGCCCCCCTTCTCCCTCTTTGTCTCTCTCCCTCTGCAGTAGAGCCCATTAAACACCTGACCTTCAGCACAGCTGGATTGTATCAAGGGAACTACAACACAACGTCTTACTATTAAGCCACACTGGTATGGTCTATGGCCTTTAATTGATGTCACGTACAACAACATAAGCAGGAACTGATGAAACAGATGACGATACTTGAGAGGATCTCTGCCTCTGCAGCAGCATCTGTGTGTGATGACTTTGTTACGTTAGGCAGGAAGAATCACCTCCTAGGGACATAGGAGAGGAGAAGAAGAAGAGAGAAACACCTGGGGCCTTGAGTTCACCCGTATTTCCCTTTCCCCTTGTTACACTGGAAGTCCTATCATTGTGTTTGCTAGCTTTTTTTAAATAAAGAGTAAGAGCTTACACTACTTTTACAGATGCACAGCTGGTGATTTGGGATCTGACCTGGGCTGGATTGTGGAAGGAATGGGTGGGGGTGCTTTATAATGTCTCGAGAGAATGATGGTATGCTCTGGTCATCTTTTGGTCATCTCTCGCACGGCACATCCTGGTGCTTTGTTTAAGAAAATACTTTGTTTTCCTGCACTGCAGAACATTTTCCATAAACAACTGTTGACATTTTCTATGTTTGGACTGGGTCAGGGCAATGTTGCTCTTAAAAACACAAGATGTAGACAAAAGACCAGAAAAGTGCTTCTGCAGACTGCATGGGGCAATGTTTTCCTTGAAACCCAACCCCTTTGTTTTGTTTTTTCACATACTGTACTCTCTCACAGTCACGCACACACACAAAAACAGAGTGTCTGTCCAACACTACGCTGATGACTATCAGAACAGGACAGTATAACATGCAATAGTAAGAAAACAGAACGGCAGTTTGAGAGTTAAGCAGGACAGTAAAATAAGTGCATTCATCATCAGATGACTGTTCCACTCCCAACAGCGTCTCCAACAGAGTCAAACAACTGGATAGAGTTGCAATGTAACATATCAACTTGACTCTCACTGAGAACTGATTGCATTGCTTGGAGTGAGCACACACCGCAGAGTAATTGGAGTAAAGTGCCTTTGACAGCTAGAGTTTGTGCAAGGAAGGGATGAATAAACATACGGGGTGGCACATGGATTATTTGATTTATTTTCCTGCAACAGGACCAAAAAAGGACTTGCTTGAGCTTACTCTTGATATTTGCATGGAGTCGCCACCTTCCTCTGAATGACAGCTACTATGTTTATGCTTTCTTGCCCATAGATCCGGCTTGCCAGTTGGCTACAGTTATATCAAATCAAGGGCATTTGGTCAGGTGTCCTATATTATTTATCAGGTCATGGTCCTGATAAGGACCCGGCTTGGTCTACGACACTGTGAATGGAGTGAAGCCAGCTAGCTAACATTAGATCAGGCAGGCTTTGCTTGCGCCGCTGCACTCACATGTAAAAATCTCTCCTCTCTGAAACAGACATTCAATGCACAACTGGCTTGGCAACAGCACAGTCACGGCGCATCAGGAAAGTTTTTGGAAGAATAATCATGTGTTCACTGTGCTTTCCAACGTTGCTGCCTTGAATTCTGTTTCTCCTGACTCAAGGGTGGGGGTATGCTCGAAAAGAACTAGCTTGTATGAAGTGCTGTCCGCCCATATCAATAGGCAAAAGTGTTTATAGCCCTGACAAACTGCCACACTTGAAGGCGGGGTGAAAAGCCTGCTGTCATTGAAAGGGACCAGATGCGATAATCGTTTGATTATGGGGATAACTGCACACACTTTCAGACAGGCCTTCGTAGTGTTGCACATAGTCGGACTCACAGGAAGTGGGTATAAGCCTGCCACTGGCGACTTTCTTGACTTGCAAAATTATCTTTAAAATTGACAAATTCATGGCACATTTCAAACGGGTTTAAAAAAAATGATTTGTCTCTCGCCATTGACTTAACCGTACATATGTGTTCCAAAATAAGGTCCCATGGGGGACACCAGAAGGGGAGGGACTTCACCTCTCTATATTGCACATGGTTGTTCACACAAAAGCGTACAGAAATAGTTGTGAAAAGATTTTAAAAAGAGAGCTTGAGAGAGAAGTTCAAACCCTGCTTACTTTCTCACCTCCACACACCTGGCCAATCGTTGATTGAAGGTCTGGTTTTCTGTTTTGGAAAGTTGCAGGATTCTACTGAGTGTGTTGACTCACTGCAGACTTGGGTCAGCAGCGAAGGCATTGTTGCAAATTGGCTCCAGCACATTCACATCATTTCTTTCCTCCTTTCTTCATGGGAAACACAACATGGCTTGTGTCACACAATGTCGCATTCACATAACATAAGTTAGCAATAATCTAATGTATTGGTGACGTGTTTTAGCCAGCTGCTGCATGTGAGGGGGATTTCTGGATTTAGAAAAATCTCACTAATTTCACTTGGTAGTAGATCATCTGCAATGTTTGGAGAGGCTTTATTGGGGAATGACTACATGATGGTTGGTGCTCGACTCACATATAATAGATTCCACATATGTCAGGCTCTGTATCTAACGCACTTGTTGAAAAGGCCAACCTTTCTCATTCTATCTTTCATTGATGTTTATTGAGGGCACGTCTGTCATCGTCCCTCCCCAACCTCTGCTGTGGGGAGTGTGCTGTGAGTCATGTGGGTCAAATCCTTAAGACACCAAATATCAACTTTGTTTGCATATTCATATAATAAATATATTCCATGGGTATTTCACCCGCCATCAAAATGTTTTGTACACAGTCCATGATGTCATCTACACTGAGAAGCACACCACATAGGCTAATCTTGTTGTTACAAGGCAATAATTCAGTGCCAATAACAGCACATCATCACTTACGGATGGATATCTGTATGTCTCATCCTAGTCTTATCCTCCTCATAATCCCATTTATCTGTTATTTATCCATACACGGATGTGAGATGGGACTGCATACAGTTGCACTAAATGTTCCCTTGAAATGAAAAGTAATTATGCGACATGAGACCCTTGTGTAGAGTAACGGGGTAAATTGTTTCTTGGCTGCCTGTTCCTGGTTTCATTTGTTTGCTGGTTCAAACTAGATGAATGCTCTCTGTAGTAAAACGTCACTCTCTATTTTGCTTTCTCACTCCTGCTCTCTGTTTCTCTCACCAGAGTGGGTGGAAGAGTATTCAGTCAAGTCTCAGGGTCTAATTCCATGTGACCGTCTAAGGATGTTGGCTCACAAGCCTCAGGCAGACCTAAATTAATCTCATATCTCAGAACAAGTTGATCTGTAGCATAGAGATCAGTTTGCACTCGGCTCTGTCTCATTAATCAGTCAAACAAATGATCAAATTATTAAGTTGCTGGGCTTTGAACAGTGAGTTGTACTGAATATAATTGAATAGATACAAAAGATGCATTATTTCACTGAATGCAATTATGAACTCTGTGCTTTACTGCATACTAAGGTCATCTGTCATGGAGTTAGTGAACTTTCTACTGAAATGAGCTTTTGTGTTTTATTTCTACTGAAATGACTTTAGTGCACTACACCGCTGGCTTGTTGACAAACCCCAGGGTGAAATGAGGGTTGTCTTTACATTATATGCACCAATTCCGTAACAACCGAGGGGAATCAAGAGTTTGTGAATAATCTGTTCTGCTATCTTACCTATTCTTTGAAAAATCCAGAAGGCACTGACTATCTTGCTCAGCCCTAATTAAGTGGAAATGTTTTCTCTGGAGGAACTAGTTGGGTAAGCATATCTGCTGGAAAATATTTGGTTTTATGGTTGTCTGTTATTAAGTAGACAAGATGCCAGCTCTTCTCTGTGGTTTGATGCTGCTTCAAACTGGCAAATCTTGATTGCAGGGGTTCACTGGAGAAATCAGCGCTGCCCTCCTTGTATTTCTTCCACTGGAAATGTTTTTATAAAAATAAGATTACAGACATTTAATCAGCTTTCTGGCTCTTCTCATATAATCCGAGGCCAAACGAAGCCTAAGAGGGTGGGCCTTCCTTTCGTAACATGACGAGAAACCCGAAATGACACATATCACCTCAGAGCAGCAGTTTTTTATTTATATATTTTTTACATTATCTCATCTAATGCAAAAGGTTGCGTAGCTGTGGTTTTGCTTTCTACATAGGATGGTGTCAGGTGCATGTTGCTCAAACTCAGGGCTGGAGAGCAGGCTTTGAATGTAGCACTGTTATTGTGTGAGGGCCCCTAAGGACAAAAAAAACAAAAACAAAAACAACTAAGATACACTAAGATACTCTTCTGCCATCACTATGCTTGTAACTTTAGGTGCATAGCAACGTGCTAAACACACATCCAATAAAGGTTGAACACAGCAGTTGGTCTTTGATTTCTTCACTGGAAGCAATTGTAAAACTGTAAAAACAGCACTGAACAAAAAAGGAACTGATAGTAGTCAGATCAATGGAAGACCATAAACAAGAGGAAGATGAAAGGTAAAAATGAATTGGTTCTGTGAGAAGAAAACTGGATTCATACAAGTATAAACTACCGTTAGCTGTCGGATTAAGTTACAAAGGATCAGTGGTGAAAAATCGGAATTAAACAACTCCTAAGCCTCCACGCTCTCATCTTCTGTTTGTAACACGTGTGGAAATAGCAACGTGTTCTAACAAGCAGCTAGCCTTCAGTTTGGAGGCATTTACTGACCCTCAGCTAACGTTGGCCCCGCCTGTAACTTTTCCAGTGCCTTTCACGGCTCTGGCTAGCGTTAGCAGGCCAGCTGCGGGAGGCGTAACGTCATTCCCCCTCTTCTGGTGACGGCCGACAGGCTGCCTAACGTCCATCCCCAGCCCCTGGGACCAGTCGGCCCTCATGAAGCCTTCGTCCAACTCTCAGTAAGACAGACTTGTTTAACGAACCGACACCCCAAAACGTTGAAGTTAACGTCAACTGTTACTGAACGTGGCTACCCAACACTGCACATAGTGCCCACAAGACAAACGTTAGCTGAAAGTAAGATTGAAATATACAAGTTAACGTTACCCCAACAGTAAATTATTGCCAACCGTTATTTAGAATATTTCATTAGCAACACATTAGCCTCTGACTGCTTTAGTATAAAGTTACTGTAACGTCTTGTTTAGTTGCGTTAGTGAACGGTAAACTGATTGTAGCCCAACTAAATTAACAAATGGCAAATCAACAACAACTACAGCTATGATAGAGTAGCCTACCGTTACAGGTGATTGTCCAACAAGGGTATTTGGGTGTAGATAAAAGATGTAAGTTATGTCAATATTTGCTTGATCACAGATCTGATAAAACGCAGGCTATAACAGTGTCAGTTAAACTGCTAACGTTAAAGAACAGTGCCCATTTGAGGGTGGCAGAGTACTTCAAGTGGATGAAGGATTGACATGACTGTGGAAAGATACTGTTAGACCGTTTAAAAAGTTAGATAGTTGCATGTATGTGTGTATTATACAGCCGTTTTCTATATTTAAAATAAACATACTGTGCAATGCTTTGTTAAAATCTTTGTGCTCTGCAATATTGTGTGTGCATTCACTTGGAAAAAGATCTGCCTATTAAAATATTGTGGGAGAGAAAAGGTGTAAGCACGGACAGAGCAGAGACAGGAGCTGAAGCTGTTGTGCCAAGGGAAAAACTGTGCTGTGCCTTGGGTTAAAAAATGTTGAAAGCGTTTTCTTTCTTTCTCTCTCTGTGTTTGTGTGTGTGTGTGTGTGTGTGTGTGTGTTGCAAAACTCTGATAGTAGGACTGTGTAATGTGAGCTTCAGAATAACCAGCAATACATTGGAAAGAAAATCAAACCTTGGCCTGGGTTATTGTGATGACGCTGCAGTGCAATCTTTACATTTTCCAAGTTTGATTTGCAGTCTGCGAAATAAGTAAGGCTGCTCCTCATCATGTTTGAAACAGATAAATAATGCCAGCCCCCAACATAAATGCATCTGTCTTTGAACCTGTGTGTAGTCTGGTATATTTCCCAAGCCCACGTGAACATAATGGAAAAGGATTGGCGAGGCACCCAGCATCGTTCTCTAACCATCAGATGAGAAGAAACCACTAAGACTGGGTTTGCGACCTTGACATTAAGCTGCTTTGCTGTCTTCAGTCAGTCCTCACTGTCCACATTTTGAATCACATCTGATGGTAGAGATGCAGGCTGAGATTCAGCTCACCACTGTGTGCCTGCTGTTTTCTGCTGGGCTGTGCAGATAGGAGTGACTCATCCCCAGCTCTGCCGGGCCTACTTCTGCCTTGGGTCAGTGATGTCATTAGGCTGTAGTAGGCCGTGTGTATGAGACAAATTGGATAGTAGACAATGCCTTGTGTGTGTAAGAGGGATGGAAAAAGAGGCTCTCAGTTCAGGATAAAAAGAGACACACTACCAGAAATGCTTAAAATTGTGCAGTTTTATATCAGCAGCATAACTGGTGGGTATACAGTATTGTGCCAGCTGCTTTGTAAACAACGTATATACTTAGATAGTTAATGTGGATAAATGTAACGTAATAATGCATTTTATCATGGTGGAGGACCGAAAGGGTATCTGGCACTTGCTCTTAGACATACAGGCAACTATAGGTCTCTGGGGACCTCTGCTGGCAGCACACTGTTTTCATGCATCTACACTAAGCCTCAACTGAAATGTAGGAATCTAGGAGGAAAATAAGGAGGTTTTAATAGAGGTTGGAAAAGTATTTATAATAAATTGTAATCTAATTTTAGTTGACATTTTCGGCTAATGAATTGCACACCAATGTGCTTATCTTGGCTTCTCCTGGGTATACATCCTTTTTATGTATTAGTCACTCAGTTAAATTTATTCGTGTTTCATTCCATGCCGCTATGTTTTTAATGCATGTGTGACCCTATTGAATAGATGCAGATGTGCTCTGGATTGTCAACACACTATTTCAGTTACTTGTTGTTCATATGCAATGTCTCCTCCATATGCAAAAGGGGGGAAAAAAAACAAAACCAATACAAATTGCATCACAAAAACGTGGTAGTATTTAAATTTTTCTAATGTTATTTTGCTGAATATTGATCTGCATTTTACTGTTTGTGCACAACTTACCAATGGGACTTGTAGCTGCTAGTGACTATTACACTGTGTAGTAATTCACTGCAGGCTTTTAACAACCCTTGCGTTGGTTTAACTGGTCTACAGTGAGCTATAAACTGGTGCTGACACAAAGGCTTCCTTAATTATCTGTCAGCAGTAAAAAGGTAGACGTTATACAGAATATAGCCACAGACAACAGTCTCTTTTGTCAAGTAAGCCTCTAATTTGGCTCTTTAAACACATTACAGTAAAATAAGATAGACATTCTTACTTGATAGACTACAGTTTACATGCCAAGACTAGTTGAAGAGTGGTTTGGTGTAATCAGCCAATTTATAGTCACAGTGTTTTAGTCTGACGGTATATCAGCGTGGCAATATATTAGGTTGATATTGATCATTTTATTTAAAGCAGCATCAAATGATATTTTTTTCTTTTGGTCACTTGGGGGAAGTGAAACAAGCTGTAAACACGACATTGGCACATTTGCCTTATAAAGTGGCTGGCGAATGTGTTAGCAAAGCAAACAGTTACTTGTTTACACATTCAGCGGATATGGAGCACCGTTAATTTCGAGTTGTGTTTGTGTCCACCTGGCAAATGTAAGGTCCAAAGACTCTCTGGGGAATATATATCTCTTTAGCAGCTAAATGCTCCGCTCTGTTCACCAGCTAGTCGCTAACATTGTCTGTCAGCCGTTTGGTGCTGTGGAGGTACAGTGTACCTGTGTACAGTGGCTTTATCTGACCATAAAACAGCTGCCTGCTTGTGGCTGGAAGCAAGGCTGATGAGAGTGGTGAGAGTGAGCGGTACAATTGCAGACTGTAAACTCAAAACAGTGAGCTGAAGGACCTGCACCATTTGCAGTGGTATTCATTGACATTAAAGATAAATGAGTTTGTAACATGGTATACTCATACATTTTTGAAAGACCGTAAAATCAACATGAACTCTAATGACACTTACTCAGAGAAATGGCAAGACATTCTCTTTAGAAATGTATGAAGTCATGAACATGATACTTTAAAGTGGTACTCCAGCGGTTTAGTATAGCTCTGCCATTGAGGGATTTGGGAGAGGCAGGTTTAAAAAAAAAAAAGTAATGATCAAAATCAAGGCAGCAGAGTCTGAGATATCCTGATTGTTAGTTCCTGGTAGGGTTTAAACTTCCCATAATTGAGCTCGTTAGACCCTCCCTATCGGGAAAACCCCCCCGTCTGTCAAACTCAGACTTTCGAAAGCTCCCTTCAGAGCCACAGAACTATATTGTTTTCACAGGATGAGTAGTATTCTCAATGAAGAGTAAACTGACGTCTATGTGTACAATGCTGTAGGTGGACTGACCCTGATCAGAGCGATTTAATGAGAAAGGTTAGTGCTTCATTAACTGTGATCAATCAATTCTAGGATGAGGTGGCAACAAGTGATACAATTTTATAACCCTCATGATGTCACAAACTACACTATCCTGAGCATCTTTTTCTTAGAGGTAGTCATTGGTGGAAATAGACATTTGACAGCAGGTGCAGCCTTTGTTGGTGAGTCCATAGCCAGAATGCTATGTCATGCTCACATCACATTTTGAGCGTGACAAAGCTTTCATCAGGGGATGCAAAATGTTTTTACTTACGATGTTATTCAACGACTCCAGTGAAAGTGGAACATTTCCCTCCAGTGATCACAACAGACGTTAACCTGGGTCAGTGGCATCTCAGTAAGCGGTGAGAGCTTTTCCCTGTTGCAGCTCGCATCAGCCTGATGATGCGGACACATTTTAACATAAAATCCCGCCAGGTGCAGCTTCACCACATTTCCTACAGTGCTCAGCAGAAGGTTTTTGTTCAACTGAATGCACTAAAGGCCCACATGTAGTCGAACTTACGTGAAAATTTATCTTTATATCAAAATAATACAATTTCCCCCCAAAATGTCTAGTACCATTTATAAAAAAAATATATATATATATTATTAAGTATTATTTTAGATAATTAAGATTAGTGTTTGGGCTTTTTGCCTTTATTTGATGGGGACAGCTGTAGAGAGACAGGAAATGTGGTGGAGAGACGGGGTGGGTGTGAAATGCAGCAAAGGGCCACGGGTTGGATTCAAACCCAGGCCGCTGCGGTAAGGACCAAGCCTTGTAGCTGGGGCGTGCTCCATCAGGTGAGCTGCCCCCGAATGAGTTGTCTGAGGAACCTGAAATAGAAGTAATTTCAATCAAATAGAGCCTCATTGTCGACGCACAGTTGAATTTCAAACTGTTTTTAAAATGCTCCCACATCTTATGACCCCAATTTCCCAGCACAAAAAACAAACAATAAAATGTGTGACTCATTCTTGGGCCTGCAGGGCAATAGGTGGAATATAAGACAATTATTTTGCAGTTGAGTTTGAGGTGTGAAAGCTAATTTACATTTCAAGTAAATGTTATTGTATTTTCAGCCCTGGTCCACTTGCTGTGAAATTGTTTTGAGCTGCTACAAAGGGCTCACCACTGTCAACAAAGTGCTAGGAGAATTAATGGAGGGGAAATTAAGCAGTTTTTTTTTCAGATATGGCTTAATAACAGCCACTATCTGTATACTTGATTGTGAATTGGAGCTCCTACAGGCACTGCATATGATCAAGTGTATAGTTTTGAAGTACAGAATAAGGACCGTCATCATCCTGCCTGAAACAGAGAGTCTGTATCAAGTGACAGCGCACATCTATCATTTGCAGGTTGTGTTTCAAGGGTGTGTGTGCACACACACATGTTGGCATGCCTTTGACAGCCCTCCTGTGGTTTGATTGTGGCAGATTTATGTGATGTATGGATTGAGAGATTGCTGTGGCAGTAAATGCAAGTCCTCGGTGTGAAGGACGGGACAAGGTCAGCCAAACAAAGGCTGTGACTACTGAGGATCTGGTCCTCAGTAGTCACAGCCCATCTGTGCAGCGCCACTTGGAGGAGCCACTGCCATGTTTCGGCTCAGTCAGTGGTGCTGCTCAACGCTGGGAGCTGCGGCTTCTTTTCTATTAATATATTCCTCCATGCAAGAGCCCATCTTACTTCAGAAGTGGTTCAGCAGTGCTTTTAAAACTGCAATCAGTGACCAAAATACAATTACTAAATCAATAAGATGATAATTTGCACTGCCATCTTTAGATAAGTGAAAGAAGTCAATGAGGTGGAAAAATCCACTTGAGTCAGTGGCTGAGGAATTAGTCTGATTGGATGGTACATGGGAGATGTTTGTGAGCATCAAACAAGTGTCACTGCCTATTTACTCTGAAACACTGTGACGTACCGTACAATGGGGTGTAATTTATTTTAATTTGAAGATGGAACTTTTCAACAGCTTTGACTGAGGTGTTTATTGATTGCTTCATTTTAGTATTTACCTTCGAAGCTCGACTATTAATGTCAGTGATTTATAATCTCTCAATGCTCATTGGCTTTTCTCCAAAATATTAGTTGATAAATTGAACAAAAAGCATACGTGATTAATGTGGTCTATGCAGATCTGCCTATGAAGAGAATAAAAGTGACTGGCTATTTCAACAAAGCCACAGTGCCTGCTCATCTCAGCGGATTGAATGGCTACAATAACAGGCTGAGATACTTTTGAGTGATTATTCAATAAGCAGCTGTGGAAGCTCAACAAGAGAAAAGACAGCACATTAGACAGCCATGACCTTCTACAGCTGGGTGAGGAGAAGCCATAGCTCAGCTCGGTTTTTGCTCACTCGCTTAATGTGATCACACAGGATAAGCTGTCATCGCTCTCCTAAAGATGGCAGGAAGTTAATTGAAAAAGCCAGCAGAGGATGTTTCAAAGGGACAGGGGAAGAAATAGCGTCGGCAGACGGCAGTTTTCATGCACACGTACTGTATCTGAATTACTCTGTTGTGGGATCTGTAGGTCTAATTGGACCTCACGTAACTAATGCTTGAGCCCAGAGAGAAATCAACCCCCTGTAGTTGCACTGTTGGCACACGCCCTGCCACACCGATCCAACACACACACTGAGACAGATAAAAAATAAGAGCTTCCTGGCTGCAAAAAAAGAAAAAGAAAAGACAACATCTGTTTGTTTTAGTGCACAAACACCAGTGCTGCTGACATCAGAAAGACGACTAAATTGCCACCGAAGCGCTGTTGTGTCTGAAAGAGAAGAGTCATGTGACTGGTTATTCAGGCTAAAATGTATGTGTGTCACAGAGAGTGCGCACAGCGAGCAATGGAAAGAGGGAGAGTTTATTTCAGCCATTTAATCAGCTCCTTCTGTTTAATTCAAGCCGTGATTGACCTTTAGCGGACTTAGGGCTACCAGGAATCATTTGCAAAGTTGATCACGAAACTGTATATTTTTCAGTGTGCACTAAGACACTGAGTTCTTGACAGACGCAAATTGTCAACTGCCCTGCCACGTGTGCGAACATTTGTATCACTCTATCTGTTAATTAGAGGTTTCTCAGCATTGTCAGGGTCGAGCCAAGCGCTATTTACAACCAGAGAAGAGCCGAATTGACTGAAATAGCTGTTTCAAAACTGCAGTCTAGACAAATTGAAAATAATTGTGTGGGTTTTCCAGACAGACATCGATACAATAGAAGGGCAACTGGATGTTTCAGCAGACGATACAATCATAAGGACTTGCATTATTATAATAGTAAGTGACTGCAGAGGAATGGTAAAATGCCTGGAAATGTTAAGACTGAACATGTACATATCTTGCACTGTTGCTATGTTAAGAGATTTTGGTGGCTGTGTTGAGACAAATCAGTTATGATTCCAGGGCATGTAACTGGGGTTAAGCATGATGCTTCATAGCTTCATTTTCAGAAAGAGCTGAATATGAGCTTAGGTCAAGGCTGTGGTTTGCCCTGAGGTTAGCAGTGTTCATGATTATCTGCTTTGTGTGCCTTATGCCATAAAACCTTTTAGATTTGTTTCCTGTAGCTTTTTCCGATTACACTCCTACTGTACCATCTACCTGTACCCACTGTAGTTCACTTACTGTACAGTAGAAGAGGACCAAATCTATTTTTTCACATTCTGTTGCCGTGATTATTTGGCGCACCCCACAGTCTGAATGGCACTGTTTTCACCAGCCCAAACTAAACGTGTTAATACTTTGGATTACCAATTAACTGCTGCAAATATGATTGGTGTGAAAGGAAGATAAATACTGTGCATTTTCCCTTTTGGATGCCAAATTGATAAACAGCGAGAAGGAAAGTATGCTAAGAAACTCTTGACAACCAGGAATGCAAGCGTTATTTTTTGCACTGATGTGTGTGTATTATATGTACGTGTGCATGCTTGCAGTGCATATGTTCTGGCCTCTGTTCAGAGTTATGGAGATGGTGCTCTTTCATACAAAAATTTTCATGAACAAAGCCTGTGCACCATGTCATATCCAATCACTCTCCTCTCCTCAGAGCCCAATCGATGGAGACTGTCGGTTTTTCTGCCCGTGGTAATTACCTGTTCATCCTGTCACTCCACATCTATTTAGTCGAGATGGGCCTGAGCTAAAGGACCGGAGTGGAGGATAATGTGTGATCCGTTTGGCTGATCAAAGTACATCCAGTGTTGCTGATGAGTCCTGGTAGAAAGGGATAGAGTGGAGTTGGTGTCATTTCTAAGCTCATAGACCATGGAAACGAAGGCTTATGTAGTAAACGGCAAGTGACATGCGGGTACTTGTGTTGCTTTGCATGGGACAGGCTGAGAAAAATGAATTGTTATCCTGGGTAACACTAATGTGGAACACAGACAACCATAAAGGAAGTTGCTGTCGTAGGGAAAATATATTATTCAGGGACTGCATATATGCATTCACACAAAACTTGATAGAAATATACAGAGGGGACAGCAGGAGAAAAAGCCGAGCAAAATGAGGAATCCTCAATTGTCTGCTTACTTCTTATTTTTCTCAGGTTGATAACAACAAGAGAAACAAACATGACAGGAATGCTAAAACACAAATAAATTGTCTACACATGCTCCAATCAAAGCACAGCAGAATATGATTATTTACTTCTTTGAAGTTCTACAGGCTTTTCCGCCTGTGTCACAACACTTGCACTCTGTGAATGGTTGTTGACATCCAGTTTAGCACACTTGGTCTTGGCAAGGGTGTGTGTGGGTGTGTGTGTGTGTGTGTGTGTGTGTGTGTGTGAGAGTGAGAGAGAGGGACAAAGAATGAGAAGAGAGGGAGAAAGAGGCAGGTGTAGGCTTGGGGGTTATTAGGCCAGGTAAACAGAACTGGGCTGTGTAACTCTGGCTGATAATTCACTGACCTTTACCTTTTACATTCTAATGCATTCTAATAGGCCAGGCCAGTGGATCCCAGAATGGCTTCTTTCTCACCAATACACGTGTGCATTGTGTTAACCTTCATCACACACGCACACACACACACCCTGGTACATCTATACTTGTGAGGACTTTCATTGACATAATGCATTCCCCAGCCCCCTTACCCTAACCTAAACCTAATTCTAACCCTAACCCTAACCCTTAAACCAAGTCTTAACCTTCAAACAGCCCTTTGAAGGTCTGTTGAAAAGTGAGGACCGGCCAAAATGTCCTCACTTTCCAAAAATGTTCTCACTCCCAAGGTCTAAAATGCAAATTGGTCCTCACAAAGATGGCTGTATAAGTAAGTGTAAGTGCTAACACACACACACACAAACACACACATAAGTACGTGCTTGTCCTGGAGATTAAAGCTTTTATATTCTCTGCAAATAACAATGCATATAAATTCAGATTTGTACAATCCGTTTAAGTGTTTTTTTATTTTATTTAGTCTAAAAAAGTAAGCAGAACTACAGATTCCACTGTTACACGTGCTCAGTTGTTTTGCTTCAATAATTCCTGCATAGGGCTGCCTCCTCACACAAATGTTTTCACGTATTGTTTTGCTCGCCCCCTTTCTGATTTACTCTGTGTGACTGAAGCCTGCCTGTTTTCAGAGGTGGCACGCACCATGCAAAAGAATGACCGGTCCGGGGACGACAACCAGCGGGACAGTGTAAGTGAACGCCAGCTTTGTCTTATGGATTCGTGTCCTTTTTTATTTTCGACTTTACATCCTTTTATCTCTTATATTTACATAAGTACATGTTGATAGTCTTCATTTTCCTTCTTCATATGGCAAAACCATTCTTGTGTCTCCTCTTGTACACCAATATACATGTAATTATGCAAGGGTCTGGGATAATGTCCATTTACACAACTGCATAAGTCTTGCAGGTGTTCTGATTCAGATTATGTTTTTTGGCTATTATGCGTTCCATGAACACGTAAGTTGTAACACAGTTAATTACAGAGCTATTCATTAATTTCTGGGAATTCACACGTTTACACCAGTTCTAGCTGTTGGAGGTGATATGGGATGAACACGCCCCGAACATGACACATACAGTAAATGTGAGATGATTCAAATTTAGAACAGACTTGTGAATATGCCTGAACTCACTCTGCTGCTCATTTGAAAGATCTTTAACCAGGACATTTTCTCATGGACAACCCTGGATTAGTAAAGGTGAAATCTTTTTTTATATGATTCATTTATTTTCCATTTTTAAAAAGAGATTACAGTGTGGCATTCATGATGCTCAGCACTAATTTCCTTTTTATGTACAAGGGAAGATGGTCTGTTGATGTTTGGTACAAACCTAGAATACAAACGTATTGTGCTTATGTGAAGCAGAATTTAGACATGGTAACCCTCAGGTACCATTAGCTATAGAAACAGGTAGGTTTAATGGTTTCTCTGAAAAGAAAGGCTTTGTTTGTAAGTGATTCAGGTAAGAGTAAAGATGAAATCCATTTTGGGTTTCATTGTTCATTATTTGATGATTTAAGGGCTAAACTTATTTTGTTTGTAGAGCCTGGGACAGGAGAAGTTCTTTAGAATGTAATGCTATGGGCCTATGTAAAAAGTTATGCTCTTGTCTGAGAAATGTTTCACCACTTCAACCATATTTTTGGTTTCATGCAGGCACAACACTACAGCTAACAGTTATTTTCATTTTCAATATGTTCATTATTGTCTTTAGTAATTGATTAATTGCTTGGTCTGTAAAATGTCAAAAAGTAGTGAAAAGTTCCGGATTTTTTAAAATCATAATTTCCTAAAGCCCAACCTGACAGCTTCATATAGCTTTTTTTCCAACCAACTGTCCAAAACCCAAAGATATTCGATCACAAAAGATAAAGAAAAAAAGGAACTCTTCACAATTGAGAAGCTGAAACGAGAGAATGTCTGGCATTTATTCTTGAAAAATACTCGCTGATAGATGCTGATTAATTTTTGTCCCTTGACAAATCAATGAATCAACTAATCAGCCATGACACAATACATAAAATAACATATCATAACTAACTAGCTATACATTTCACGTCTTTGCCATGATTGCTTCACACTCTTGACGAGCACATGACAACCAATAATTAGATTTTTTATTTAGGTGCCCTCGCTATGGTGTGTCCAGTACTGTCAACTGCAGTATTCAACATAGCACACACAAATTCAAAACTGGTATTTTCTTTTCATTGCATATCTCCTTCATCACCCATCCCCCACAACAGCTACACTACCATCAACATCTAACCGTATCTCAGCTCTCACATGGTGTTGTCAGAGTTGTGTGCAAGCTGTCCGTCACCCACCACTATCCATCTGGATTTAATAGGCAGGTTCCTGGAAATCCTAACAAACAACTAGAGAGGTCAGAGCTGTCCTGTTCAAGTAGAGATGGAGCTCGGATAGAGCAGCAGCAGCAGTAGACACTGTCAGGCTTATCCTCCTGTGCATGAATAAGATATTCAATCATACTCTACGGTTGTTGACCTTGAGTTGAAGTTCAAACGTAGGGCAAGTGTGCGAGTCTTTCCAATGGGCTAACATCAGAGGGGGAAATACACTGAGTATGCAGATGGGGAATTTCCCTTGAAAAGACTGTTGTGGGAATATCAGCCAAAATATAAATTACAAATTTAAAAATAAAAAAAACCCCAATCTATTTCCGCGCCTGCTTTTGTCACATGGTCCACATTTCTATGTGAATCATAGCGAAAGATGAGACGGAAATGTCTAAATGACCATTAGAGCCTCGTACTGAGTTTCCCACACATTTCCAATTTGTCTTGGTGTGTATAGAAACCGCATTATTAAGCAGTATTTATTAAATAATACTGTACTGTAATTTTCACTTTCAGAAAAGCTAAATTGATGCTGATGCTGATGAACTCTTTATATCTCCTGTGGGGAAACACTAAAGCCAGAGGTCACCAATGAAAAACATTGACATGATTGCCTGCAAGCTGGGCTCTACAAACTGATGCATAACATTTCATTAAATAAAAAAGCATGTAGTCCCACTGGCAGAGTATTAGAAAGAGCTGCATAAATATAATGGTTATTAAAAAAACTGACAACGACAGGAACAAATTACCTTTAAAATTGAATAAAACCACCACCACTGAAACTAAAACTGATTGATGATTCACATTTTGTGTCTCAGAGGAGGCAATGAATTTTAAAATTACACAACTGTACATTACTAAAAACATGTCTTGGGGGAAAAAGATTGAATTCTCTATTTTTTCTTTCATCGTTAGTTCTACAGACTTCGTTGCAATTTCATATGAAAGCGTAACTGTAAGATATGAGTGGGAATTGTAACTAAGTAGAGATTTTGCGAGGTGAGCAGTAGTTCATGTTAGATGTGCCTTCATCAATTAAGTTAGAGCAAAGAGAGCAGGGCAAGGGGGTAGAGAAGAGAGATAAGTGTTGCGAGAGAAATGGGTGGGACATCAAGAGAGGACAGGTAATTAGAGAGAAGAGAGGAGAGGTGGAGGGTGGGGTTAAGACAAGATATGAATGTGTAAAACAAACTGAGAGCAGCAGAGATGCTCCCTCATCATCTTGAAGGGAATACTGAGGTAGAGCAGGGACACAGGCTGCGCTGATGAATACGTTTCGCAGGGCTCTCAGGGGCTGTCCAATCAGGCAGCGCCATTGATGAATAGTCATGAGTCACCTTATCAACATCACCATGGTTACGCAGATGTGACTGTGGCCCTGTGAATGTGATGAGGGATTAGAAATGGGCCAAACGACGCTCCGCCTCCGTCCTGCGCACATCTTGATCACCAATTAGAACCCAACAGGGGAGCATCCAGGCCATGTGTTTGTACCTCTCCGGCCTTGAGGGCAAGGAGAGGGGTTTTTGAGTGAGGTGACAGGACAAGGGGATACGGTGAAGATTGAATGCATGGGAATAGTGCAAAGATGGAGGAGGAAATTAAGAAAATGATGATGGAATAAAGGGCTGGGACAACACATAATGATCTATATAATTCCCTAACCTCTTACACAGACATCTTACAAAGAGCAATAACACTCTGAAGGGCGGTTTTGTGATGATCAATTCCCAAAAATCCACTGCTCTAAGAGCCTTTATATTTAAGGGACTTTATATTTCCTTTTATTCCACCTTCCACAATTTTTTTGTTCAAATGAACATTTTACTGGCTCATACAAGGCCGTTGTTACAATAAACCAGATAATAGCAGTCTTCTTATCACTGATTTGACAGGCCCAGTACAAACAATGCTAATTGTGTTTTAACAACTGCTTATCTACCTGCTTATTTATTTATGAGAGAGTGGAGCAATCTACTGCATATTTGAAACATGTAATTAGATTAGCAGGAAGCTCCATACAATGAGGACATACTCTGGCACTCAGGAAAATGATATGTGTATATGTGTTTCCCATCAAGCCTGCCCAAACTCAACCGGGGGAAATTCGTTTTTTCTATCTGGTAGTTGTACTCGTCAGGGTCTGTCTGCCTTTGCAGCCACTTGCTCAATCATCCACGCACATAGATAGAGAAGTAGGCAGGTAGGCTCAATATTTATTTATTCTTCTACACCTCGTGTAAAGAGACATTACCACCCGCTCACTGTTCTCATTTCACAGCCTGTTGACTGCATTTAAAGTGTGATTAATCTTGTATAAGGTGTTTGGCAGCTTGCTCAGCGTTGATGTGGGGTTGATGCATGAGGAGTGGTGTCTGAACTCTGTCTGGGAAGGTCGACATGCAGGATTCATGGAGTGATTAATCCCCCCCCCCCCCTTCGTTAGTGTCACAGTTTACCCAGATTCAATTCATGGATTACACATGTGGTATGTTTAATTCTCACTTTCCTATTTCAAAACAATCCAGACACTAATGCTTTATCTTCAGACCTTTATTGTGTGTAGATACAAAGCATTGCAAGTGGGCCGCTTTATCTCTCTATATTTCCGTACAGTGACCCTGACCCTTTACACAGATGAGGAAAATACAGAAAAGGTTTGGCAAGGTTTAAGTAACTTCCACCTATCAGCCACATGTCAGTGTTATCTATTTCTTTCTGCGTCTGCTGCAAAAGTTTCCCCCTCCCTGTAGGTTTGGAACACTTCCAGGGTATTTGGTCTAATTTCATCGTGCACAGACCAATGGATCACAGATTCATGCCTGAAGCCAAGGAAGGCTCTAGGTTCAGGGGTCTCCAACACATTGCTCTCAATCTTCCAGTAACTCGCTACCCATTTCTGGGTGGCTCGCTTTAGGTTCAACGAATATCTACATACATTTGATAACACAAAGTCACTTGGTAAACCTGTTTATATTTCTATCCAATCAAATTCTCAGACACCCTGCCCCCTCCTGAAACAAAATGATTATTTGCCAATCATTTGTAAATTCAACGAGTTACACTTCTGTCAAGTTTGTTAACGTCAGTGACGTCGTAACATTAGATTAGCAGGCTGGTAAGCAAACACCAGATTTGACAGTGACCGTGAAAAATAGCTAGGCCAATAAAGGGCAACAAATAAACTATTTTCATGAGGAATGGGAAACAGAGTTTTTTTTCCACGAATGTGAATGACAAGTGTGTTTGTCTCATCTTGCGGTATGAGCTTGTCATTTGGTAAAAAGTGTAACGTCGCGCACCACAAAGTCCACAGCAACGTTTCACAGGACTTTCCTGGCTGGTAGAACTATATGAACAGAGAAGGTAAAGGAGCTGAAAACAATGCTTAAAAAACAACAGTCTCTGTTTTCCAAACCGACGAAGAAAGGCCAACGCAGCAACAGAGGCTTTGTTTAAGTGGTGTACATTCTAATGAAGCACAAAAAGCCCTTCACTGATGGCAGGATTGTAAAAGAGGCGATGACAGCTGTGGCTGAAACATTATTCAAGGACCATAAAAGTAAGACAGAAATGACTTCTGCTATTGCCGATGTAAAACTATGGTGCTAATGCTGTGGCAAGGAGAGTGTCTGCGGATGCAGTGGAGAAGCTAGAACGAAACATTGGTTTTTGATCCAGTGTGATCAGTCGGTTGACTCCAGCGATACGGCCCAGTTGGCTGTCTTCGTTCGGGTGGTGTTTGATGACTTTTCCACAAAAGAAGCGTTTTTGACCTTACTTCCACTGATAACCACAACTAGAGGAGTTGCTATTTACAATGCTGTGAAGGACTACATTGTGGAAATAAAGATCCCTGTTGGAAAGCTGGTGTCTATAACAACTGACGGAGCGCCCACTATGATAGGTCGTCACTTGGGATTTATTGCCCGCTGCAAAGCGGACCCGGACGTACATTTCCTAGATTTCCGAACTGTCATTGTATCATTCATCAACAGGCTATATGCACAAAGGTTATGGGATTTATTCATGTCAAGACAACTGTTGTTACGATGATCAACTCCATTCGAGCAAAGGCCAAGCAACCCAGGAGCTTCAAGCTGTTCCTGGAGGAATGTTCTGCTGAGTATGGGGATCTCCTTTGCCACACTGAAATCAGGTGACTAAACATTGATAAGATACTACAGCACTATCTCCTTGCTGAGTGAAATCAAGGCTTTAATGGAACTAAGGGAGGAGGTTGTTGTCTGATGCTGAGAGGCTACTTGATCTTCCGTTCCTGAATGATGTAACTGAGAAACTGAATCACTTAAACCTACAGTTGCAAGGTAATGATAAAAAACATATGCAATATGATCATTGCTGTTAATGTGTTCAAAGAAAAATATTCATTTTACATTCAGCAAGTGAAAAACAAAAGGTTCAGCACTTCGCCTCAGTCTCAAAGATATTTGAAGGCCATACAGGGACGTTTTGAATGTACACAAGGGTTGTGACCTGCTGTCCAACCTTGGGCAGGAATTTGCAGAGAGATTCAACAGATTCAGTGACTTTAAGAAACTTGAGCCTTGTGTGACATTTATTGCCAACCCCTTCATGAAGGTGAGGTTTAAGGACAGATGGTTGAGCTGTTCCGTATCAGTCCTGTGGTGATGGAGATGCAGGTTATAAACCTCAAAAAGGATGTCCAGCTAAAATCTTAACAGCATTCGGGGCATTTCTGGAACCTGGTAGAGCCAGAAAACTATAAGAACCTTCACCAAGCACCTTTGAAACTATCTGCTTTGTTTGGTTCTTCATAACTTTGTGAAGCAGCTTTTTCTGACATTAATGTCATGAAATCTAAGTTCAGAGCAAGACTGACAGATGAACACTTAAATGACTCCATAAGAGTGAACCTAAATGGATACACTCCAGCAACTAACTGTAGAACAGACTGAATATGAAGGGAAGTGATGTGATACAGTGATATGTGGACGGACAGAAAATAAGGACAAGTAAAACAAGTAATAACATTGTTTTGTTTTCTATGCCATTATTATGATGTGATAAAAACGTGCACATGCTGTTGAATGTAAGATGTTTTGATACAAAATGTGAGGGTCGGATATCAACATTTTGTAAATGTTCACACAAGAAGAAGCTTATTCAGCTGGGTGGAAATCAGCTATTGTCGTGGTTTTTGGGTTCTGTTCTATTCTATTTGTTCTATTTCCTGTTTTATTTGGGTAAATGTTCTGCTTCTTGTGTCTTACGTGGTTTTGCTTCCAGTCTGTGATGGTTTCCACCTGTGCCTATCAGTTTCACCTGTGGTTAGTTATCATGCCCTCATGAGTGTATGTCTACTCTGTGATTCTGTTGTTCTGTGTTAGTTTGTCTAGGTTCCCATGCCCTTACGTAACGGCCTTTGTTTCCAGTGTTTCTCACTGTGGACTTTCCTTGGTTTTTGGACAATCTGCCTGTTATTTGGACTTGGGATTGCTACCTGTTCACTTAACGGATTTTGTTTACCTGTTCGGACTGCCTTCCCTGTTGTGACCCCTGCCAGTCTGACTACTCAGTAAACCTGTGTGTTTTGAGAGATTTAATAAAACACTTTAACTGCATCTGCTCTGCCTGAGTGTCTGCGTTTGGTTTCAAACTAGTGTGTCCCGCCATCACCATGATAGCTATGTGAATTAATGTTAGTAATAATATAAAACATGAGTAGCTCTCGGCCACTTTCATTTGGTGAAATTAGCTCTCAGAGGGAAAAAAGGTTGGAGACCCCTGCTCTAGTTCTTGTCCCTGTCAGACATTAAGCTACTGGATGAGGGTTCTTGGAAACAAATTGATTCATCTCTCTCACCTCCAATATTGCACCTCAGTACACAACTGTTACTTCTTTATCACCTGTCCTGCTACTTTTCTTGCACGTAATCTTTTATCACATCTATTTTTTTTCTCACTTTTGCTGCTGAGATAAATCAGAAACAAGAGATGTGCCGATATTTGTTTTCGTCTGTGTTTTGTTTCTACAACCTACTATATCCTGCCATCACTTTGCAACCTCATTAGAAGCATGTGATCTTCTAGCATCTAAGCCATGCTATGTCACACGTACATGAAAATAAACATGCTTATTCGAAATTGCACATCCCGAAGGGTGATTACATATAACATATATGCATATAACAGTAGCAGCAGATATTTAGCAGAGGCAAGGATGTGTTTGATATCCCACACAATTAAAGGTAAATAACAGGAAGAATGTTTGAATTCACCATTATTGCCACATGTGGTGCGGCTGCACGCACACTGTATTTGACACAGTAAATGTGTGATGAAACTGAGGTATTCAGATGATTGATGGAGAATGAAAACCTTTAGAGAACCATTAAAGGTCTAAACAATTTACTGCCGCTTTCAGTAAAAACCTTTCTGTTGTACATAGCGTGCAATACAAAACATTGAGAAATAATATCAATGTGTTACCTTTCTTTTATATATGTATATTATATATATATATATATGTATGATATGTATATCCACGGAAATCATAAGATGTTTTCTATAGCTGTTATATCTGTGTATTTATTCATAATATGGATCCAAGATGAAAAGAGGAGTGAAAGAGTAGAATATTACCAATCCCAAACCACCACCCTTGTTTTCTTCATCCTTTGACCCTGATGCATGTGAAATCTGCTGTGGAGCTGTGAGCATTGTGTACTGTAGGAAAGAAACTGAGTTAATTTTATTACCCCACAGCATACTGTGTTTTACAACTACCTGAACAACCACATCCAGTAGTAAAAAACACACCCTGGTTGTAAATACCAGTAACTCTCATCATGAAGCAACAGGTAAACCTATGTTGTGGAGGCAACCCTTTTACTAAGACAGCATGTGCCAAGCAAACCCTTAACTGTCTGAGACATACATGAGCCATAGATATCAAGTTTGCCTAAATGAAACCCGGTTGCATACAGTATGCATTCCCTTCAGAGCCAAGGAAGCTATCGGTAAAGTGAGCTTGTAGATAAAGCCTTCTCTCTCCTCTGTTTCAAATGCAGTGTTGGCTTCCAGAAAGCCGAGAGCTGCCTATGTACAGCCAGATAAATGGAAGGACCAAATAGGTTTTTCAAACAGGCGATTTACTGCATCTCCCCCAATAGCAATCTTTCTTTTTCATCTCTTCTCTCTTTCCCTCCTTCTCTTCCTCCCTTTGTTAACTTCTTTCCCAGCCACTTCTGTCGTTGCTCCCGGGCTTTACCCAGAATCCATTTAAGATTCATTCTCTGAGAAAATCAGTTGCTAAACTCAGAGCACAGAGATGAATGATAGTACTGATGATGAAGGGCTGCACATATTGAGTATAGTGCAGGTTTCCTTCTGGTTTTAACTGATGATGGTGCATTCCCATATTTTAGTCTAACCCTTGAAGCACTTCATGAACACAGCTGTTTTGTTAAGTAACTTATAGCAAAAGTTTGATTCTGAAGTGCTGGCATGGTACTATGACCTGATCCAAGACCAACATCTTATTAACATGGATCCCGATTTTGTCTCTCTTGTCTTGGAACATAAAATGATATCACATACATTGATATAATGTCATCAGCAACTGAAAGGGTGAAGGCATTTTTCCACAAGAGGAAATTTAGGGAATGCCGCTCAGCTTTCCACAGGTAATACCCCGATACTCTCAACAGATGGTGTCGGTAGGATAAGTTGCGGTAAGATAAAGAAAGGAGCATCAAGGAAGAGAGCTCTTCCGGACGTCGACATGTGCTGCATACTGATGATTTCACACCATTACTTTTCTATGAAATGATTTCTATATGAGCGAAATTATCATAAAACAAAAAGAGCTTGACAGGGCTGAGGTCTCGTCCAGATGCTGTTTCCACTGTGAACTCATACAAAAATTGAAAGGCCAAGCAACACCCAACCGATGTTTGGTGCCATCTTAATCTCTCAAAAGGTCAGCAGAAAAAAAGTCCTAATTAAAAATTCAGTTTATGAAAAAGAGATGCTTCCTGTTTGCTGACAAAATGGTCTAATTGATATGAATTAATTCATAAATCATGCACGAGGGAGGGAGTAACTTTTAAACATTTAATAGCACATCCCCATGTGATGCAGTTTGATCCCCAGTAGCTTGAGGGATGGATGGTAAACTAATGTTTGATGTGCAGCGGGACCATTAGAAAGGTAGAAAGGTGAAAAGGAGTCCACATTGTTTGGCCTAATCACAAAGTCAGAGGAGAAGACAAGAAGAAGACTGAATTAGGATGAAGGAAATGTAATAAAATGAAATGAAATGAAAGATGTGGCAGCCTCTCAGTCCTTGCATAAATAAATGAGATATATATGTGGGAATGGAGCCGATTTTGAACCACCTGCATATCTAAGAAGCCTAACATCAAGAGATTTCATCAAAGGCTACAACCCCCAGCAGAAAAGGTGGTGAATAATTTTTTTGTGAAATAAATTCGAATTCACATACATTTTTAACCATTTCCATAATAAAAGCACAAATCAAAGCAGAGTGTGCGTTGTGTTTTCTCAGGTCATGCGTCGCTGGCGCTCAAAACTACAGAATACCTCTTTTAATGGGTGCAGAGATTTCAGTTGGTAATACACACTGATGTGCTGTCATGATCAAAGTATCCTAAGGCTGTTTAAACAAACATTTTTTCCTACACTGTGTTCTACCTCTGTCCTCACAGTAACTCTTTTCTCTTAGATTTTCTCTCACACCTGTAAGCTAAGGGCTCAAGTCAGAACAGGACCCATTTTGCGTTGATTTATTTTCTCCCTCGGCCACCAAAACCACATTAAATGCCCACTGAAACCACATCAGTACTTCTTCACCATGACATAAAAGGAGGGAATCATTATGTCTCAAGATGATTTATAGACCTAAAGCGATAAACAATTGTAAATCTCAAGACCTCATGCTCAAAGCCTTTTCTCAGTGAAATATACTGTTTGAAAATAAAAACAATAAAGCATAAACTAAGGGGGTGGGGTTTAGCAAATGGTCAATTATGGCAAATTTTGATTTCAGTTTGTTTTGATATCTACTGTATAAAAATGTCCTCATTTATTACGTTTTCCTACAAAATAGCAGAATATTTCAAAAATTCACATCATGTTAGTTGTTTAATCATGTCAGCTGTCAGCTGATTTCATATAATCAGACCCGTGGCCCGCCCTGCCCAAACAGTCCGACTGGACCACCATGTACACAGAGAGCACAGAAGAGTCACAGCAGACCAATTAACCTTTAACTCATCCCACTTATCATAAAGGACCACTTCAGGCATTAGGAGAGACAGCACAAGTGAGTGAAAATGAAGGACAGTGTGTATATTTTACAGTGGGAAAACACACACACACACACACACACACACACACACGATTGGATGTCCTAACATTTCTACTTTCTGCAGCCTCTTGTATCATACTGCTCACCCATGGTCTTTGATGTGACTTAAGCAATTTTCACATGCCATCCATTATTCTTCTAGTTTTCTTGACTAGTTTTCTTGGAATCTGTTTATTATTTACATATTATTCTTTTATTACAATTTACTTTCCTCAGATGTCAAATATACATCTAGGAAGAAACACCACAGGACCCAAACCAACTAATTCAATTTTTGAATCTTTCTTTTTCAACCATTTCTGTAAAGGAGAGTATTCCTGTTCAGTATTCAGTGTTAGAGTTCAATGTGAAGATAAGCAATCTTTTGCTACTTACTCTGAATATTCTGGTATTTCTTTGACTAATTTATGGACATAAAATCAAGTAAAATACAGAATGGTAAGCAATAATGAATGTAAGTGCATAAATCATTCATAGAGTGATTTAATAGGGCCTAAGTGTGTAGTGCATAAAATAAAGTGCAACTGCAAATATAACAGCAGTACCCTGTATCACTGTAAACATAAATTGTTTAGTAGTCTCTGAATATACTGTCAACAGAGTTCATGATTAATACAGAGCCATCATCCATCTTTACCTTCAGCCTGCTGAAAAGTGAGAGTTAATCATGTTGGCTCCCTCGTTCCCCTCTGTAAACCACCATCTATGGCAATGAGTCTGATACAGGTAATTATGTAGGAATGAAAGGCTCAGTGGCTTCCTGGATGAAGATTGGCATCTTGATGGATGCGGGGGTGGACTGGGGGGGTCGGCTGGATAGTGAGGCAGAACACTCACAACAAAGAGGGAGAGGGGAGATCCACACACACACACACAAGTCAGTGCTCTGAGAGGTCCTTGTGGTCTAATAGAGATGTAGAATGTTGTGCTAACTCCCAGGATAACTAATTTGTTTGCACTTGGAGGGTGAATAGGTGTTTTTATTCAGCAGGCCGCCCCAGGGTGTGCACGTGCCATTGAGCACCTTTGCTTGGCACAGCAAATCAATCTACGATATAAAAACCTGCAACACACAAAATACGCCAAAATAAGAACAACAGGGAATCAATTTCAGCGTGCTATTGTTACTTGATTATTCTAAGTAAGGCTAAATTACCGACTAGGCAAAGCAGGCAACTGCTCCAGAGCCTCAGACCCCAAAGGCCCCCTACAGAGCTCCAGTTCCACTGCATATCAGATGGTTTTGGTAATTTGATTAATTGAAAAATTGTAAGGGAATTTTCAGTAAAATGTACAAAATCAGCTAATGAAAGCCCTGCATTATTAGCTAATTTTATGGCCATGTCTTGTAGAGGAACCTTGTGTCCAAATTTAGTTTTAAGAGCCTTATTATCTTAAATTATATTGTAATCAATGACGCATATTACTAATATCTTGTGTTTAATCAAATCGCCACAAACTGACAACAAAATTAAGTATGAATCCATCTTAGAAGTACTGTTTGCGCTATACTTAATGGGATCTTAGAGGTAAAGGAGTATAAAAGCATTGCATGCATCACTGTAGGTGGGGTTTCAAAAAGTGCCCAGCAGCTATTTTTTCCCATCCCCCCCTTTTAGGTTAACTTGGCAAACCAGGGCTTTAATCTTAATTTGAGATTCAGGCTTGGTTGTAGAGAGGAGAGGCCCTAGCTGTACCAATTGAAAAGGCACATAATGTAGGGGTACCACCTGTAAAAGAGCCATGTGGACTGTCTTGGGGCAAGCTTTGTTATTCATGCAGAACAAATGAAAACTTCTCATGGTTTGCAACGAGATTAATGGCACAGAATCCGCCTCAATTTATCATGCTGTCTCATCAGTTCACTCCATGTGTGTGTGCTTGTGTATTCAAGTGTGTCCTGAATCAAAGATAATCCTGGAACCACTACACAAATAATTGATTACCCCTGTGCTGCCCCTAAGCACAGTGTACCAAAGAAACGATACAAAATTGAGCTTCTCCTGTCCAGCAGAGCCTTGGCTGTAATGTGTGTTCAATAAGAGGAAACAAATAGCCCCTTGTGCTTGAGGCCAATACAAAAAAATGCAAAATAGCAATTTGCATATTAAAAATAGTAATTTGCATTTAGTAATTTGTTTAGTCTTTCTCAAAATGGGACTGATATCTGCTAATGGATGTCCAGGTGCTTACATTCAGTAAAAAGTTTGACTGTAATGTAGGAGACTTTGCCTTGAAACAGTCTTGTTGTTAAAGGAGAGGCTCTGGTGCTGCTGTCAGTGCAGCAGAACCAACTTTCCTGATAACCACTTAATGATGCATTGATCACCTGATGTGTTTCCTCCAGGTTAACTTGCTACTGTAGAATGAGTTTCTCTCCTCTCACACTTGTCTCACCTCCGATGTACACAGTCTCAGCTTTCAGATGGCTCTTGCCTCCCACTGAAAATCTAATCATTTGGTTGTTTTATTTCTCCGCTCTTGACCCGGCATGATGTGTCATTTTCACTTTGAGCTTCCTCTTTTTCTCATGTGAGTTTCTTTATAGCACCTTCTGTTTGAACCTCTGATAAGTCAAGAGTAACAGTAACTCATATTCATTCACTCTTGACAATTTATTTTGTTTTTATTTTTGGAACACATTCCTCCTAAAAGTGTAATTATCTTGTTAAAAACACTTTTGACCCATTTCTGAATATTCTCTCATTATTAATGATTAATGTTGTGATGCATACAGACATTTTAAGTAGATAAACCATTCATAGAGAAACATGCAAGAGGTGAATTGAGATGCAGATTGTTTTGTGCAAACGTACCGTTCTCAAATCAATGAAACGCAAATAAAGTCAAATTAAATGCAAAAATAAAACCTTTCATTTACATCTAAAATAGCAGGAAATACTTTGCAATAGGAAAACCAGAAAAATAATCAGAAACTATGGGTCATTTAACTTTTGTAACGTGAGGTCATCTAAATAACCCTAGCAACTGAGGACTGGACTGGACAAAATCAACCAAACCAATATGGAGGGTTTATATATGCATGTCCAATATCCATTCTCCTCGCTATGTTTTGGTAACAAGTCTTGAGAACTATATCGGGGTCTTTAGCTGCTAAATGCTCCGCTATGTTCACAAACTAGTAGCTAACTTTGTTTGGTGCCCTTTGGCGCTCAGAAGGTATTTTTAGTATTGAGTATTTTTATCAGAGCTTTTTTGTTGCGAACAGCTTAAAACGACATTGATTTGACCTGTGAGACTAAACCAAAACAGTAAAGTTGTGGGACGTAAAACCAAAACAATGAGTTGTAAGATGCTAAAAGCATCGGTAGAGGTGATCTGCAGAGTTGGCGATATTTCTATGCTGGTTCGCTAATACGAGAAACTCCTTTCACATACAACCCATTGTTCATATAAAAATATCCGTCCATCCATCCATCCATCCATCCATCTTCTTCCGCTTATCGGTGATAAGGTGAGGGTAGGAACGTAGATTGACCTGTAAATAGAGAGCTTCACCTTGCAGCTCTTTCTTCCCTACAACATACCGGTATGTCGAACGCATCACTGCGGAGGATCCGCCGATCTGCCTTTCGATCTGCCGTTCCATCCTTCCCTCACTCGTGAACAAGACCCCAAGATACTTAAACTCCACCACTTGAGGCAGGAGCTCTCCACCAACCTGGAGGGGGCAAGCCACCCTCTTTCGGCTGAGAAAATATTATATAAATAATATGAAAATATTATTTTCACTGAAATAAGCACTACATTACAATGAGCACATTTGATTTAGTGGTTTCTTGGATTACTTTCGCGCAAGCTATAGCTGAAAGCAGCATGTTGCCCATCTGGAAAATCCAACAACGTCCCTCAAGGAATCCAAAGATAAATCTTCCTTATTTAGCATCTGGACTGTGGCTTTTTAACTTGTAAACAATAATATACACTCAGTTGCCAATTTATTTGGTACACCTATATTCTATTGAGCACCACAAACTACATCATTCAAAATGTTCATATAGTTAAACTAACACCTCTCTAAAACCTTTTTCAACAAAATCTAAACATTATAACCTTCATGAAGGAGGATTTATTGCAAGACTGTTTTATTAAACTGAATTAGTTTTAGCTAGGTGTACCTACTAAACTGGCAACTGGGTGTATTTTCCACACAAATTAACGATGGACTAGAAATCACTAGAAATTACAGTGACAGCTGAGCTTTAATGGGCTTATTTCCTAAAACACTAGGTCACTATTTTTCTTCTTGATTGACAAATGGTCAATTGAAAACTTTTACCTAGATTAAAAGGTCTAAGGGGTCAGTAAAATCATTAGGAATCATCCTGCTCCATGTGCTGGTCAATGTAATGTGTCACACAGGCAGCAGGATGTCTTTTAAATTTTAATGGGCTTTTTTTATAACAAGAAGAACCTTTGACTTTGACTAGACAAGGCAAAATAGTGCTAAGACAGACAGCAGCAACTTAGAAAATACATTGGTTTTCATGGCCATATCAAATGTAATATAAAATGAATTACACTTTTACCAACCAAACCTTGCACACCTTGAACGGAGTAAATAACTGGCTTCTACATGGACCAAAACCATGTACTTTACGGTTTACACTTGGCTTCTAATATGTCTATACCAAGTAGTTTAAGTCCTTTTTCTTATCTTGTTTTTTATCCCTGTCATTTAGCATCGCCTGTTAAATCTCAAGAGAATTTATGTCTTCTGTGAAGAATCTCTGCATGCTTTTTTATTCTGATCTGGTCTGTCTTTTCCTTGAATTTATAATTCACCTACCCTTCTTTCCTCCTCATGCAGGTGTCCGATGACTCATCTGACTCCCCTGAGCCAGGGCCAGTCACCTCTATGGAGCCCTTCCTGGTGCGGAGGCTGTCCTGCCGGACAATCCAGTTGCCCCCTTTGGCCTTTAGACAGGCAGAACAGTTCTACTTTGATCGCAAGCCGGAGTCCGACACAGTCACAGTTCCACCACGGCCCACGACGCTGCCACTTCGCACCCCACCACTCATCGCCATCACCTCCGCTGACACTAGCAGGTAGGACAATGTGGACATATGTATGTGCCTTTTCACTAGCAAAAGGTCTTTAAGTGGAATGTGTAATTAGAGTAGCCAGTGAGCAGAGAGGAGTGGTTTGGTGGATTAATACAGCATCTGTCTCAAGGACACATCACTCGCTAAGTACCTGACACTGTGCTTACAGGTTGAAATGTGTTTTTTAAATGTTTACTCATTTCCACGCATTTTGTGAATTTTGTCTCCATTCAAGTCAGTCCATTGAGTCTCAGCTCGGAATGCGTTCTGCACGTCAAGTCCTTGATCTGAGATGTTGATGAAGCAGGTCTCTGTAAAGATGTGAGCAATACAGTCTGATTCCCTTTGCTTGGCCAGATCTGAGTCCCTTTTCGTCCAGACCACACATTAGCCAGGAACAGCCTTAAGTCCCAGCTGGGTCAGTTTGGCTCCTAACCTGGCTGTCTTTCCTCTCCTCCTGGGTGACCACAGCAGCTGCCGTGGTGCCTGCCTGGTCCAGGTGATCTGGCTCAAGGTCTGCTGCTCTTTAATCCAAAACCGGGCTTCCTTTTCCGATGACAATGATGACGTATTACTGTCATAGGTAATACGTGTTTCAGCAATAAAGCAGAAAAATAACAGATGAAAAGCAAGAGTTTGGATTAGAACTTTGAAACTGGCCCCGTATGTTGTCAGAAATAAAATCCAGAAAACAAACAATAAGCATTTACAGATGGAGTGGCTGTAGCTTGGGTAGTACAGAGGGTTGTACATTAATCATAATATTAGTAGTTCACTATGTGTGTTGCGGAAAAAATGTAAGTTGCTTTGGACAAAAAGTCTAACAAATGAATGTAATGAAAAAAGGTTGTTAATCAACAGTCAGCTTTCATGTGTACTTAACATAACAGCAAAGACAGCTTTCAAATTAGTGCCTGATTTCAGCTGCTACATGATCAGAAAACTTCACTTAAAAAACCAAAATGAAAACTGAAAATGCATATACAGGTGACAGAATGTTCATTGTGATGGATTGCTTATCCCACGCAACTTTCAAGTCTCTGCAAATTGACTTCATCATAGTGAAATGAACGGACACCAATGCCTGCCTAAAAGGTAAGAAATAAATTACGCTCTGATTTGGAAAACGGTTGGCAGTAATGCAAAGTACGCTTGATATGTAGTAGACTAATAACATGCAAACCATTGAAATTATCCCCGACTGCCTACATGCTCTAAGGAGTGTGACTCATCAAATAACTAGGCCTAATAGATTTATATTTGTCACCACTGTCACTTACTAATATTAAAACAGGGAATGTATTTCATCATTTAAAACAAGATAAACAAGATAAAAGCAATTTCCAACAAAACATTACAATAATGATCTATCCCTTTTTGTTTTTGAAAAACCTTTGCTAGAAAGTGTTTTCACATTTGGCACTGTGGTGTAGAATCATCTACAGTGTTATACAACACAGTAGACTGTTTATTTTTAATTGTAATTATCCCAGCTTTTGGGTGACATTTTGTGTAACATATCGTACCGGCTGTTAACCTTGAATTCTCAGTTTTAGATGTTAGGGCATTTTGTTTTCTCATTTTTAAGACACAGAGTACAAACAAATGTATGAGAAATGTTCAGCATTACCTGTAGTGTGCACTCAGTCTCTGAAGCCTGGAAAACATGACCATACAGCAACTGAGAAAAGAATCACACCCTATCTGGAGAATGTATCTGAGTGGTTTAGATGAAATGAGGTTTGGCAAACAAACAAGTCTCCAACCAGGGAGACTAAAACAAACATACCGAACACGGTTTCTCTATCAAAGACAGTGGTCCAATGGGAAAGTCATAATTTAATTTAATTTAACTAACAATCCAGAATTGTATCAGCTGAAAATAGCAATAGAATATAAATTCAGTGGTCAAACCTATCTGTCAGTGGAAAATCTCCACTGTCCTAGGTTATTATTGTACATGGAAACACATGGCAGAGGTCACTCGTCAATTGGTGCTCCCCTGACTTGTCTTGATTGTGATGGTATGCTTCAAAGGCTCTGTATCTCTCTCATCAGCATCATGCTACCTGCATAACACTGTTCAATGGCTTGCCACGAGCCAGATGAGAAAGGAAATGCATCATCTTACTCTTTTTTTCCCCCCGTACTTGTTCCTGTCTTGTCCTTCTCTGTCTCTCTCTCTTTGCCAAGGATGATGGGACCTGCAGGGTCTCAGAGAGAATAAACAATAGAGAAATGAGCAGTGTGGTACAGCTTATTAAAACGGCCCAAGCTTGTTAAAATGGCTATAATTAGAGAATATTTTATAAGGCGTCGTGGACAGACTTTAAACACGAGGAAAGGGTTATTGACTTGTAGACTTCTTTATAGGGAAAGAAGAAAAGCTGGTGTCGCTTAGTTCTAAATTACATTTTAGAAGGCAGAGCAATTTTCGTGGCAACTCTGATGCACGACAAACAACGTTCTCAAAAGTTTCATTTGCTTCAAAATTGCTGCTGAAATATCAAGAACATGTTCATTTCAGGAAATACTGTATATTTTTGTCTTTGTTTCTGACATTTTTATCATTATTCACAACATTGTCTGACGTATCACCGAAATAAGCTGCTACGCATAATGAAGGAGCATAGTCAGTAATGAATAATTTACTTGCAGTCATTGTGATAATGCCAAAAAGTGTCAGGCATTAGATGTAGGGGCAGCCCATCCTCTCTGAATAGTTGTCAGCAAACTTTTATGTGAACTTCAGAAAAGGCCAAACTTTTGCCAAGTGTGTACAACTGAGCGCTCTTTGGAAATAATGTCACATTGGCTGGATACGGATTGGGTCATTTGAAAGGGGGTTGTGTGATTATTTGTCACAAGAAAAACAAAGGCAGGACAGGCCTGTCACCATCTCCTCTACTTCGTTGTCTCGACTATTTTCAATTATGTCATTGTCTTTTCTTTTTCTTGGAGGAGAACTTCAAACGCGAATGAGGTTTTTGTTGTTGTATTACTTTTCAAAACAATGGCCTGCAGCACCATTAAAACACAATCGGATGTGAAATCGAAGTGTTTTGTTATATAATATAGTAGGCTATATGCTTGACAAGATTTTTGTCTTGGGCTGTTTAACTGTTTGGATTAATCGTAATTCAACCCTTTCTGACTGCCAAAATGCCTAACTATTAAATCATCAGTCATGTTCCACCGTATCATCAAGCAAATTTGACTGCTTTCATAGCAGAACATACTAAGTATGAGCAATTTAAGAAAAAAATGGACTGTAGGGAGAAAAATTGGTGATGGGGAGAATTTTAACAAAGGCCATACATCTTAACTTTGCTTCAAGCTTGATTCATCTATAATTCAGCACAGCGGTCAGGAAGAAATATACAGTTTTGAAGCAGTGAGGATGGAAGACGTGCAACTTTTGAATGAATTCAGTGACTTTTATATTTGGCTAAATGAGAATGTGTGGTAATAATGCATGGGTCAAGAAGTAGCACAAAGTAGTTCACTATGTTTCCATTAGTTTCTCTCATAATGTGACTATAAAACGATGATTCTGTCCATTAAACAGTACCAGTGCAATTGTCTTTGCCTCTCTTCAGTAACTAGCAAACACTTAGTATCTATCTCCAGGATGTCAGCTTTTGTTTAATCTGTAGCAAGCATAGAGTGCCTTAGTGCCTCAACATATATAAAAATACGTTGATTGTGCTGGTAGATTCAAGTCCCAAGAGAGCCTGATTTGCTGGAACTATAAGTAACACAACAGTGGTAAAAAGTGGATGAAGTTCTGTTCTGTTTACATACATATTAAAGTACAATCACAGCCTTTAAAGTTATAATTGCATTGCAGGCAAGGATCAGAGATTAGCACAACTCTGTACCAACACATCGACAAATGAACTGACTGAAATGCTAACCAACAGATGTTCATTATGTTATTAATGAGTGGAGGTGTTTAGATATAAATGTATACTGACAAAGACCTTACCAATAATAGCACTGGATATTGGCTCAGTGTTGGATCAAAACAAGCAATCAGTACATTGATTTCCCAAACACTAAAGTGTGATCCCAAGAGTCACATGCATTATGTCAGAGATCAATAGGAAATTAACGGTTTTTCTCTCTCCTCTCTTTCTGTTTTATTTCTACAAACATACACACAAATACATGCAGATTATAGATGCACTGATCCCAATTTTTCTTTCCTGATACCAATTTCCACACCTAAATTCAATGTATTGGAAGGTACTTACCACTCCGAAACCAATGCTGTTTTTTCTTTTTTTTTAAATATAAATCTGTGCAGCTCACTGTGTGGCTGATTGGGATCATTCTTCTATGTGTAAGGTAACATGAGGATGCAACTGGACATTACATCTTGACATGTATTCACCAACCTTTTATTAGGTTTGCACAAATTCTAATTATATTCTGGTAGGTTTATAAAATCGTGTTGTGACTAAGAAACTACTTAATGTGAATTGTTCAGGTTTGGCTGATACGATAACCTGCTCTGTAGGTATTGGCGCATATACCAAACCCGGGGAATCACTAATTATCGACTGCACTCATAGTTATCTAAGTCATTATCCCATTATCCCAAAATAACAGTCTAATTCAGCATGCGCAGAAAAGAAAACAAACAGTCATCAGTCTAGCATATAAATTAAACTGATCAACTGATATCAAAATATATTAATGATACAGTATTCTCATCTGCTGACTCCCCTGCAGGGAGTATGGTTGACTTCCGTCGGTAAAGGTGGACCAACACAAAGTCCATACATGAGCGGATTATGTTTGCATGCGTGGCACACATGTGCTCTTATTCTCTTTGCTCTGTGCTGTCATACCACCATTACACTCACCTGCCACGTCTGTTTTAAATCACCTTGTTTTGGACAAGATTACATTTTTGCTGTTAAAGCACGAGAGATTGCATTCCCCACACTGTTACTTTCCAGAATAATGGGCTCGAGCTGCAAGGGAAGTGTAGGGTGAGGGGGGGGGGGGCAGTCTTTACCTGAAAATGATGACAAACAGACCAGAGGAGGAGAGATTTAACAAGGTGGCTGCATGTTTGCACTCCTCTGTTACCCAGTGGACATCACAGGCACAGACACACATCCTGTAATGACCCTCAGTTGAAGGTGACTTTATTGTTCTAGCAGTGTGTGTTAATGCCTGCTGTTACAAATAAGTTCTTCATTTGGTAAATTATTTCCAGTGTATGGCCACCTCTACAACACTACACTGATATTTTTTGTGATAAACCTAAATCTCATCTGCACTATTGGATCATAAAACTGGTTCGGTGTTGTATGATTTGGCCTCCTGGCTATCTGCCCACTCCCACATCCTGCTTTTCACTCATGGAGGCTTTCAGGGGAGGTGCTGTGGGTGGGTCCCTTATGTTTAATGTATTATCCTGTTCCCTATATCCAGTCCGCTGCTTGTTCCTGCAGGGGACTTGAGAAGGGAAGAACCGCGTTGTCATGTCTGGATAGTTTTACGCATACCATGCATCAACAGCCGGGGTTTACAGAAGTTTGCATGTTAATGTGGAGAGACCATCCGCCCGCGTGGACTGTCCTGAGCTGAACATCTCGCACTGCCGAAGCAAGACGAGCTTGCTGAAATGGGCGTGTACGGAGAGAGCCGGGAGCACTTGGAAACCAGACTCAGCTGAGAGAGTTTCTCCTGGTAGCATCACTCAGGGACACTTCCCCCCCTTCCAAACCGCAGATATAGAGGTCTACTTCGTGATGCGTAAATGGATTCATTTTTGGCTCTGTCCAATGTGTTTCTGCAGGGAAGTGAGGCTAAAGTTGATGGAGTTAAACTGAGCTCCAAAAAAACAAACTGGACGTAAAGCACCCAGAGTAACTAAAAAAAGTTGTCTCCATTTCTTCGAGTTTTATAATTTTGCCTTCGGGGCATTTTTTTTTGTTTGTATTTATTTAGAAGAATAAAGTGTTGTGACGCCTAACTCCCATCACCTTCCCCGGGGTCATTCCATTTGAATGATCCTTAAGTGTTTAGTTCTTTAAAGAAATATTTTTAAGAGGATGGACCCTGCCTGCGGGAAAGTGGCGTCTTTGGTCGCCGGCGGCGGAACCGGCGTGAGTGCGAAGGCACCCAAACATCTGTGGAGGCAGCAGAACCAGCCGGCGCTGCTCTCTCCGCTCCACCACGCGCTGGTAGTGCGCAAGAACGAGCGAGTGAGACAAAGAGGCTTTTCGGACACCGAGAGATACCTCAACCCGAGGAACATGGACCGGACTTACGCAGTGGACACGGGGCACCGACCCGGGCTGAAGAAATCCAGGATGTCGTGGCCGTCGTCGTTTCAAGGTCTTCGACGGTAAGGACAAAAGGGGAAACCGCTTTTCTTCATCTTGTGTGTCTTTCTAATTTCCCTCGATGAAGATGGGCGTTGTGTGCACGAGTAACGCGCGAGAGCGGATAAGTCTTTTGGCTCGAATTTGCCCTAGTCCTAACTTTGAGGACGTTATACCACAATTTTGGCTTAGCCTATGCTCGACCTCTGTTTTTCATCACTTTTTGTATCACAATGTCTAAGGCATGTGCTATGTTGGTAAAGAAAGGATGGATAAAGTAGCCTATATGCTTGGCCAGTCGATAGGGAAAATTAAAAAAAAGAAAATAGACAAAATTATCGTCATAAGAGCATTGCTGTTTATGCCTCTTTTAACACTTAAAACACTATCACACTACTTATATCTGTTTAATATTTTATGTTAACGGCGCTTACAGGCACGTACTGTTTAATTTAGGTCAGAACGATGTATTAGCCTGAAAAGGATGGGTTCATTTCTAAAAAAAGAAAAAAATATTAGGAAAAGTCAAAAGGGCTAAGTGAGTGGTTGGTATACACACTTATCACAGGCTTTTATGTTTATTCTCATATCTGTTACATATCTGGCACACTAGGCAGACAGAGCTAGAACGACAAAAGAGACTGATGGAAATGAAAGATAGGCGGTGACCAAAGGCAGGTCACAGCAAATATTCATAGGTGCATTGCCCTGAACACACTAACATACAGGCAGGCTCTTGTATCTTTAAGGTACCGTTTAGGGACTGTTTGTGTTTTATGGGGGGGGGTTATGTGTTTTTTGTATTTTTATCTTGACCTATAAAGCCTCCCTGAGTGACTGAGGGGAAATGCATGACCCTCCCTCCATCGTAAATAACCGTATTTTATTATATTCACACCAAAGGTAGGAAGGATTGGGGATTCTAAAAAGCAATGGCTGACCTTGTTCCCAACCATTACTTTTAATAGCAAACCGTGACTCTTAAACCATGGCCTTTTGACCCCCCCCCCCCTGGAAGTTGCTCACCTGTATGGCGCTTGAACAGCACCATGGGTATGCCATATTCTTTGTCCAACAAAACATCCCGGAACCACCTTCTTGGTTGAAGCCCGATGAAAAAGGACAAGAATAGTTCAAAGGCATATTCGTAGTCCAGCCATCCACACGGATTCCTCTCACCCTCTGGCCCAGCGTCTGGGAGCAACAGCTCCTCTAACAGTCAAGTCAGAGCTAACATTTTTTTGTCGCAACTGATTGTCTTTTGTCGACTGCAACAGCGATAGTACAATAGCGAGTATCATTCAATGATAAATGCTGCAAGGACACCCTTAAATTCTGGTGAAGCACGCTCTCTATCCTAGTTTTAGATCGTCTCTCCGAAAATGCCATGATACTTCAAAATATATATATCTATATATATATATAGAGTTCAGGGGTCACCATATGAGATTCCCTATTGTCATGCATGCACCATGTCCAATGGGCAGTTAAGGGTGGGGTGTGAGGTTATGGTAGGGGTGGAAGATACCAAGTTTAGGGAGTACCATACAGCGGTAAAAACACATATTTTAAAGAAAACATTTCTTTAAAATAAATACAAAATACAACCATTTAAAGTGGTATGTCCTTCCCCAGTGCTTAAAAAAATTATTTGACATCCTCGCTTCATAAATCGAGTCCCTTAGGGACCTTCAGGGATTAATACCACTTAGCTTGGTAGCCTAGTGTTCATGTTACTGTCTCGTCTCTGTGAAGAAAAGAGATACAGTAGGAGGGCTTTACATGATCACTAATACACAGTGACCACATTCTCTGAAATGACACGGACAATAATCTAACTCACTAAATATGACAACATGGATAATCTTAGTGCATGTATGACAAGTGCTGGGTCTTGCACATAAGTAAATAACCAGAGCAGCTACTGCAAAATGACGACAGTATTGTTTGCAGTAACAACTGTTTTAGTGAAGCCTGCCTGCATGCAGAAAGACACAAAAGCAGCTCTGCACTCAGACGGTCCGGGTGTGTGGGGAAATGTTTCTGCTCTAATTACTCACTTGTTCTGGGAAGGAGGGTGAAAAAAAACACCAACTGAAAGGAAATCTGAGAAGGTCACCTCAGCTCCCTGGCTTAAGTGACGGTTGCGGATGTTTCATTTCTTACTTTCATGAACAAATTTGGTTCAGATATGAGTGATACTTACCTGCAGGTCTATTAACCAGTCAGCTATAGAACGCGCGCTGGCTTGTCTGGCCGACAGACAGAATGGCCGCTGTCACGCTGGCAGAACAGTCACATGGGAGAGAGAGGGAGAGAGCGAGCGATGAGAGCATAGATGGAAGTGACATTGCAAAGTGGTGTGTTGGACTAAAATACCCACGTGATGTCAAAATGTTGCATTGAACTTATGCTTTATCTTAACAAAGTGAAATTTAACAGGAGATGTTGCAATTCAACTGCATCGAAGATCATTGAAGCACATTTCACATTTGCTTCAAGAGGGTAATTGCCCGTAGATTAACCCATACAAATCACATTTTACACAAGAGACTAATTATGTAAGAGGCCCATTGCACTCCGAGCAGATATACAGGGACACTTACACTTGGCTGAATCACATTTTCCCCCTTTTACACTGTAGCCCTGCTCACCATTATTTGCAGTTGGTCAATAGGGTCATTTGATTGGTTGTGTTTTTTTTTTTTTTTTATGTGCATCCATTGCGTTGCATGTCTTATGCCACTGTGACTCACAAAGGCCTTCATCTGGTGTGGATGCCAGTAAATGAACACACATTGTATCGGGGGTGGGAATCATAACGTACAATCCTATCATGATACATATTCAATATAACAAAGCAGGTGATTATGCAATACACAACATATTGCAGGTTAATCAGAACAGCTGCTGTGGCATGAAAGCAGAACAGCTGCAGTTAAAATGTGTGTAGTTAAGGGTGCACCTCTGCCTCAAAGTGACTCAAGTCTTTTCACTGTGTTTAAATTATGTTTAACTGAAACCTAAAAATAGCACATTAGTACTAAAAAAGAGATCTGTAAAATTCATAATCTGTTTTCTGAAAACAACATTGCTTGGCGTATTGCTTTATTGATTGTATCATCCACACACCAGTGAGTTTTCCCTCCTGGCATTTATTGCAATACTTGCATTTATTTACAAGCCTTTCGACAGCCTTCGCGAACATGTTGCTAGGCTATGGGAAGACAGCTATCCCTCCTCTAGGCTTATATAGTCTAGGCTTTTCAGATACTCTTTAGCCTGCACAGAGGTAGTGCGTGATGCATGTGTTGTTTACATTTAATACAAGCACTTTATGGAATTTTCCGATTAACAAGGCAGCAGCAGGTCACATATCGCCACATGAAAAACTCAAGCAATCAAGTTGTTCAAGTCAGATAAACAGGACATATTTCCTGATTACAACAGACAGATATAAACAACTTCTGAGGCAGTGTCCCTGTTGAAAACTAAAAGAAAGAGCCAGCTACTTGCTCAGCACATACAGTTGATATCAATCTTTTGTATAGAGAGAGACAGCAAATCTTTCCCTCAGAGGACTGTGGATGTTGCTGTGTGTGCCTGAGCGGCTGGTTTGGTGCAAGGTCCAGCAGCCCCAAGGTAAAACACATCACCCGAATGTGTCACAGTCTAGGCTGGGCCTGGGCACTGCTCAAGGCCTCTGTGAGACCTCAGCAAGAATCTGGAGCATCCTTTGATGAGGAGATGGCATTTCTCCCATTCCTCTCCTATTTCTTGCTTGTCCCTGCCATGAGCACGCTGCAGGGTTATTTCTTTATCTGTGGAGATGTCAGTGAAGAGGAGGATCATGAATTCTCATTCTCTCTGTCAAATCTCAATCAAGATTTGGCGATTCAGTGTGTGGAAAAGGAAATGTCGAAACAAAAATGGGTGAAAAGCCTAAGGAGGAAAAGGAGACGGGATAGAAGGTGCTCCATCTGGACATTTTGTCCCCTCAGCTGCAGCAGATTGGAAAACGTACCCCTGCCCTCTTACTCTACGCTGTATTTAATGGTCGCTGATTTTTCTCCAGCCAGTCCTTCTCCTCCTACTGTGACTGTCATTGCCAGAGTGAGGTTTTTAGTCAGTATAAAGCGTAACCACCTGGCTTTGTCATTAGATCCCAAGGGTGTTAGTGAGCGATGCAGAAACTACTATTGGGTATGTGGCTATATATAACCCCCGTCACAGTCATACTGCATAGGCTGCTACAGCACTGGCACAATACATTTATTGTATGGCTGTACTCCCAGGCATGTGAAGGATGTCCAGAACGTGCTAATGAACACATTGCAGACATGGTATTACACTTTCCATTAGCAGAGATCAGCATCAAACATCATGTAGCTTGGGCAATGAAATGGGTCATGTGATCATTTCTGACTGAGATGTTGTACTGTGTTTAGTGTCACAGTATTAGAGGCAGCCAGAGCTGATAATTATGTGAATGCCAGCCCCTTGTCTGGGTCTTATTGACCTGTTCATTCAGGCAGAAATGGAAGCAATATTGAGTATGTTCTTCAGACGAGTTCTGTGACTTATCTGGGCTTTGAAAGATGAGCATGTGCATTAGGAAGTTACTGATGCAGAAATATTGAGGTGGTCAGTCAACTTTAGTCTTGCAAACATAGAGTAAAGCCACAGCTATTTAGGAGAAATCCAAAAGATCACTCATCATATGGGTGATGGTACTGCAGGCCTAAACCTTGTGAAAAGCTTCTTTAAAATGTTATAAAAGTATCATGGTTTATATGTACAGTAAATAGCAATACTGAGGGGATAAGTATTGTATCTTCTATTAATCCAGAAACGTTATTATTTTTTAATACAGCTATAGATGCTGTATTTCTGTGTAAACAAGGGATCAGATTTCTTTCTGCAAGAGCTATAGGCACAGACTACAATCTATCGACGAGTACTTTTATACATATAGAAGTGGATTCCCAATATGCATGTAGTGTGACACTGGTCATACAACACATGAATTCCTGGTGAATGGAAAAACACTCATGGGAAACCATAAAAAGCCATGCCACTTGACAGCTTCTCAAAAGCCATTAGCAAGTCTATAGTATTTACAGTCACTGTTTTTGTCAGTCTGCATGTCAGCCTTGTCTGTAATACAATTATGAAGTGACATTCTTTAACTGTAACTCACATAATTACCTAACCCCCATCTAAAACACCAGTGTACAAGAACATTGACCTCGACACAAGTCTCTATTGTTTTGTGTTGAATTTACCGTGATGGTAATGGCTGCGTTTGATCCCAGAGGGATATGGATTATGAAAAGTTTCTGGAATACGTTAGCACGTTTCTTATTTCTGGATATCTTGCAGAAATGCGAAGGACAGTACAGTCTGTGAAGGGGATTGCCCTTACCTTAACAAAACCTCTGAATTCTAATACTAATGCCATTAGCTATTTGGAACGTATAAATATTGTATGTGTCTGCTCTTTCTTTTGTCAGTTCTTATCGAACCCTTTTTATCAAGGTGGGCACCTGAAGTGTAAGATACAAGTCTAGTGGCTATTCCTAATTTCCAGGGCGTTAAGAGAATATATATAATAAGTAATATTTATTATTGAGCCTAAATATGTTGGTAAATGGTGTGGTGATGCAAGCATACTGATGTTGACACTCATACATACACTGCATAGAGTACAACATGTACTGTGTGGAAAAGCTTCGCACATTTTGCAAGCTGGCAGACCTACAAATGCGGTGACAGTTTAGCATCCTCTGGTGCTCTTTTGTGGAGCATGTCGTGACAACACAAATCTTTATAATGAATTTCCATCCGGTTTAGTGTCACAACAAAGAAAGTGTTAGCAGTAATTGGTTTCTTTTTTTATTTTTTTAGGTCAGACAATTCTCTGTCATCATTTCATAATGCAGCTACTTCCAATCAAACGTGAATTGTGCGCCGAGTAAGTCATGTCCTATACCAAAGCAAATACTGATTTGAAATTAAAGTTCACAATTGGGAAAGTGAATGTTTAATGCACACATCTGTTGTTGTACAGCACTGCTGTTAGGCAGGAGAAAGTGGGATCCTTCTTAGGGGACATATTCGTCTAATGTGAAAACTGGACCAGTTTGTGTGACTGGCTCTAGGACAAACATTATTGCTTCATAAAAGAGAGGAGCTGTGCTGAAATGATGATATTTGAAATAGAAACAGAGCTCCAACAGCGTGGTCAGACTGGTCATGTACCAGTTTTTACCATCTACAAGCATTTGTTTTCATAGCTCCCCCTGGCTCCCTTTTTCCTCACTGGTCATCTACTTGACTAATAAAATGCATGAAAACCATTTTTGAAGGCCAGCCTTGTAAAAGGCTACAAGCCAGAGCCCCTCTTGACTGCCTGCTTGATGCTGGGTGATTCCCTGAGCTCTGGGCTGGTTGTGCTGTACTGATCATATTACACTCAACAGGGTGATAAAGACTCTAGTAGCTGGGCTTGCGACTGGTCAGATCTAGAGCCTGCATGATAGCTTTGAGAGAGACCATACAGACGCATGAATTATTGATTATGTTTGTCAGGATATCTGTATCAAAGCTGTGGAGAGACCTATGAAAAAAGAAATTACTTGCAGCATTATTAGATTTTAAAAGGCACATGGTCTTGAAATGGCAGAACTCCACTACATGTATCACGTTTCATTGCCATCAGAGTTGCATCGTTGTGACGCCCTACTTGCTTCCAAATAATTCATTAAATATTGGTGCCACTTGAAAGCTGACTGAAAAGTAGAACAGTCTATGCCAACAAATGACTATGTCTATTGGGCTTGACCATACACGGACTGTAAATGCATTGCCTTCCAGTAAACCATATACCTTTTTTTTTTTTAAATACAATAAAAAATAATAATAATTAAATAAACCCTAGGCCACCAGGATGTCCCCTATGATGTTTTAGGGACCAGGCCAATTTTCAATTTTCAGTTTTATTTCTTATAAAGGTGGCTTATTAAATAGCCAAGTGTATTAGTATTTCTTAAAGAAAATAAATAAATCAAAGGACTTCTTATGTCTCATTTTCCCTGTAGGAATGGGCAGACAGATTTTCAACAATACATTTCTTTTCAAGTGGCAGTGATTGGATTCTCCACATTGGTGGGAGTGGGCAGGAGTGAGATTGAAAAACAGCCTTGTGCAAACCTCTAATGTACTCTGCTTTCTTTCAGTGGCATGCTGATTAAGTAGACAACATTGGGGAGCTCACCCAATGGCTGTAATAGAGAAGTTAGGTTGCAGCAGATAGTGGGGCTGCAGCTATTAGGTACCACCTGAACATGATCAGCATTTCATATACTGCTCTGTAATGAAGAAAGCTGTTGTGGGAGCTGTCAGTCATAGGCCTGAGTACCCCATGCATGGTGCTTGGTTTCTCAGATTACTTCCCTCAGCTTTTGATTATTTTTTTCCCATAGCCATTTATTTTTCTTTCTCTTTCAATCAGTGTGTTCTCTTGAGACATATATTTTTGCCATCTCCTGATTCACTGATGCAAACACAGGCATACTCACAAATAACATTGGTTTGTGCACATAGGCTCATACTGGCATACAGTAACTCCCCTGTTTTAATTTTTTCCTCCCATCTTTCCCATTGTCTTTTACGGTCTCTCTCTTGCTCTCACAAATGCAGTTTATATCTATTGATTTCCCTTCCTCTTTCAGCATCTTGGTCCTGAATGATTTGCCTCTTAGGCCCACATGTTTCCTGCTGCATCTGTCAGCTCTCATCTGAAGACCTGCCACACACACATCTGAACCAGCCTGCTCTGGTCAAGAAACATGAAAGTAACCCTGCAGTGGGTTGCATCTCCACCACTTGAACAACTGTGTTTCTCTAGCTTTAAATCAGTGTTAAAGAAAGCTAAATAAATGAACCCTGTGTTACTGAATAGCTTGAGTAATTTTCCTCCTATCTGACTTAAAAAGTGTATTATTCCTTTAACATTGAAGCAAATGAAAGCAGCTCTGTACAGTTTTGAGGTTGGTTGATTTCAGCTAATTTGCTTGCCAGTCAAACATCAAAAAACAGCAGAGAGCAGAAGTGACATGACGATAGTCAAGAATTTAAAGAGCTTAGATGTTTTTGTGTGGTGTTTGTGGACCAAGATAAAATTTAAAGGCCAGTTAATATTGGACTCGTATTTTTAGGGTCTTTTTGTGCCTTTTTATTTGAGATATTGACAGTAGGAGAAGACAGGAATTGAGGGGAGGGAGATGGGGAATGACAACAAAGGTCTACTTTTCAGTTTGCCATCCATGCCTTAACCCATAAGCCACAGGGATACCCCAATATTAGCTAGATACTAATTAATAGCAGGAATATTCAATGGGATACCTATGTTGCTCTGTTTCTGCTAAAGGTAGAAGTTGGCTATCATTTACCAACATGTTATCCATAAAAGCCTGGACTCATTTCAAAATGAATGCAGACATGGACAGTGGTTGCACATTTAGTTCTATTTTTACTACATTGGGTGTCTGGATACAGCTTCTACAGGTTAGTTGGCGCGTATGGTCGAATCACGAACAGACCACATGCTAATACATTTTAGGCTGCATGCAGACCCTTGCGGCCACACACTGCATACATTTGACTGTATTTAGACACTTTGCTTTGATTTGTGTTGGAGTTTTTCTGGTACTCAGTAGAATATAGCTCAGTGTTGTGATAGTCATAAAGTAAATGAAATCAAATTTGTAATTAAATGAACAGTTGAACTTAAAGGTGATTATGTTGACACATCATGAACCAAGGCTTGAATGCCAAGGCTTTCCAGCAGTCATACGCCACAGCTTTTGTGGTGTACAGTATTACCTGCCTGCAGAAACACAAGGTCATTTGCATTTTTATTTCCTTGAGACCGATAAGGCTACAACTGGAAGAAGTGTATTTTGTCAGATTTTAAAGTGGATTGTGCTGCAGTTGGGAAGTTTCTATGGACATTGTGATCCTGTTTTCTGCTGTAATCCACTGTAACGGAGATTAATTCAGGATAACCATGGTAAGCTCTCTATGAAGGATGTAGCTATCTTTTACTGCTAACTTCAAAGCCTACAGGGTGTGTGTTTTTGATATTGAAAAGATTTTAGGTGGAGTAGCAGATTAACATCGTGACTCATGAGTTGATTTCATGTCACTATGGGGATTTGACTTGCTAATAAATTGGCCCAGGACTGTTTGCTTATTAACAGGAGATGGATTTTGTAGCAGACCCATGGGGAAGAATGGAGAGGCTGGTCTTGATGGCTCCTATTACAGAGCCATTAGTAGAACTCTTGTAGTAACATCATCATCAGAGACTGTTCTGTTGTACAAAGGTTAGTTCTGACCTTCTAGGATAATCCAGCTTTGCTTGGTTTATCACTTTTTTATGATGGTGAGCTACCCGAATGATTTTTACTAAACTATCTCTTGCAGATAAAGTTAAGTTCATGTCATTTACAGTAATTTCCAGTTTGTCACTTTATGCAGTCTTTGAAGTTGAAAGGACATTTTCACTTCATTATTGTAAATGTTTTGTAAATATTAAATGTTGTCCCTATTTATACAGTAGAAGTGAAACTCTTAGCTGAGAAAATACCATTTTTGTTCTTATAACATTCATTGCAAACGATGCATTTTGAGATCCAACCTGTCCTATGCCTCGACACTTTGCTGTGACAATCCCTAATATATTTGCATGCTAATGTTTGTGTTTGAGCAAGTGCTTATAGCCTCACCTGTATAATAAGAGGCACAGAAATACAATTTAATATATTCTTATGTACAATACTGGATATATTTCTTTGTAAAAGTGTCAAATGAAACAAAAATATTATTACTGCTAAATTGCTACTGGTAGCCTGTAAGCTACGCTAGCAACAATAAAGTGATACTCCACCCAAATTTTTTAGTATCAAGTACATACTTGCAGTAGTCTTGAACTGTGGCTCCTCCTTCACAGAGTACGAGGTTGTTGTATTAAACTTAGTTGTATTGCACTCTAAGTTTTCACTGTGTATAAAAGTATCAAAATATTCACAGAAACGTATTACCAGTCCACCTTCCAAGCCTGACTCTTACTATTTTTACTAATGGTGCAACTAGTTCAAGATGCAAAGTGCTTCTCCTGTCCCAGTTCTGGCAAGCTGACTTACAATATTTAGTAAAATGGGCCATCTGTATAAGTACTCACATCCACCTTGGCTATGACTTGAAATGTGACTTTGACATCTATTGACCTACATGCATACATACATTATGACAAACATCAGTCTATCCATGCTTTGTGAAGTCTGACGCCATATATAATATTTTGCCATAAACATCAAAAAATGTTAATTTCACTCCCCCAGAAAGTAGTGGCTAAAAAGAATGTAGCTTCACTTTTCAGAGACACACCGAAGACTTATCTGTCTGGGAATAATAAGAATCTTGATGGCAAATCTATAGAAAACAGTGCAAATTGTGAGCCCTCATAACAGATGATGTTGACAATGGCTTCCCTTTAACAATTCCATCCACACCTTGACCTGTACTGTTAATTTGCTTGGCGCAACTTGGCGGCCAGTTTTACATTAAATTAGATTTATTAAGGATGAAACAGATCCGTCCTGCTTGAGGTGAATCATAATCTGCTTGCATTTTCCCCTGAATGCATTCACAGAAGGTCACCTTGCTCATTTGGGAAATAGTCACCATGGCTACATTAGTTAGAGGGGTGCACTGATTTCATTAGTGATGAGATCTCATGAGGATGCTTTGAGGACAGTGAGCAGAGTGCAGGAAAGAGGAGTATATGGAGATTATTTGCAGAGAATATGAGAAGATGGGGCAGTTCTTGTCTAAAGCAGTTTTCATCAAACTACTTAACTAGATGCTCACTTTTTGAAAATACTCAACATACCTCTTCTTTAAGGCCTGGTGGAGTATGGTGGCAGCTGCCTTCACAATTTATAATTATAAAGTATGTGGCCTACTTGGGTCTGGTCGGCAATTGGATGAATGATTTCACTGATGTAACCTTGTTTCTTCTGCCATCAGAGTTTTAGAATTATGTATTTCTCAGGTTTTCATTTTTCTCCAACAGTAGGACCACACAGAAAAGAGTCAAAGCTGTTCAATGCCAAAACTTTGAACTTTGAGATTTTGAACACTAGTAGACCTATGGAAAAATGTTTTAACTAGTGGGTCCACTTAGTTTTTTTAATTGTGTATGTGTGCACGAGGGCGCACGTGCACGGTCATGGAATACACACTCCTGCTGCCAGTTTTACATTATTTCACTGAGGATAGTTGGTGTAGGTAATGCACAAAGAAGTGTAGCAATGCATCAAGAAAGGCAAGGAAGAAGAATATAAGCCACTGTAAACATTGCAAAAATTTTTGATTAAAAAAAATGGCCTGTGTTTTTATGAGGAAGGCGATACAGTACATTCAACACGTTTGTCAGATCTCAAGGATACGCACAGTGACGGACTGGGAATGAAAATTGGCCTGGAACCTTTTGACTCAGACCGGCCCACCTAACAGCTAGCCAAACCCAAACCATGCTTATCTTATCCCTATTGTCCTCTGCCTTACCGCTTCAGCTGCAAAACCTTGACTAGAGAACTGTGTTGCTGGGCTCACTGGGCAGCTGCCTCTGCTGCCAGCGCCTTCGGGCTCACTTGGTTGAGATTATTGAGTTTTAATGGTGGCTAATGAATAATTTGTTATTATAAAGATTTAACTGCAACAGTCTCAAGGGACTTCGACCTCTTCTCCCAGTTTTTCAACAACACCTTTACATTTTTCCTCTTTTCTTCTTCCATCTTATCAAGCTCCATTCCACTATTTATCCAAATGTCACTACAGAGATGGAAAAGGGGTGTTGGGCACGGCCCTTCTGGCATTTCCCCAATTTCCAGATGAGCAATCAGTCACTGATTACACACTATGCCTTGTAGTGAGAAACACTGAATGTAAACATTCAACTTTGTTTGTTCCACATGGCACCCTTTTGCTGAGTAAATGCACAAAATACATAGAAATACAAACATTTTGTTGGAATGACAGCTACGGAAATGCAAACTGTTTCAAGCTTTCGGTCTTCCGAAGGTGGCATGCTGAGGTATACTCACATGTCACTGGAAATAAGGAAAAGCAGGACGTGACATGACCATTGCATCATGATGGCAAGGCAGCAACTATGAAAAATTGCTGGTAGTTTTCTCCTTCCACATTAGGATCACTGATAACAGACTTGGTCAGTCTTCAGCTGGATATTTTCCACACTCGGCACCCGTGTAAAGAAAAAGTCGCCTGGCAGAGGGTTTTGTGCAAGGGAGGAGTGAAGAAAACCGCTCAAAGCCTCACAATGAGAATACAGGAGTTGTAAAGGCCCTGCTATTTCTTTTTTTTTTTTCCGTATATTTTTTTTGGCCTTTTTTGATAAAGATAGCTGACAATTTGAAATGGGAGACAGAGAGAGGGGAGATGACAGGCAGGAAATACAGTTAGCGGTTTCTAACTAAAGAAGACAATGCTATTTTGTGTCACAAATACAAATACATTTTTCCTACTGCTTGTGTAGTTAATATGCTGATGTCAAGCATTAAACTCAATTGTTATAATATTTATCCAGAAGTCAAGAGTAGTTATGGATACTGACAGTGAAGGCCCCAAATAACAATGCTACTACTTAAATCTACACATAAATGCGACTTGAAATGCAATCACAATAAGTCTGCCTTTAGAGTTTGCTTGACTCATATTTGACAACATGCTTTAGCTCGAGGAAGAGGCTTATAGCATTGTCACTCTTCATTGTCTTTGATCTCAGGCAAACTTCACAGCCAGCGGTGGTTTCACATACAGTGGGTGCACCAAAAGGGACCTGAAATCTCATTGGCATCTTAACCCACTTGTCTTCTCTTGTCTTGCTCCATTTATCCTACACACCCACTGTTAGGACTTTCAATAGCGACAAATGGGCAGTGTTGAAGCTAAAGAGGAAGCAGTGGAGAGAGAGAAAGGACATTTGTTTGATTTCAATCACATTGCTAAAAGATCAAGTATGTTTAAATTAAGAATTGAACCATTTTTTGTACATAATTCATTAAAATATACCCAAATATCGGAGAACTTATATATTATGCAATAATATTTGATATTTTGTTTATGTTGCATGTACTACCCACAACCGCTTCAATGCTGCACTTACCCACTCTGCGCTGTCATTTGAAAGAGTGGCTTTAAAGTTTTGAGATACACAGTACACCAACATGACATAGAGCGTGTGTGCCATAATGATTGAGGTATGCCCTCTAGCATATTTCCCCTGAGTCAGTATTACTGCAGGTGTGTCCATCATATTAAATCATTGTTTGTCCTCTGGTCCGATGCCAGTCTCCTCTCTGATGCTATATACACTACTCCTGGACCAAATGACTTTCTTAGTGTGTCTACCTACCATGTTAAAAACTATAATGTGAAACTCCTCTTCAGTGTGGCCACTTGTTTATATGTCTGAACAAAAACAAAGCTGATACCTTTTTTTATAAACACAGAAAAGTGCTACATAAATGAAGTTTATCTTTTTTTGTTGTCAGTGCCATTTTACCAAGCATACACAGACCTTTATGGGTCAGCTGGGCTGAATGTGCTCTATAGAGAATATACATCACAGGAGGCATTTTATTTCATTAAATTCAAAACATGATCTTTTCACCACCTTTTGCAATGAGTGGCTATAACCCTTAAAAGAGTGCTTCTTATTTTCTGCGTTTCACTCATGAGAAAAACCTCAGCAGAAGATATTGTATATCTCAATGCACAGCCTCCACTTCTGACATCAAAACACAATGCTGCTTTATACCCCTTTTATAATGTGGAGAAATCTGGTCTTTTTATACTGTGTGTTTGTTCAAAGTAGTAGCTATGGTAGCTACTAATTGGTAGTTAATGAGCCAGAAGATAATCCTGCTATAAAACGTTTGTATAATGTAAATTATGTTTTTCTACAATTATAATTTGTGTGAATGCTGTTAAGCACTTTTATACTTTTTAAAATATTAAGCTTTTTATGAAATTTTTTTTACAGTACAAGTCTATGGAGCAATCTTCAAACTTCATAAACACAGGTTATACATCAAACTGTTCATCAGTACCTTGAACATCCAATCACTACCTTGATTGTTTGGATGGATGGACGGAGTGATCTGATTGGTTGGATGGGTGGAGCGATCTGATTGGATGGAGTGATGTGATTGGTTGGAGGGATGGAGTGATGTGATTGGTTGGAGGGATGGAGTGATGTGATTGGATGGATGGATGGATTGATTTGATGGATGGATTCGATTTGATTGGATAGATGGATAATACATTTTAAGCTTTCACAATTTTTCATTTCAGATTTCAAAAATTTCAGCAATGCTTTCAATGATTTATTTCAGCATTCACACGCATTTTCTGCAGGAAATGCAATTTTTCTAGTTTTTATTGCTGCACAAATAAATAGTTTCATGTATTATGACTCAAACCATTAGTTCATGTAGGAGAGAAAATAATGTACACAAAATGGCTAATTACTGAAGTGGACAATAGGCTGCATGTGTACACAGTTTGATGACTGAGGAGATCAGAATCTCTCTTTCTTACTCTGAACTTTATTTAAGTGGTAATAATCTTCTGTTAGTGTAGCTCACACTCACTGTTTCACTCACTGATATTTAGTGACTCTCTAATGCTCTTGCTTTCCACTCCAAGTGACTCATTCTCCACTATCTCTTTCTCTTGCTCTCTTGTGCTCTCTGAGTGTCTCACGTCCTCCCCAGAGAGGTGTTGCTTATATATAACTTTCCCCCGGTATCCTTGTGTGTCTGCTCCCTGGTGTCTCTGAGTATTCTCTGGTGAGGAATAGAGCGCCACAGATCTGAAAGAAGCCAAGATTTAAGCAACACCAAATACACAGTAGCTATAAACCTCTGTCCGTATGCTGCCACAAAACTAAGATCCATTGATGCCAAACTGAGGGTAAGAATTTGTCTACTGCTGCATTATTGAATAGCAGTGTGGGCTGGATTGAATGTAAAGAGTTTACTTGGCTTGGCATGAATATGATGCTTGATATATTTGACGCAGACTTATACATTATACTTTATAGCTCTATTTTCTTGTTCGCTGGTGATGCTCACAATTGGTCAATTAACCCGAAAAAATGCCCTACAATCCCTAGCTCCAGCTTCTCAATGATGTACTTTGGCTTATGTTATAGTGAATTGAAAATTTTGACTGTTGGATGGCCAAATTGTCAATTGAAGACATCACCTTGAGGAATTGTGATGAGAATGTTTCACTATTTTCTGTCAATTAATAATGAAAATAATTGTTAGTTGCAGCCCTAGTTTAGATTAATGGGTGATACTTTCCAATAATATAATTCACAACTGCTTGTATGATGTACTGCATGAGGTCGTTTCTTTTTAGCCTGGATCCCTTTAACCATCATACAGCATTAGCAGTGATATATGCAACCCATCTGCAGTCTCTTATTTGAGGAATGTGCTACGAGTAATTATGCAGGGGTCAACAGTGTAGGTATCTTAAGTAATTAAATCCTCTGAAACATAACTGGTATCTAGTAAAATATGGCCTTGTGTGCTTTCCTTCATTTCAGTTTGAATAGAGGAGTCATCATCAGAGCTCATCTTGAGTTTCAACAAAGATCGCAAAATCTCAAACAGGTTTTTGTGATCTAATTTTAATTAAAGAAAAATCATTAAAACAGGATTATTATGGGGGCTTTCAGTTCATGCAATCATGTAAATGGCTCAAACACGTCACTTTTCACACTTTACCTGCAGTAGTGGAGTTATTTTGCAAATGTAAACATACTTGTAACTGAATGCAAACTTTTTAATCACTTTAGTAAGCAGACTTGTTGGAATATTTTCTCCTATAGTAGGAGCACCCAGAAGAAAGACACAATGCCATCCTTTGTCAAAAAATTGTTGAATTAAATGTGCTGAGTAAATGCACTCAATACAAGCATTTAAAGGCAGAAAGAATACATTTAACAAGACTAAGAGTGTACAGCCATGCTAGCGGCTTTGTGAGGCACAGCAGTGCTTTGAGCTAAATGCTAACATCAGCATGCTAACATACTCTGTTACAAAGCGAACATGCTGATGTGTAGCAGGTAATATTTACCAGGTTTACCATCTTAGCCTTTTTAAGTAGCACTAAAGACAAAGTACAGCTGAATGTTATTCATTTGTCAGGCATTTTGTCATATACCAGTATACTGGGCAAATTGAAATTTTGACTTGCTGGTGGCGCAAGATGGAAAGTTAAGGGAGCGCCAACCTCTGGCGAGCATACATTTCTGTACAAAATGTAATGCCAGTCCATTCTACTGTTGTTGAGATATTCAGTCCGGATCAAAGTGGTCGACCAACCGACCACAATCAAACAACTGATCAAACAAATGACAAATCTAAACATAGAAACTTCTCTCAGTGTAAAATGCATGGGATTATTTTGAAGGTTGAGGCCACACAGGCTGCACTGTTTGATTCAATTCAAGAGTAAAGTTAAATGGCAGTATGTCTGAGCAGTAGCGAATGCTCCCAAGCTCAGAGAGCCGAACCATTATGGAAATTAAGAAGAAGGGGTTGGATATCAAAGTTGACACCAATAAATGTGTTGCTTCATGCAAAGTGAAGGTGCCACTGGAAGGGTTCAGGGAACAGAGAAACGTTCTCCTCTTGATGAGTGTCTGGCTTCTATAATTGGAATCTACCTTCAGTGGTGTTGTTCCACAGAGGGAGATAGACACAACTCTGGCAGTGGATGAAGCAGCTGTTGGTGAATGGTTGCTTTAGTATGTGCAAAGAGCTTTTTGAATTGCGCACTTCACAATGGCACTAAAATCATACTAGGCTTCTGAGACAAACAAGGGATGTTTCTTATGACAATGTACATAACCATTAGAGAAGAGCATGAGTAGGGACATTAGACCATGTTTCTCCATGTGGATGTGTAAACATTCTCCTTCTAAAAAGTTCTTTAAAATGTCTTTAAAGGTTGTGACAAGTGGCACCACACATCTTCAAGTCCCTTTTGTGTGCACTTGTTTCAAAATGATCTCAGTCAGAAGCCATTAGTTTGTCTCCTTCTAAGATGGAGACTGTTGAAAATATATGCTTGTGGTTTTGATAGTCTCTGTGCTGTGGCCGCTAGCCTTACCTAGACAGCCACAGTCAGTCCACTGCTGACTATATCCAGAGAAAATAGTGAAAGCCTGACTCCATTTTTGGCTTTAAGACTCCTTTTAAAGTGGAAACTCTTCCAAGCCCATTTAAATAGAAGTTAGGGCAGAATTTTCCCTGTAGTCTAGACGGCAACAGTGAACCAGTTCTTGAGTCTTACACTCAGAGTTCACCCCAAAAAGTGCTTCACATAGCAAGCAAAGAACACACAAAACATAATCATAAAAACAAATAAAACACAGCAGTAACAGAAAATATTAACTGAACCACAATAAATAAAAACTGGAATCAGATGAAATCAGGATAATATAATGGAACTAGATGACACTTGGCTTGTGGTGTTCAAAGTGCCAAAAAATACATTTGAAAAACTCAACAGCAAGGAACTCTGGTAGAAACTGCTCACAACAAGGTGTGTGGATTATCTTGAGTAACTGGGTCATGATTTCTGGAAAGGGACATTGCTGTTGAGTTTTTCAAATGTATTTGTAGTCTTAGTGCCATAGAGTCCCATTATATTTAAAAAAAACAACAAACAAACATCTCAATGGCCTATATCTCCAAATGCCGCACACTCTCATCAAAACAATCTAGGTGGAAAAATATGTATTTTTGATTTTGGGGCGACCTGTCCCTTTAAGAAAATGGTGGGAGGAGGTGGAAGGCCCTAGTACTGATCTTCAAATGGCTTGACTTTTGCAAAAACTCTGCAATAAAGACTCACAAGAGAAAAAGTTTTGTTCTTTGGTATCACGCCCACTTGCAAATGTTAAAATAAAACCCAGAAAAGCCAAAAAGCTGTCTTGGGTAAGAGGTAAAGCTTCATTCATAGCAGTCAGTCTTTATACACTTAGAAAGATAAACATATTACATGACTTCACAAAGCAAACCATCCCATTCACATTTCTCCGACGTTCGTGTGCTGAAACACAACACTGTCTTATTTGTTTACACTCTTGTGCCTTTGCACAATGTCAGTATGCTCTGACATGTCATTGTTTCTTCTGAATTTTCCCACTACACTGACTAAACACAGAAAGATATTTGATTAGATGGGGAAAGTATGGAATTTAAGAAAGAGAGGTAATGAGCTTTGAGACTGTTTGGAAACAATCAATTCCATTGACGGCTGAGCCTGGTGCTTGTTCACCTCATACACAAGAAGCCAATGGCTGTCTCTGCGTATGACATTCATATGGATAGCAATGGTAAATATTAAAAGAGAATAAATCCAGCATTTCTTAAACCACATGCTCCAAACTATGTTCTTATTCAATCTACTATACTAAAATGGGAGGAACAACATACTAAACGTTGTTAGCAAAAAACCGATAATAAAACGTACAATTATTAATAGAAGCGTTTGGCACTTACACATAGCTGGACGCACACACAACACCAACAAGCAGCTTCTTAAGACTCCATATGACCTCTCTCTTCAACTCCAGAAACTGAGCAAAAGAGCAAAACCTCTGCTCATTGATCACCTGCTCGTTCACGATCTCACGGAGCTACCTCAGTGAACTGAGAGTCCTGGAACCTGATTGGTTCTCGCTGATAGGCAATATTAAGATTGACAGAGGCCCGTGTGTGTGTGTTCATATCAGGAAATATAGGCGCCTTTTCCACAGTCTCTGTGTTTCTGTTGTCCCTGCAGAGGACTGTGCATCAAGGGAACACTATCAAACCAATGTTAACATTATTATCCTAATGCTAATGTATTTAGTTGAATACCTTATTAAATACATTTGGTATTCCAGTTTAATTTACATTTTAATGTATTTTACATTCCATTGCACTTTCAGCAGTGTGGTGTGTATGGTAGGAGTTTTACTGTCCTTATTATTAAAAATGCATCTGCTCATAATTTGGAAATTGCACTGCTAAACACTTGTTTTTTTAAGTTCATGGCGAGACGACTGAGTACTGACAGTTTTGTCTCTTGATATGACATATTTAGCTGTGGTGGTCTCTGTGGGGCTCATCCTGTCTGAGCCATCTGGCATGAGTAGTTGAAGTGTTACGAGGTTCACTCTTCTGCTGCTGTCTGTTACCTGATTTGTGCCGCACTAATGAGATGGCTGCCTCTCTGGATCCTTCGAAAGCCGGATAACGAAAGTACCAAGGACCTGCTTTGTCCTGTAACTACTGAGACATATGGAATGAGCTGACATGAGATGTGACACTGAATCTCTGTGATGTGCTTTGTTCTACATGGCTTTAAATCGCATGGATAGCAATAGAAGTTCATGCTAATGAGTTCAAGTTTTTAAACGGAGTACTGAACAGTGCAGCACACTTATTGAACACTTCTTTGATACCACATACAGTAAGTCTGTTTTTTCTTTAGTGGATAATTCAGTTGTGGACAATTCAACATTATACTGCACTTGTGTAATGTTAAATGGATTTGTTTACAGTGCAGCACAGAGTTCCTGATTTAATTGTAGGCCCACATAAATGGGCAGCCAGTCACTCATCAGCCTTCCCTGTTGCTGGTGACCTCAGCTTTCTGTCATTGCTTTGTTATGGTTTGTTGTTGATTGTGTTGTGAGCATGATGCATACCTTGTGGGCTGCAGTTATAGATTAAATCCCCTCTGCAATATAATTGCTAAATGTTTTTATCAGAAGCAGCTGCGGAACTTAAAGCTTGTTGAGTTTTCCGAAGGCCAGTGGTTTCACAGCAGTCTAATTAGTCTTCAGTTTCCTTCAGCCATTATTGAAGAAAGAAATGCATTAAAATCAGTAATTCCATTTTATGCATCTCAGTGAAAGCAACTGCATCAAACTTTTCTTCTGGAAAGTTTGACTTATTTGAATGACAAGGCATTTTAAAGAATGAAAATCTCTGCAGACAATTGCCCAATTTGCTGAATCAAGTCTCAGATTCTCTTTGGTTCATGTATAGTAAAAGGCTTAACAGATACTCTTCTTTAACAGGGGCAATCCCAGTTCTGCAACACTGTGATCATCTTTTCCTCATGTCATAGTTTATTTCATGTTAAATACTTCATATGTTTCCGAGATATCCTGATTATAGTCAGACCCACTAAAGGGATGGAAAATGTAATATTGTTGGGGGAGGCAATACTCAGTCACTGTATTGGCGCATTCCAGCGTGGCTTTACTTTGTATCAGCTCTTATCTCAGGGAGAAGGTGACATTCTCCAATGTTAAATGGTAAAAGATGAATGGAGGGATGTAGACACACGTGGGAAGAGAATAGCTTTGTAGAGGTTGTCCCATGAGGGCTTGGCTGAGAGGTAAAAATGTGCATGTCATCTCTATACAAAGGGGATATTGTATTGAGATTGCATGTTGTATTGAGGTCATGCAGCTCTTTGCTTATAGGGATGTAGATCAAAGCTGTGTGAGATGTAGTAGTGTTTTTCTAACCAACTCAGATCAATTTTGGCCAGATTGCGTTAGGGCTGCTTGAGCACTTAGATTTATGTGTTTATTCCAGCTAAATGGTTAGCTTGTTGCTCTCTATCGTTGCTAAGCACGTCAATGCAATGATTGTAGTGAACACAGTAACATGAAGACAGTGGCAAAAATGTATCACACAGGTAGGGATGAAATGATTCCTTGAGTAACTAGATTACTAAAAATCATTGCATTATTTGCATCAAAGCTTTGTTTAATCCATATAATTACATACAACGCACTGTGTTTCGCATGGATGATCATTACTGTCGCACAACGCGCTTACGCTGTTTGTGATCAGTGTGATTTGACAGCGCGGATTACAGAAAGGAGGAAGAGGGAAAATAGCGAGGGGCGCAGAGAAGAGACAGGCCAAGGAAAGTGTCCACGAAAAACTCTGTACAGTGAGTCTGTTGTAAAACCGAACTAGCCGACCACAATAGCACGACGTCTATGCTTCGGCATCTCAGCAGAAAGCATAACGTTACAGTCTAACGTTACGCACATAGCGACTGCGGCCAGACCAGACCCAAAGTATATGAAGGCTGGTAAAGAATGTAGACTATGTTCATTAAAACTAAATGTAATGGCTGGTTAACAACGTAAATCAGTGTGGTGGCTAGTGATGATGTCCCTAAGTTAGCCAGGTTTTGCTAAAAAAAATACCCACAGAAAATAAAATGCTACGGTCAATTTGTGAATGCCTGAGCTTCATTCATGTTGTTGTTGTTGTTATTATGATGATAGTCACAATTCCTGTCCACTCGTTTTTGCCTCCTACAAATGACACAAAGAAGAGTAAAGGCTTACGATATCCCTGAGCTGTAGTTAGGTTGAAACTGGTAGTTCTGAAAGTTAAGTATATATACCTTCTTTTTTTTTTTTTAAGCAAAAGGTGTTTGTTTTTGCATTTCAGAACATGTTTTCTTTAAGACCCAGAATGTAATATGGCACTAAGTGGGTTTAGTTTTGACATGTAATATTATTGTTTGCAATTTAAATAGTTTAGATTTTTCATCATCAAATGCAGGTTGTTATACAGTTACAGGGAAAGCATTGACATTGGTGTTTAAGTGTGTATGGCACAGAGTGAATATATCTACTGAACCATCTCTAGGGCTCTCATTAATAACAACACCCTGGGCAGCTGATGTATACACAGTGCAAAGAAAATGAGAAAGAAGGTTTGATGTGTACGTGACTATGTCTCAGTGTGTGGCTCTGTCCTCTTGGAAACAGAAGGTGGGCCAGCCAACCAGGCAGCCATATAACCAATTCCCCAGCCGAGAAGAAAGCAGAAACAACAGCCAGCCACCCAACCAAACATGTATTCAGCAAGCAAGCTGCCAGTCAGGTGATTCACCATCTGCCAAGCACCTAGGCATTCAGTCAGCCAGCCCAGCAAGTGGTGTCCTTTCTCACTCTTTCATTGGATAGCGAAATAAAAATGTATTTCTGTCAGCCTTGGGTTAGATACATTAAACACTTCAAATGAGCAGCCACTGTTGTGCTCTTTTCCTCAGCTCAGCAGTTCTGTCCATGGCCATGCATGCGAAAACCCTCTTTTCTATTCTTCCGCTGCCACACATATAGGTGCTGCAGCTTTATGTTTCTGTTCTTGTTTGTATTGCTTTTGATGTGCGAGCATGACCGGGGGCAAAGCCCAGAGTCAAGCCGAGAAATTGAACAAATATATATGTGACTTGTTTGAATTCCAGACACGTCGGCACAATCTGAATGGAGAATGATGGAACGGTAAATGCCTCGTCCTTTCTTAACTGATATTGCTGATATGCTTTTAAACGAGGCACTTAAAAGCCAGATGTATCCAAGCTGCTCAGTGGGCAAAAGAAGAAGGCTTAGGCTGTACAAGTTTATTGAGTGTGAAGCAAATTAGACAAATAATTATTGTAAATGCACTTGTTGAAATCTGGAAATTGCCTGGCTGCAGCTTTTCTGTGATCTGAAACTCAAGCAGCATTTTCTACTTTCACTTGATCCATGTAAATTTGATTTTCTGTGTTTTAATATAATCACCCAAGGCTAAAAGGAACGAAATTATGAAAGAATTAGTCAGGGACAACATTAGTAAATGTGTGAGAGATGTCCGCTAGCCCAGAATATTCACAAAAGGGCCTAAGAGCAAATCATATGAATAAGTTATGACATTGCCAAAACTCGCGTACTATAGCCTACATGGATGTACAAAGAGGCTATACTTCGGAGAGGCCCATTGAGAGATGCGGTTGTTATTTGAAGTGGTGAAAGAACGCTAAATGCCTGATAGCTTTACACCAGAAGAGATGATAGTGGAGCAGAGCTCAGAGCCTTAAGTGACTCTTCAGTAACGAGCACAGAAAAGGAGCAGGCAGAAAGGGGCTGTAGTGTTTCTCTATGCAACATGAGTGTGAGCACTCGACTTCCCCTGCCTGTAGAGCAATCTCTGACTTTTTGCCTTGCTCTTTTGTATTTTGATTTCACGTCATCTTTTCACATCATCTTGCCATATCTTACTCTCGCTACTCTATCTTTAATTTTGTTGGCAATTTTCACAACAGTTGGAAAAGTTCTTTCTGTTTAGGATTTTCAATCTCAAATTATTCATTCAGAGCATAGCTCTTAACATTTTTCTTTGAAGTTTTTGTATCTCTGGGTGACCACTTAAACTTCTCTAGAGAAGGAATAGAGAGCTTTTCACTGTAAGTAGTACAATATGGCCACTCAGGGGTCAAGTGAGACAGCTCTTATTTATGTGTTGGGAGAAGACCTTGAGAGGGTCCTTGGTTTGACAAGGGAGCCTCAGAGCAACAGGAGGCATATGTATAGTGAAGACCCCTGCATGCTTCAGCTTGTGCCTTTGCAATAAGATGATTGTGGCCAAAAAGACTGTGTTCTCTAAAGCCCGGCCGATACTACATAACCCAATATCAATTGTGACCTTAAAGGAACAGTTTGACATTTTGGGAAACAAGCTTATTTCGCTTTCTTGCCAAGAGTTAGATGAGAAAATGGATGAAGTTACAGCCGGCAGCCAGTTAGCTAAGCTTAGCATAAAGACTGGAAGCAGGGGAAACAGCTAGCCTGGCTCTGTCCAAACACAATCTGCACAATCCTGGAGTCTTGTTGTCACTGTTGTCACAAGAGACTTCAGGAAGTCAATGTGCCGGTCCAAAAAATAGTCAGACACATAACTCCTGTAAAACAACGACTTGACATTTTTACACTTTAGTTTTTACGGAGCCCGGGAGGTGTAATGGAGGAGAAAGAAAATAATTTCTGCTCTCTCTCAATTTAATAAATCATGCTCTTAATTTTAAAATTTGTGCACAGGGATTACTTAATCAGTGCTCTCAATTTGGCATGAAACAGCTGCTTTCAAGCTCTGTCTCGTGCTCTATTGCGGCCCAAACTAGGCCACACCTTAATGAAAAAATATACAGTAGCTGTATCGTTAACTGGGCTGCCTCCGCGCAAAGGACAACGTCTGAACATCAGGCTTTTCTTCCACAATCCAGCTTTGAGACAAAAGCCACAATTATGGCTCACGTGCACACACAAACACACACACACACTTCTCCTAAATTGGTATACCTTTCATACTATATGTGAAATACTATACCTCTTTCACAATGCTCTAGAATTTCTACAAGACTCTGTAATGCATTAGATTAATAAATCTTACTGATTATGTTCACATGTCACTGAATAATCCCTTTATTTATATGAATTATTAAATACCTGTGGCCATCACACAGTAGCAGGAACGATACTAGCGTTTCCCGAATTAAAAATGCGCATTTTTATGGATGGTGGCACAGCAGCGGTAACTTTATTAATTAATTGTAACTGTTAATTATCCCATCAGGGCAACAGGATTGATCAGGATGTAATGGTAAATGACATTCTCTCCTACACATTAGACAGATAAAACAACACAGAGATTCCAAGTTTATCCAGTTGAATTGTTCGGAATAAAGCAGCTGTCCTCAGGCCCTGAGCTCCATCAAATCTGTCAGAACATTTTTATTATACTGTAAGTGTAAACTATACATATATCACATGTTGTCAACATGTTCCACTAATCAGTCAAATTAAAAATGTCGACTGTGGCTATTAGTTTAATAGTGGCTATTAGTCAAGTGTGCAGCGCTAATATTATCAGCGCTAATATTATCAGCGCTGCACACTTGTTTTCTTCAATCCATGGGCGATTCCAACACACTCACTTATTCATCTGTTCTTCCACAGTTAGCCAAACTGCAAACAAGACACTGAGGGCTCCATTTACATGTATGACTTTGGGCATATATCCAAATCACCTTGTGTGTAAAACCAGAGCTCAATTTTATTTATATATATATATATAAATGTGTAATTGGGTTGCAGTGAATAATATTGCCGTGCTCCAACCCTTCAGCAGCCACAGATTGGGAGCCTGTGCCCTGTTCACCCATTCAATGGCTGTGATAACAATTCATTTAAAAGCTACTATACCTGAAGGTGCTTTGCAATTTTAGAGAGATCTGGGTGTGTGCTCCTCAGCCAACAAAAGCCACAAAAATTGTGGCTTGTAGTCAGGGCCGTTATGCAAGCCAAAATTCTGAGGGGGACGAACAGTAGGAGTGGGGGTTATAGGGGCCTTCCCCAGAAAAGAAAATAATGATGCAATTTGACATACATATATTCAAAGATACACCTGTCTGCTTCAGCCACACAATTTTAAGGGGCATACATTCACATAAAAAGACTATATCCGCAATGCAAATTAGTTTAGAGAACATAGACACCAAAGCCACAGATGAAATAAACCTGCCAACACTACCTGCAAATAATAGCTGTATTTTCAAACACAATGCATAGGAAGCAGCATGAGTAGAGATGAGACTGTGCTGACATCACATAGCAGTGTCTGCCCCATTGCCAATAAAAGCTCAGACTGAGCAGTAGTAACCTATTTTCCAACTGCAATAATAGCCAAGTGTAGTGATTTTCATGCATTGCAATGCATTTCTTGCATTTCAGTGTGAGAGACAGAGCTTGAAAGTGGGTGTCTCACGCCAAAAGTAATAGGCTATTAAATCGAGAGCTCAAATTGGAGAGTACTAATTTGTTTTATTTTTTTCAATGACACCACCTAGGCTGCGTAAGTTTTTATATGGATTGAACAAACTATAACATGTTAATTTGTGATCTTTTGAAGTGTTGGTTGGAAGTTATTTTTTGTTTTTTTTGTTGTTGTTTTTTTAACCATTGGACAGAGCCAGGCTGGATGTTTCCCCGTATTTCCAGTCTTTATGCTAAGCTTCTGACTATAGTTTCATATCTAATGCACCGACATGAGAGTGGCATCCATATTCTCATCCAGCTCCCAGCAAAAAGCGAATAAGCATATTTTATTATTTCGATTTTAAATACAGTAATTTAATTTAATATTTTTAACGAATTATGACCAAGACACTTACTGTGTGGAACATTTAACAGTTGGAAATTTTATTAGTGTCAAACTTGTCAGTGCTCTCTGGTGTACATGAATTCTTTCAACCTTTATTTTAATCTTGAGGAATCATTGAGGGCATGCCCTCATTTTAATTTATGTCGAGTAGAATTAAAACCGAAGAAATACACAAAAAAATTAGCGAGAAAACAAACAAACAGACAACAGAACACATTTAAAAAAAGTTACATTCAAGAGTGGAGTAGTTTATAGTAATTGTTTTAAATGTTTTTTTATAGGTACAATTGTGTTAAGTTTTAATGTGTGTGCGACATAAATGGATACATAAATGGAGTCACTGTTTCTGAACAAATATATCAACTATATCTTTGGCATTTCGGTACCACAATTTCTTTTTACTCATCGGCCGACATATGATACACAGTATCTCCGATAAGCTAATATTGACCGATGTACCAGCCGGGCTGATTTATCTGTCACACTCTTGTGCACATAGGCTGGTGCTTACAACTCAAAACATTGCAGTCCACATACAATACATGTCAACCACATGCGACAAACTGTTGGTGTTTGTTTTAATTCCCTTTGTAAATATGTTTTTTTTTAATACCTTTAACATTTGTCTCTCAGGTACAAAATTTCTATATATACTGTCTCTGTAAAGGTAGGCATTCATAAGTCAACTCAGTTTTATTTTGTTTCAGCTGCATCTGAAATGTAATCAACATAGTACAAAGCCAAAAAGAAGATTTTTACTGGTCATTGTCGCTTACCAACTGTGGAAACGTAGTACTGCAAAGACTAGTCCCGCTGAAAAGCAGGACGACAGCACAGCAGGTATGTACAGCAATTACTCGGTGCTTGTGGATGGGTTGTGCACATCTGAGAGAAGAGATGGCACATGCATGGAGGCACTGAGCATGTTTCCTCCTAAAGAGAACACAGTGGAGAGGACAAAGAGCCCCACCCCTCCTTCCCACTCCTCCGCCACCATCAGGCTTAGACAGGGTCACACCAACCATAGGCGTGTTGAGAGGGAAACTAGGACAAGGGAAAGTGGACAGGAACAGTGGGCTGTAGAGTGGATGATGCTGCACTATGAGGCAGGCACCTCTCCTCACCGATATCACTGATGCTTGGTAGGTTGGTACCAATGATCTTCTGAGCAGTTTTAATCACCCACTGCAGAGCCCTCCGATCCTGGGCCGTGCACGTCCCATGCCAGTGTGTGATGTTTCCAGTCAGAATGCTTTCTATTGCTCCAAGACCTTGGCATGGGAATTTTGCCATCTTGAGATTCCTTAAGATATACAGCCATGTCTGAGCTTTCTTGACCAGGGTGGAGATGTGAGAGAATCATGTCAGGTTCTCTATGATGCTGATTCCCAGGAACCTAAAACTATTCACCTGCTCCAACTCTGCACCACTGATGTAGACAGGGGTGTGTGTCTTGCCTCCTTTTTACTAAAATCAATGATCAGCTCCTTGGTTTTGCTGTTTTTCTCTGTGCACTATTCTGCAAGATTGTTGATTTCTTCCCTGATATGAAGTCTCACCGTTGGTTGTAATCTGGCAAATGATGGTGGCGTCATCCGGAAACTTCAGAGTTGTCTCCATGTCGGGGCCTGCCATCAGGGGTGTACAGCGTGGTGTGAATGGGGGGGTCTGAGCACACAGTGTTGAGCACTAGAGTGGAGGAGGTGTGACCGCCAAACTGAACTCTCTGGGGTCTGTTTGTAAGGAAGTCCAATTTCCAATTACGGAGTGTGGTACTCAAGCCCAGAGTGCTAAACATTACACGCTTTCTCATATTTCTGCTTCAAGGGGAAATACGATGATCTAAAGGGGGCTGAAGAAATCCTGTTTTCTTCCAGGCATCCCAGCTGACCCATTAATTTCATGGATTATCTTTGCATGGCAGCAGGCATAACGCACACTATCATCTATCATGTGACCCCTCCACACTTCATGGTGTGGTCTCTTTCATCTTCCTCACATACACAAACCACCAGAGAGCATGTAGGTGAGTGAAGCTGAAATAATAATACTGAGCATAGGTAGTCTTTGTTCATTCACATATTCAAAAAATGAAAAATGAAGTTTGACATAAAGAAGTCACTGTGTAAAATGGAATAAATTGGATCTGAGATGATAGCTGAGAACTTCCAAACACAGCACAAACTCTCTTATATTGAGAGCAATTTAATTAACAATTCATGATTGAAACACCTCTGGATGGCTGTTCTTTATGGTAAACCAGTGCCCCCACCACCTATATATATATATATATATATATATATAACAATAATGATATTTTCTCATTCAGTAATGGATAAAAGGGAACAAAAGATTCTACCAGAATTACTAGAAATATATATTTCTGCATCTAACTTTGCATCATTACTTTATAGAATTTCATTCAGTAAAATTACGGTGCCACAGGACTTGCACACACATCAAAAACCTAATGAACGTGGTCTAAGTTAAAATGGCTAAACTTAATCTAAATCTTTTAGTAACTACATTTACACTTTAAAATCCCATTCTTCACCAGGTTACCAAAGTAATTGGTTGTGCCTTTACACATTGGAAACTTTGTAGCTTAAACATGATTACACAAGTACAGTAAGCATGTACTTTGATTTACTAGGATTCTGGTTGGAGAGCCAGGATTACTTTGTATACACATGATACTGATCTACAAAAAAATCAACATTAGCCACAGTTTCAGTTTATCTTCACTTACTCTACCCCAATGCCCAATTTCCATTGTCTTCTGCAGGAAATTAGTACCATTAATAACAAATTATATGTAATAAGAATAGAAACATGAATGGTGAATGAACTACTGCAGTGTTGTACAGAACCAGTATTTACCTCAGCAAACAAGGTTTTTCATTTATTATAATGTTGCATATCTTAAAGTATGCAGCAATTTGTGGGGAAGTAAGAAGTGATACATTTTCATGGTGATTTTAGATGATTGTTTTCAATAAAAAAAAAAACTAATAACAGAAACAGAGGTTCCAAATTCAGATTCAGATCCAAATCAAAAAGGTATATTTGCATTTTTTAATAGATAAACTGAACTAAGCAATGAAATAGTGAATTTAACTAATAAAAATGAGCAATAAGAAGGTCTCCTAGGGAATAACAATAAATTGGTGTTGGTCTCTTTGAATGCTCTCATTTTCTCGCGTGTGATGAGATCAGCAGAAATAGAATATCTTTGAACTTTTATTTTCCCATTTGCCTCATTTTATTCCCATCACTTAGCAGTTCCCACATTCTTCCACTGTGCTCTTTGTTATGCCAGTGTGGCTTGGAAACCATTGATGTGAGTGCTTTGCATTGGCTGGTGTCAAAACATGTGCCACACCATTGCGTGGGTGTGTGAAAGATTAATATGTTTGCTTGGGATTCAAGGTTTTCTCTCAGTCTCACTGTGTCAGTATACTGGAAAAGTAAGAGGCACTAAGAAGCTCGGTGGCTGAACTGGCCAATAAAACTGTGTGAGGTTTGACTCCGTATCAAACCAGTCTGACGTATTGTTGGTTTTAACATGAGTGCAAACATGAATAACAAGTATTAGTCTACTTGTTGAGAGTCTGTTTACTATATTTCCAGACCTGTAGTCTATGGAAGAAAGATATCTGATACGATTGTGTATAGAAGATAGACATAGGATATTTTTTATTAAAATAATAAAATGTTTTCTTTTGTGGTATGCCCTAAGATGTCCCTTTTTTTCAAGGTGGCATTAATTTTTACTATTTTCTCCGTTTTGCATAACATTCCTTCTACTTTGATCACAGCATGGAAACATTCAGTGTTTTAGGGAAATAGCATTATAATGCCTCTTGCCTGATGTTGTTATTGATGAATAATATTAATTGTTCTTTACATTACGTGTTGAATTCCTGCTTCTTATCACACTGTGCCTGTGTCTCTGAGATTCAGTGCTGTTCTCTCATGCTTCAGTCCAACAGCTCAAACAGCACAGTTCTTTGGAAATTCAATTTTAATTCATGGGATAACGAGACCAAACTCAACACTGATTGGCTCTGAGTTTGGAAACGGCACGTCTATTTTTATTTATCTACCCGGTTGAACAAGTTTCCATCATTAGCTTAGGATGAAAACTTTCCATTTTGCAATGGAACTTTATTTTATAAACCTATTATACAAAGACATTTTCTTCAGTCAGAATATAGTTAATGGCGTTTTTAAATCAAGAAATCAAGGTGATCCACCTTGTCTTACATTAGCCACTTGTGTAAAACTCTAAATACCAAAGGCCTTTTTCACACCAGACACTTTCACTTGTCATAATGGGAAAAGCACAGGTGTTATAATAATAACATTAACGATGGTGCTGTTTTATTCAAGTGTCCCAGTAAGCCACGGCAGTGTGACAGCGACGAAGCATGCACGCTATCAGGACCCTGAAACTGAAGCAGCTAAATGGAATTCAGCCATCATTATATTATTATTTACACCTGTGCTTTTGCATGTACCGATTTTACACATCAAAGTCTGTTTACAAGTATGTGAAAAGAGTTGTATAAAGCCTTTTGTGACTCCAGAGGGAGCTGCCCAATGTCTGAGAAATTGTCTCAAGTACCTCACTTGAGGAACCATCGGGGCTGAAGACTACAAATTTGAAAGTGAAAAAAATCTGTGGGTATGGAGTTAGAAAGAAGTGAACTTACCAGACCTCTGCAGCCAAATCTTCATTTTTGCTTGAGGCTAGCAGCTCAAGGCTACATTAGACACTACTAGCATAACACACATGACTCTCACATGGTCGGTGGCCGAGATGCATTGTGGGTAATGTTGGTACCAGGTTTTGTTAGGGAAGGAGAATGCATGGAATAAAAAAGACAATATCTCTGGTTCTGCTGCATCGATTTTAATATTGTTTTTTAAAACTGTCAATCAGGAGTCCAACAATGTTATAGGAGTAGAATGCTAAATCGCTGGGGTACTCATTTAACGTCTGTATTGACTCACCGCTGCTTAAACTTACTGTAAGTATTCATGGCCTGTCATTATATTCAGGGGTATGTAAATTATCCTTTTCCTGGTTCGGATGCAGCAAAGTCTTCATAGACTGATGTAATTGCCGCCCTTTTCTGCCTTTTGTTATGAGGTTTCTGTAGTGGATTTCATTGTTTTAAAACTACCATACATAGTTGTGCCCATATCACTTAAAAAGTTACACTTTTGAAGTTTAGTGAACATTCTTCATCAACTCAGGAGAATCACTTAGGTGTTATTTTGAAAAGTGGAGATGAGCATTTATTTTCTCATTAATTTTTCAGTGTCAATTTTGAGGAGTAATTCCCCTCTCATCATGCATCAGTGACGACTCCACACCTCCACGTCTGCAAATCCCAGGATCAGCCCCCTCCTAAATGAGCCATATTGTAATACAGCCTTGTCTCATTTAACAGATTATTTGTAATGAGCATAGTCATTTCTTTGTTTGTGTTGGCCTGAAATGCTTTCTCTTCTGTGCATATGTGTGGACTGGATGTGTGCAGTGTAGTCTATATACCTTGAGCAGTACCTGGTCCTTTTCTGAAGAAAAACTTGCCATCCTTTATTTAATTCCCTTATAGGAGATCCCGATAAGGAGGAAAAAAGGTCACTAGCATTGTTAGTCTTCCACCATCATAAGACCACTGAATTCATAGTACATGATCTTTATCTCTCCTACATACAAAAAAACAGCCTCCACTCCCACCACAAAAATAAAGCTATGGTATTTTCTGCTAGTACCTAAACCACCTGACCTGCACATTTAAACATGCACCATACACAGCCATGCGCATATATATATATATATATATATGCATGCATGTGTGTCCCAACACGAAATACCACGGGCATACAAACACAGAGACACATAGGACAAGGTTCAGCCTTCCTGGGACCACCATGTTTACAACCTTGGGCTATTTCTGGAGCTTTCCATGATCTTCCGGTCCTTCTCTCTCCCCTAGTCCCCTCTCAACACCCTTTCTTTATCCCTGTGGTCATTTGTATTCATCCACTTTCATTTAGTGTCACCCTACGACAGTTACAGCCTGCTCTGAGCTCCTCTCTCGCTTGGCAAGCTGCTCCGCTCCTTATCCTCCCTCATTCACGTCCTTCCCTCTGTTCTGCCTCTCCCCTGCCCATTTCCTCTCATCATGGCAGGCTGTGTGCACCAGAGTGCAGCTCAATAAATAACAACTATTGCCATGCTCCAAAATAAATGCAACTGAACATAAGACAGATACGCAAAGGCTGCCATTCAACAGCATGTACGTTTGCATGCACGCATTTAATCAAACGTTCCAGCGGAGTATTCTAATGGAACCTGGCCAGTGTCTATATTACTTCTTTCCTTGGCAGTGAACCCAGTAATAACTGAAGACTCCCTGAAGTTTTAGCTTACTGGGTAATTCACTCTTGACGCACATTGGATTCGACTCATAATGCTTAGAGAATTGCAGTGCTGATCAGGAGAGTGTCAAATTAATTTGAAACAGCAATAGATATTCTTTTTGCTCCATTATTTTCCCTTTCTCTTCTCCCTCGATTCTGTTATAAGTTGGTCTTGACGTAATTTGAGCCATTGGGGTTAGTGTTGGATATCAGATATTTGTTGTTGCTGGTTTTAGAAAGCATCAATGGACTTGATTTCATAATGATGACTGTTAGTGCCCAGAGGCAGAAAGAACTTAATTACGATCAGGTTTTTAGATCTGGACATCTCAAACTGTAACATCGACTGCCTATTATTCACAGAATAACCCAGCTCTACCACACTGTCAGTTGTAATTCATCTTTATGTATGTGCCAGAATGTCTGAGCATGTGTGTGGTTTTTAGGCCGGGACAGAAGGCGTTGCAACCTTTGACCATCAGTGTAAGGGAGGGAATTAGACCACAGTCCCTGTCAGGGTCACTATGACAGCTGTGCTAGGCAACTAACTGTCCATGAGACAACCTCCCAGTGGCTGAGAGACCAGCTGTACAGGTCGGCAGGTAAGATGTATTTGGATAATAGGGAGAGAAGGCATAGAAGGTAGAAATATTAGGATTGAAACTAACAGGAAAAATAGGTTACAGAATCTGTTTTACTCAGGTAGAGGGGGAATCAAAAAGGGAAACGGGGATAGACAATGTACTTTCTGTCCAGACATTCACACTTAAAAAACAAAACCAGATCCCTCAAGTTCATGAATAAAAATAAAAATAGAACAGTTCATCATAGAAAGGCAAACTGTATCTCTAAAGTCAGTACTGTTCAAGTGCGTTTCAAAGGGGTTTGTTTTGAAGTTATACTAACATGCAGGTTTTGTTTTGCTCCCTTCAGTATTCAGCTCTCTATCGTGTGGCAGCGCTAGTTATTTGTGATGTACACTGGAGTTGAGCAGTGATGCAGAACCATGGTTCACTTGAGGACTGCTGCCACATCTTATGTCATTTTATTGAACTGCACTGTCCATCGTAAAACAAAAAATGTGAGTGGTGCTGTTAAATCACACTCAATCTGTTTCCCACTTTTTTTTTTTTTTTCCAGAAGAGTGGACTGGCCCCATTTTGCATTCACAAGGCCAACTGCTTTCACCGCGGGCTATGAGTCATCCGAAGCGAGAGCTCCTTAAATGTTAAAAACTATAAAGAAAAATGTCACTGCTCAAAAGTAGGAAACAGCTTTTCTTAACAGCACTGCATGGTGATGTTAAAAATGACAGTTCATATAACTGAGCTTCTTAGGAAATTATAGCTTCACTGACCCCACATGGCCTAAGATGGAGATGAGCCCTGAACAAAGTGGATATCGTATCAAAAACTAACAGAGGTGTAACTGCAGAACCAGTCACATCTCTGTGTTGGCCCTACTAGTTTGGGTACACACTAACTTTCCTCTTGGTTTATATCAACCAGTATGTAGTCGTCTTCTTGGTAACCTTCTGTTTACTAAAAACATTTCTAAAGAAATGCTGCCATCTATTGCTCAAATATATAAAAGTACCTATTTGCTTTCATAATGTTTATAGAATGGTAAATGTTCAGTACATGAAACAGCATGTTGAGCATTGCCATCACTTCTGGCCCTTTACCAGACTTTGTACAAATTAATACTGAAGGCACTTTTATACTCATCTTACTAAGATATAAATATAATGTCAGGAATCACAGTGTCAGTGTGAATGATGTGTGTGCTACAATTGATATTTAAATTAATTTGTAAGAAAAACAGTCATGAAGTACTATCAGTTTATACCTAAATGGAAAATAATTTTTCTATTGTTTACAAAGATCTAGAAGCAACTGCAACCTTGGTCCCTAAATCAAATTTTTTTTAAAGTAAGGAAAGTACTTTCTTCTACACTAATAGGATGTCATGAAGGTGTTTTTGTAATAATAGAACCATGAGTACTTTTTATAGTGTAATTTTGTACCAAAATATCTGGGGATGCCTATAAATGAATTTGTTTTTGTAGAAAATATTATATAATATATGGAAATGTTGAGCAGCTATGGAACCAGGATGGCACCTGGTGGAGGTACCTGACTTTTCTGATGTACGTGAATATTTCTTTTATTTTTTTTTAAGATTATTTGTTTGGCTTTATTTGAGAGAAAAAACAGAAAGCACACAGTTCTAACCGGTTCTAACCACGTTGCTTATATCCTGGACCAGTCATTGAATCTCACAGTGGTAGAAGATATAATATCTTGAATGTGGAACAAAGACTTATTAGAAAATTTGATCTATACGGTTGTTAAAGGGGAACTGTACCGATTTTACACATCAAAGTCTGTTTACAAGTATGTGAAAAGAGTTGTATAAAGCCTTTTGTGACTCCAGAGGGAGCTGCCCAATGTCTGAGAAATTGTCTCAAGTACCTCACTTGAGGAAACATCGGGGCTGAAGACTACAAATTTGAAAGTGAAAAAAATCTGTGGGTATGGAGTTAGAAAGAAGTGAACTTACCAGACCTCTGCAGCCAAATCCTCATTTTTGCTTGAGGCTAGCAGCTCAAGGCTACATTAGACACTACTAGCATAACACACATGTACGTGAATATTTCTTTTATTTTTTTTTAAGATTATTTGTTTGGCTTTATTTGATAGCGACAGCATGCAGCAAAGGGCAGTGGGTTGGATTCAAACCCAGGTGGCTGCGATAAGGACTTGTAAGCCTAGTACACGGGGCGTGCGCTACCCATGTGAATAATTCTGATTTACTTATACATAAGCATGAATACTCTCTACCAGTTTATCTGGAAGGAGGCGGTAATGCTTTGCTTAAAATACACAATCCATTTTACAAATGCTCAGGCATTTTGCAATAAAAATGCTTTGACAGAAAGCATGGTTAGCTCTTGTGAACCTTTTTAAAGGGCAATCTGTACACCAGAGTGAGTTGAAGCTTGTTTAGTTCACCTCTACTGTTTTCTCTCTGCAGTAGCTTTTTAAAATTCATGATCAGCTAATCACCGGAGTAATTTGATTGCACCCAAATGTTCATGTTCATTTGAGTGTTAGTAACTCTGGTTGTAAGTGTAGGCTAAATATAAATGTACAAAAAGCACAATACAAGAGAGAAAAAACAGAAAGCACACAGTTCTAACCGGTTCTAACCACGTTGCTTATATCCTGGACCAGTCATTGAATCTCACAGTGGTAGAAGATGTCCACTTGATGGAGGCAGAGCTGCATTAAGGTTTTGGATGCATTGTGTCTGTCAGCTTGGGTCTAGATTGAACTGTAAAGTAGCCCTTATTTAAGTCATGCTTTCGGATACTCTTGTTTGCTCTTTAACTGCTTGTCATCCCCTCTCATCCCACTAAATACTATTTAAATAGTATTTCAGCACTGACCCATCACCATTCACATGTTATCTAGAACATTTAATTTATGTAAGTGGTAACTATAGCAACAGGTTCTTGTAATAAATCTTAGTCATCATAGACATCCTTAACATAAGACATAAGTGCACTGATTTGATAGTCAGGTGTCACACAGAGAAGCCTTTGCCAATAACAACCCAGACTCCAGAATGTCCTCTGTGAGGTGACAGCATGCTGTGTGCTGCCAAAAGAAAGGCATCCAATCTGTCAAGATTTAACAATATTTTGCAAGACCATTGTGGGCAATGGGCTCGAAGTTACACACAGATTTGACGTATTATTTGAGTGTCCCTCTTCATCCATGTTGCCCCTGGTAACCAAGGGGAAATGCACATAGACATCATGAGCAACAACGGGGAGGGGTTAAAAAAATACAATTTTTACAAAGAAATCGAGACAAGTGTTAAGACAGATAACAGAAGAGAGAAAAGGAAAGAAAGAAATGTCAGAGAGGGCAAGGAGTGGGAAAGAATAACAGTAATGATGTGTGTTCAACATGTGAGAGAAAAACAAATAAAATATTTTCTCAAAGAATGACATTCATCTCCTTTGACTATTGTAAGGTGATGATGAATTGCAAGCTGTCAAATGAAGGCCAACAGTTCTTCATTGCTGTCATGGCTGAAAGTGTCTGTCACAGCTTGCCTTTGACTGAGGGTTGCATTTTGACGATATTGACAGGCCAAAGGCACCACCCATTACAGCTTCAAAAAAATTAAAATTTTAAGCAACTTAAGAGTTTTTTTGATTCATTGACAGGGATTTTATAAATCCACGTTTAATGTGCATGGATACACCAGTGTTTATTGACTGTGATTGTTGTTGTTTTTTCTAGCAATTTCAAGCCATGTTTCACCTACACATTGGGTTTTGTTCTAGCATATATGTGACTGGTACATCCTACAGGGCATTTTTCATGAGGACAAAGGTTTTGCCATTCACACTATGACAGCAAATAGCCAATTTTCCAACACACAACTTAACTTTTAGGTTTTTTACAAACTGAAAGAAACTGCACAACGGAGATGGTGATAACATATTTTCTGTCCCTTGATTTCAGCCTGACTGAAAATGAAAATGTGAATGCAGGACAGCCGGTAGAGCCTGGCTTACTGTCCAGAGCAAGAAACAACTGTAAGAATCCCAAATTAAACTAGAAACTTTGATCTCAGTGCTATGATAAAGGCAGAGTGAAACACCCAGTAGTATTAAAAAGTTGGCAGGTTTTGTTACTTACTGATCTAATAGAAAGAATGCCAAGTGAATGTCGGTTTGCAACCACACATGCCAAAGCTATTGCCCAAAAATTTTTAAAATCTCCACGTTTGTCGGTTGGCTGATCCACCACTTTGGTTCAGACTGCAAAGTCCCATCAAATTTTGGATGGCTTGCTATGAAATTTTTTACATTCATGGTCCTGAGAGGAAAAAACTTAATGACTTTGGTGATTGCCTAACTTTTCATCTAGCGCTACCAGTAGTCAAAGTTCTGAATTATCCAGTTAAATCTCTTCACATCTATGAGATGAATTGGCACAACATTTGGAACACACATTCATGGTTTATAGGTGATGTAGTCTAATAACTGACTTTACATGTAGTAGCACCAACAGTTTGACGTTTTTGGTTGAGAGTGAAATGTCTCAACACCTGCAAAACATGCTAACTGCAAAACTAATGACATTCCAACCAGCTTTAGCTGATCTGAGGGTGCTTTCACACCTGCCTCATTTAGTTTGGTTGAATCGTACTAAAGTTCGTTTGCCCCTTTGGTGCGGTTCGTTTGGTCAGGTGTGAAAGCAGCAATTGTACTCGGGTGCGCACCAAAAGCGGACCAAACAAGCGTAACGAGACCTCCTTGATGAGCATGTCAGAGTTAAGAAGAATTAATGCACGCCTCCGCTTAAAGTGACGAGCTCGCCATTTGCATTAGAACGTTGTTTTCAAGCCGCATCCGTGCTTCATTATAGAAAGGTATTGCATATTGTGGTGTGTACAACCAATGTAATAGATTATGGCCAGGGACAAAACCAGCCTGTGCAGTCATCTCTCCATAGTTGTCTCCGTGTTGTTTGATGGCTTTTCCTCTTCTACTGGAATTTTACCGCACGTAAATTCTGACCAATCGAAAAGCAATTTAGGAAATACGCCATGGCCAATGACTGGTGTGTATGTTGTCATGTGACTGCATTCGGTTCGTTTTAACTGGTTCGGACCAAAGCAATCAGTGTGGTGTGAAAAGGAACCAAAAAAGCTGAAAAATGCTACAATGTATAATTGTTTGCCCTTGGTTTGGACCAAATGAACCGAACTAGGGGTGTGAAAGCACCCTAAAATGTTGATCGTAACCATTAAACCCAATAAACAACAACATGTTAACATTGTCGTTTTGAGCAGGTTGCAATGCTCATGTTAGCATTTAGATCACAACACCACTGTGCCACTGCTGTGTAGAGCAGTTAGCGTGGCTGTTAGTTTTGTTTCCCTAAATCTTAGGAATGTGAACAGTAGCCAGAGAGTGACCCTGATTATGTTTTGATCTGTATTTTCACTTTTTTTGTTACTGCATGTCTGGAATGCGTAGATGGGGAGCAGCTTACTGTATGTTAAAGGTCCAGTGTATAGGATTTTGTGGCATCTAGTGGTGAAATTGCAGTTTGCAACCATTTGAATACAGCTCTCAGCAATCTCCCCTTTCAAGCATGTAGGAGAAACTACAATAGCCGCAAAACTCGTGAACAGCCTTATCTAGTCTCCAGTCACCAGTCTGTCCAGCTCCTGAAGTTTGCGGATGACACCACTCTCACTAAGGTAATCTCTGATGAGGATGAGTCCGGCTAGAGGTGGGAGATTGACCACCTGGTGCAGCCAGAACAACAGTGGAGATGGTTGTGGATTACAGGAACAACCCAGCCCAACCCCATCACCCTGTGTGACTCCCCTGTTGACACTGTGGAGAGTCCTTCCGCTTCCTGGGCTGAACATCAGCTCACTCAGCAAGAGAAGCCAGCAAAGGATGTACTTCCCGTGGCAGCTGGAAATTCAACTTGCCAAAGACAATGATGGTGCACTTCTACACCGCCATCATTGAGTCCATCCTCACCTCCTTCATCACCATCTAGTATGCTGCTGCCACTGCCAAGGACAAGGGCCAACTGCAGCGCAATTTTCAGTCTGCTGAGGAGGTGATTGGCTGCAATCTACCTTCCCTCCAGGACCTGTATGGCTTCAGGACCCTGAGATGAGCAGTAAAGAAGTGGCTGACCCCTCCCACCCTGGACACATACTCTTTCAGACACTTCCCTCCGGCAGGAGGCTGCTGTCTATCAGGAACAACAGCACACACCACAGAAACAGTTTCTTTCCATCTGTTATCGGCCTCATCAACAAGACCTGGGACCCTCACAGACACTGACTCACTATACCCCCCTCCCCCTTTTTAGTACAGTAATACCATAAAGTTCTGCACATTTACTTGGAAATATTTTGCACGTTGCTCATACCTTAATAACATGTCGTCATATTGTGCGTAGTCCATTTTAGGGTTAATATGTTCTAATAATATTTTTCTTTAATATTCTTTAATATCTTTTTGTTAATTTTTATGGTCACAATTCGTGTTTCTTTATAATTTATACTCTACTATGCTTATTGTTTTGCACCAAAAATACCAAAGCAAATTCCTTGTATGTGTAAAGCTACTTGGCAATAAAGCTGATTCTTATTCTCTGATTCTAGAACTAGTGTTTGGTTTGTCCATTCTGGGCTACCGTATAAACATGGCTTTGCAACATGGCGACATTCGTGGAAGGGGACCCGCTCCCTATGTAGATAAAAACGGCTTATTCTAAGGTAACTAAGATTCTTATTTTCAGGTGATTAAACACTAATTAAAACATACTTATAAATATTATATTTAATTTCTGCAAAAAGCTCCTCCTAAATGTTACACACTAGACCTTTAAGATAGAGCTTAATAAGTGCTGCAAACTAGAGTATATGCTAGAGAACAGCCAAAGACAAACAAAAACTCATTTGTATTGGGATGATTAAGAGATCAGTAGTCTTAAGAAACACTTATGTTGCTTTAGGGATGCTGCTGGGCGAGGTTAAAGCTACTCTGTTGAATGCTGAAGAATTAGGTGCTGTGTGCTGTGGAGCACTGGATATAAGAATAGTACAGTAAAATTGTTGACACCTAGAGGTACGTTTATTATGGGTGTTTAGTGGCTGAAAGTAGAACGAGTAAAAGCGGGTTACAGGCAGGTATGCTCTGGTCTAGATAAGCTGCTGGTTGCTAGGCTGAGGAGGGAAAAGGCTAGTGCCATATTAGATTCAGAAGACAATATTTTTTATATTTACCAGCATGTCTACCCTCATTTGAAAAACTAATACAGTGAAAGGGAGTGGCAGAAGCTGGAGGCATGATGGCGCTGGCCATATGAAATGCTTTCCTAGTTCTGTGCAAATGTTAGTAGCAAATGAAAATGCAAATTTGTGCACATGTGCACATACAGATGGCATCATTTGCTATTCCTAGGGATGTCCTCTCAAGCCGAGTCTGGATTGAGGGTTACTCAATAACTAATGGGTGCTTTTTAGCGCGATCTGCTGCATCGAGAAATGCACCCTCACAGATGAATGTGCCTCGACTCTCAGGCGCATGCATGCGTACAACATTTTTGCGCTGTTACTCAAGCTTACCATATCTCTTTCTTCATACCTCCCTGTTTTTCTCCTCTCTATTGTGTACACACACACACCCACACACATGCTCACGCTCTGCTCAGCTCAGAAGGATCAGTAGCTTATAAACTGGCTGCAGTCAGCAGTCAGTCTCTCTGTAGGGAGAAGAAGGAAGGATAAATTGCTTCGACTGGATAGAACAGAACTCAACCAAGCCTTACTGGATTGAGTCATACCGGGCTGGGGCTTTTTACCGGTGAACCAACACAAGTACACTGTTGGCTTTTATCGTACCGTTGCAAAAGCTGAGGGTAAATATTGTGTCCGATAGGACTGGGATGATCTTGGCTGGAATAGCAGGAATAGTTCAGCTAAACTCTTGCTGGGCTCAATTTCACTGGAGTATTTGAGTTCGCTTGCAGGCCTGGGGGAGACGGAATCCCCTGTTCTCTTTTTTTTTCTTTTTTTTTTTTGCATCCCACTCCCTCCCTCTCTCCTTCCATCCTCTCCTCATCCTCTCCCTTGCACTTTCACAGCAGACATCCAGTGTTGCATAGCAGACAAAGGCAGCAGCCTTCAGTGCTTCTGTTCATCTACTGGCTGCTTAAAGGACAGAAAGGAAGAAAGAGAACAGGGATTTTTATTCTCTTTTATATCCTTTGCTTTTGACCAGAGGGAGCTTCTAGTGTGAGGAATTACCAGCAGAGCTTTTCAGTTTATCATCCAGAGGATTCTAAAATTTTGAGGAAATCCGTGGACTCTCACGGAGAAGAAGCATACGTTTAGTGCGTGTATTGCTTTATCTCTGATATATCTTTGCTGCTTCTACTGTTCATTAATTTGGCTGGTGCTGGTGGTGGTGGTTGTGGTGAAGCCGGGGGCAGGCATGGCCCAGCAGGCAAGCATGGGGGTGACCCACCAGGACACCCTGGCGGTGCCCCCCATGCCCAAACACTCTGGCTTGAATGAAGACCTGGTGAAGATCCTGCGGGAAAACCTGCTGCAGCCAGAGAGGCCAAGAGGACACCGGCGGTCGCCCTCCTCCATCTCCCCCCGCCTTTCTCCCCGCAACTCGCCGCGACTGCTTCGCCGCATGATGCTTAACAACAACATCCACAAACAGAGGCGCTTCACTGTCGCACACACCTGGTGAGACTTATATGGGCAGATAGTGACTGGAAGATTGATAGCTGTTCTGGGGAGCTGCATAGGCTTATAAAGTACATGTGTGCTTTTCTTTTGTCAGACTGCATGTGGTCTAAAATGCATCCATGGCAAACTTTCTGTATATGTTGAACACTGTGTACGAGGGTGATGGCGGTGTGATAAGCCATTTGAGTAATTAAACTTTGTTTGCTGTTTAACTTGAATGCTTTTCTCTCACAGAGAAATGGCAGCAGTGTGCGTGAGCAAATCTCTCTTGTAGGTTATTGATGTCAAATCTCCTAGGAAACACTCTTTTCACCTTTATATAATGAATTTCTCTCTCGCTCTTCCTCTCAGTCCAGCTTAATCTGTTTCTATCTTTCTCCCCCTCTTCCCCCCCTGTGTGTGTCTGTTACCCATTCTTACTCTTCTCACTCTCCCTATCTTCCCCTGCCCTCCCCCTTCCTATGCTGTCTCTGCTTTTACCTCTGTGTGAATAGTGCAGTATGTGAAGAGATATACCCCAAAGCTGCTTGTCTTGTTAGGTAGGTAGAGCCATCCATCATTACATTTCTTTCCTCCTGCTGTGGTTTTCTCCCCACACCTGCCTGCCTGCAGATTTTGACTATTAATTAGTCTTCTATTCCTGGCTGTCTATCAGCCTCTGTTGCACTCGCCCACGCCTCATCCCCTCCCTTCCCCTTATATCTATTCCCCATTCGATCGTCCCCCCCCCGTACCTCTCGCCTCCTCCCCAGTCATTTTTTTTTTCAATCTCTTCTATTAGACCCCTCCCTTCTGGCATCTGGATTGGGCTCATGACGCAATAAAATAAAAAATTCACCTATTCTCAACCATAAATTCTGAAATTCTTTAATACCCCCTTTGCTTCTACCTCTAGGTGTGTTGTATCTCAACTTTTGATCCTAGACAGTTGCTTCCAGTTTCCTTTCATATTCTTAAATTCCTCTTCGGTCTCACTTTCTCCATTTTTAATCCCAGCTTTTTCCTTTTTCTTTCATCCATTATTCCTCCACTCTTGCATTTATCATATCTCCTTGCTGCTTCTTTTTCTTTCCCTTTGCGTCTTATAACTGATGGTACGTATAGCTCATGGAGACATGCAGTACCACATGGCACCTATAGCTTTTTGTTCCAAATTTAGAGGCATATTCGTTCTAGTGTGTCTGTATAATTCAAATTTTATTAATTAATTGTCTGTGTGCAAAATTGTACTGTGTCTGTCTGGTACGTGCAAATGTGATGGTTTGTCTGTGTTTTTTAATTCAGATTATGTAATTTTACACACCCCCACCATCGTTCTCCCATGTGCCGCTTTAAGTAGAAAGCTTTTCCTCACAGTTCCATATTAAGAAGCAGAAACTGTTTCCTTCTTGGAAGGATTTTCCCAGTTCTGTTATGACGCTCAGCCTTGTGTTTAATGTGTTTTATTTGAGTTGGGGCAAAAGTGAAATTAGTGATTGCAGTGGTGTACTCAGATATTTTACTTAAGTAAAAGTAGCAATATCACGGTGTAGAAATACTTCCTTAAAAAAAAGTTAAGTAGAAGCACATACGTATTAGCATTAAAACATATTCAAAGTACCAAGAGTAAAAGTGCTCATTATGCTGAGTGGCCCATTTCAGAATAATGTATGTTATATCATTAGTATGGATTACTATGGATGCATTAATTTGTAAGCGTTACTTTAATGTTGCAGCTGGTAAAGGTGGGGCTAATTGTAAATACTTTATATACTGCTGAGTAGCGTAATATAAAGTATTGCATGATCATTTATTAGTTGATTACATTTTGTATTTATAATTTGAATCAGCAAAGTAACAAGTATCTAAAGCTAAATGAGTGAAAAGTACAATATTATATATATTGATAGATAGACAGATAGATATAGAGTGCAGGCTGCAATATGTAGTAGTAGTGGAGTAGTAGTGTAAAGTAGCAGAAAATGTACAGTCCTTGAGTAAATGCATAAATACATACTTTCCACCACTGTCAGGTTGTGGTCTTTTTTTGATTCACATTTGAAGCTAAAATAAAGTCGCCATTACATTTTAAATGTCTATTTAAAATGTCAGTCTTAGCTATGAGATTTCAAAAACCTAACACACATTCTGGTGTTTATCCTTGGCTACAGGATTTGAATGAAACACTTTTCTGGTTTCTGCTCACACATTCTTCACAGTCAGTGTTTGAATGCTTTTTGGCCTTTATCTGAGCAGGCTGCAGAAAACATCTCTGTACATGAGATAGCGAGAAGGAATATGCTTTCTTCTTTGCATCTATGTAAAGCTGGATGACAAGTGTGTATTTTGTTAGACACTGGTCTTTGCATCATGGCTGTTGGGGCGACAGGAGAGCAGGAAAAGACAGTGACAAGAAAGACCAATGACCACTTAATCACTGTGGAACTTGTTGGTCATGTACCTGTGTTGTGTCTTGACATTTGGAAAAAACCAAGTGGCAGACAGAATATCAGACAGAGATGAAGAGAGTGTGGGAGGTTAGGAGAAAAATTGCTGTATTTGTGTGTACATGTGTGAGCAAGGGCACAGGAGAGAGACGATTTGTAAGAGAGAGACACCATCAAATGGCTGTAAGCAGTCGGGAGGTTGACAACTGCAGTGTAATTTACTCCAATCACCTCCTCATTGTTTAACAGCTGCAGGGAATCACAGGACCACTGCGCTGTAAATCTGGTGACATACATAGCCCTCAGCGGCTCCTCTCTACACTTCATTAACAAGACAATTCTTCTCCATCGACCGATTGGTCTGATGTACGGCTTCACTGTTCTTATGGGCACAACAGTAAAAACCACACACAAATTGTTTTACAATCACATTGAGAATACTTTGGAGAATGCACCCCAAATGCTGATTGGCTTTCTTTGCTCTGACTGAATTTGATTGGCTGTAATTATCTGCACACCCATGAAGAAGGTACTTTTTGGGATTTAATGGAATGTAATGATTTGCTGAGTTCAGTGCAAAAGGATTTGGTCTCATTTTAACTCCAAAATAGTCCCAATTGTTGACAAAATGTGATGATGGTATAATGGAATTTGGAAAGCTGTAAATATTTGAACGGGGCTTAATTTGGCTGAGAGGATTTTAAGTAGAGTGTGGTAGTTCTTATTCAATTGTTGCCAGTATTATTACAACCTAAGCTTCAGCACTACCTCCAACCGCAGCAGGAGCATTAGTGTGGCTTTCTGTATGGAATTAAAGGGAGTATCTGCAAAACTGGGTGTGTTGACAACAGACTTAAGACTCAATATTACATTGTGCCTTGTTATGAGGGGATATGTTTAGGATTAGAGTTGTTTTTTAGAATAGCTAAGGCACATTAGCACTGCAATAGTTGGAAATATGCAGTCATTAATTAAAAAAGGGCAAATTGGTTTTCAGTCACACAGCAGTTGCTTATAATTCCTTTAATATTAAATGTATATGACTTTTTATTTGTATACACAGTCTGAGCAATTGTCTTATTAGATGAACTGACACATTCATTACCTACATACAGCAGCTTCTGTAACACTCTTACATGTTTGGTTTTGCAATACGGTATGACAGGAGGTTAATTGGTTTCAAGATTCATGTTTGCGTTATAATGACAGTGTGTTGCCAGACCCTAAGATAGCTGTTGTTGAATAAATGCCCCGGCATGTGTACTTGTAAGGAGACATGATTGAAAAATGTTGTCTCACAAAGTTTATTATTGATTTCTCTCAGCTTTACAAAGGCAAAGTACATAGCAAGGGTTGAATGGTGTACTCTTACCTTCAACTGACCGATAGACCTGCACTCACGAATTTGTTTTTGTATTCTCCCCATCTGAATAACTCTGTTGATATCCTGTTTTCAACTTTCCTCCTCACTGACCCTGAGGTATTTTTAATGCTGTTGCACAACAGAGTCTGATGCTGCAATGCAACAGTGCAAGTGTCTCTTTATGTAACAGCAGAGGGGGATTTCAGCAAGGGGAGAACAGGTGGCTCCAACTGATGGTGCTGATGGGAGTGCTTCCTCTTTGGCTGAGTGGTCAGACTGGGGAGTTTTGGTGGGGATGGCTGGAGGGTTATGGGCAGAAAAATGATGGATTGATGGATAGCTGGATGAATGATTGATGTTGATGGGTGGATGAATGGAGAAAGGGTGGGATGTAGGGAAAGATGCAGTGCAGAAGAGAAGGAGAGTGTGGGAGTACAGAACCTAAAGCTAAACACAGTGGTGCTAATCTAGGCAGAGCATGACTCTCTCTATGTCTTACTTGGTTATATCATCTCTCTCTATCTCATTTCTCACTCTTTCTCTCTCATTGCTCCTGGCCAGGAAATAGTCCAGTACATTGCCCCTCATAAAAAAAAACATCTTCATTGTTACACTTTGTTTTGTTTTTTTTATGAATTATACAAACGAGATATAACGAGTTAATCAGTGACCATTAGAGGTGCTGGTAGGCAGCTTTTGTTGCCTTTCGACAGAGGCAGGCTAGCTGTTCCCCCATATTTCCAGTCTTTATGCTGATCTAAGATATCTGGCTACCGGCGGGAGCTTCATTTTTACCATAGAGACATCTAGAGATCTAACTCTCAGCACAAAAGTGGATAAGCGTATTTTCCAAAGCTTTTCATTTAAGTTGTCAAAGTTGTAGAATATATGTCACTTTATTATTTTGTTGCATGTACTTAAATTATCATAAGATAATCATAATAATAATAATATGATAGTATAATAATAATCATCATCAGAATCTGCAGATTGATATTTTGATTAAAATAATTGTTAGCTGCAGCCCTAATAAATAGGATATTTAAGTGTGAAGGCAAAAAGTGCAGATTTTCCTCAAATTAGTTAAAAAAGATTTTGTTTGCAAAAGCAGTGTAAATGTGTTTAGGGTAAATTAATAAGTAACACAGTTCTGTAACAAAATGCCTTTCAGCTAAGCCCTGAAATCCCAACTGTCCCAGTGGCCCAACTACAAGATGTACTTGTCTATTAACCTTCCTAGTAAATACTAATGAAATATGAGGTGGTTAAATTCAGCACTGACCATCAGAAAGAGTTTCTGTTTGTCAGTACCTCGATGTGGAGGTGATTTGTCCATCGACGTTTTTACCCCTAACAACTGAAGCCATCTTACTGCCTCCTCAGGGAGCGTGTCCACAGTGAGTTTTCAGCCATTGATAAATGGGTTTTCCAGGTGAAATAGCTACCTCTGGTTGTGGGTTTAGATGACATTTCTATAAATAGTCAGCGCCATTTTGCCTGTTGTTCTTTTGCATTCCCAGCCTCCCAGTCCATGGTCCACACCTACCTAACACTTTTTGTTTTCAGGGTGTAGCTTTGCATTAGCATTTACCTTCCATTCCTTTGATGTGGCTTTGGATTGCAGCTGTCATCCTGCTGTGCAAGCAGGATTCTCCAGGTTTTATCAGCCCAAACACTGCTTTCCACCCGGGAGAATAGAGTGCCTGTGATTTGCATACATATGAGCATTTGAGCATTGCTGCTGCTGCTACTGCGTTAACAGCGCTGGCTGCATGACACATCAGCACAGTACAGGCTTTTCATTTGCAAAGACAGGCAGATGTGGACTAATCAATGAGATCTATATTCATGGTTCTGCATACATGCTAAGGCTGCATGAGATGGTAAAAAATCATATTGCAATTATTTTGACATATAATGATTGCGATATGATTCACAATTAGTGGGGATGATAATTTTTGCATCACAATTAAAATTTTCACTGAAAAAAAATCTATTAAAATTATGATGATGAGATGATTTATTGGGGTCTGTACCAAACAAACATGTTTTCCTACATCTGGAGAGCAATATTTGTAGACCAGGGCATCTCTGCAGCACCACAGTACTTCAGTATAATGCTGTTTTGTCACATGTTTTATTTTTTATCAAAAATTGAAGCTTCTGCAATTTGGCTATTGCACTTGGCCATATTGCGATTTTGATAATATTATTAGATTAAATGTGCAGCCCAAATTCATGCACACAAACGTACACTAATATAGACATACACAGTTACTCTCTGTGATTCTGTCACTATTAGAGATTAGACAGGACCCTGGTTATATGACTCAGCTTTGACTTAGTATTCTGAGCTACTGGCCGAGTCAGTGTTGACTGAGATGAATAAGAAAACAAAGATTATATAACTGTGTGACTGGAAGAGATGAAGGATGAGTGAGGTAAAGAGCGATAGAGTAAGAGCTTTTTATGTTTTGCATAAGTGTATTTCATATATAACAAACTGTAATATATAAAACTGAAGAACCCCCTGAAAATACTGCCGTAATCCAATCATCCCATTTTTAATATGAAGTTATAGAAAAGAACTGGATTCATTTGGAAATTATTAATACATCATTTTAGCCACACTGCCCCATCAATTGAACTCCTGATGCTCTACTGTGTTGTGCCTTGTTTTGAGTATAGTGGCCATTGACTGACCTCGAATGACTGCCGTACGGTCATACGTTATCAGAAAAAGAGTTACAGGAAAGCTACACAAAGAGACTGAGTTCTACCTACAGTAGAACAGCTTCCCTCAAAGAAACCTTTTACTGCTGAGCAACTTCTACAAAAGTTCTTCAAAACTCCGGTATAACAAAAACCCCTTCATTATAAAGAACCAGATTTGGAAAGAAAGTTATTTTGAAAGGTCAAAATGTAACAAACTCCCCCACACTTATTATTTGTATTTGCTAGCATGTCCTGTATTTTATTCCTGCGACGTTATATTAAATATACAATAATAAAAACACAAATTTTGGAAGTATAAAAATCAGCCATACAAAGCCATAAAAAGCAATTTCTGTAATTCTTCTGCTTTAATTTGCTAACTTTACTTTTACAGTACATCGACTTAAACGTAAAACACCAATATGTCAGTGACACTGCGATAATGTGTTCAGCCAACCAGATTTAGGCTCCTGACCTTAAAGGGTTTATGGTGCATATTTTTTATCCTTGGGCCAATCTGTCAGTCACTCAACACTGTGGAAGTAATTGCAAGGGTTATGTAAAGTAGAAGTGAAAATCATTCTACAATTATTCTAAAGTAAGTGGCTACAAGTATGTTGAATCTGGGCTGGGTAACTGGTTACACATAACACCGTTTAAAAGGTGAAAAATGTGCCTTCACTGACTTCATCAAGAGGCAAGTTGAGGTAAATGTTAATATCTGCGGACACATGAGCAGATTGTATTACATGTGTAGACACATAATGTATTCACTGTGAATACTGAATGACAGAAGAAGAAATAGTCACAAACCACCCCTTTGCACTCTGCGATTTGGAAAAGTGTTGTAAATGGATGTTTCCAAATTTGTACATCTGAGTCTGTCCAAGCTCCTCTGAATCTCTGTGGCCTTTCAGCCCAGTCTCCTTCCTCCGCTCTTCATTTTCTTCACATCGTGTTCATCAAGCCCAGTGCACTGCCAGAAGTAGTCAGGCTCCACATCCATTACATGTCAAATTCTATAACCCTTCTAAATCCAGTGGGGACACTAAAACCGCCTGCGGTTCTGCTGGCAGATCTATTTATTATTATTTTTATTTTTTACCTGTTATAAGTTATGATACCACCCAGTCTGAATGGGATTGTCATTTTCCTGAAGCATGTTGATCCATGTGAAATTCAGATAAGTTCAGTTCAGCAGAGGCCTGTTCTATAAAGTGGGTTTACCAAATAAGCCAGGCTTATTTCGGCTAGTCTCATTTTCAGTGGATTTGGTTCCATAAGGCAAATTCAACATAGTTCAAGTTTAGTTACTATGGCAACTTATGCTGGGAAATCCAGGGATCAGGCTAAGCCTGAGTTTTTGCTTAATCAGAGTTCCTGTAATACTGACCAGACGGGAAAACGATGATTTTACCACTGAGTTTCTGGCGTGCTGCCATATTATTTGACTTTAAAAATCACTATAAGTCAAAAATCAATGATCTTAGAAAATCAACATAAATAACCGGCTAAATGAAATTACACAATGAAAGATATAGACATATGTGTTTAATTATATGGTATGTGATAACAAACGTTTAGGCTTATGCTACATAAAATAAGTCTCAATCTAAATGTCCCCAATAGAATGATAATAGATACAAATTATTCTCATTAACATTATATTCCAATACTTATGTTAAGGATTGATGCTGTTACAGCTTTTATTTGTTTCACTTTCATTTACTTTAATTTATATATTTTATTTCAAGTTAAAGCCTCCTGTCTGGGGAGAAGACATACAACTAAATGGTGTCAAAAAACAAAACAAAAGGTAATGTGGCATTGTCTTAGTTATGGCAATTCTACTTTCATCTTTCTCCAGTTGTTGGATTTCCAATTCCAACTTTCTCTTCAGTTTTATGTATTGGATGTCTATATCCAGTGCATCCATTTCTTTAAGGAGACTGTAGCACTTGAATACTGTCTATACATTTTCTGTATTCTGTAGGAACAGAAAGTCTAACCCTTTTTTGGAATGGTCCTTCTAAACACACTATGAGCACACAAGTAGGGCTGTGTATAATGTGCAATCATTGCTTACCTGGGGCCTCCTTGAACATACAGTTCTCATCCTCCTCCCTTGAAATCATTAATCAAACTGTTTAGTGATCACCACATAACATTGAGAGTAAACCAATGCTTTAGACTATCTTATACTCATAGGGTCCTGCATGGTATCTGGTGGCTACAACACAGGCTATCACTATAAAACAAAAAATGTTTGAACAAAGAATGTGTTGCTTTTTATGTAGTTACTCCTTGTACTAGGTGCCATGGATTCAGATGCTGTTCATCACCCTATTCCCTCACTCTTCTTTATGGCAGCTGTAATTAATAAACATGAGATTGGACCGTTCCAGCATCAAGCTGATTATGTTTAAGTTCTCATACAGCCCTTAGGCATACTTACCATTCTGAACAATATTTTCATATACGAGTAAACATGTATACATTTGCAGCCTTGAGGTTTAATATCTATGTAGTCTATGTAGTATAAGATATTTTAATCACCTACAGGTTTTCTGTTCTTACTAACTGGTTGAATGCATTGTGCCCAAAATTTTATAAGATTGCATCAAAATATTTAATTACATTTTAACTTAGTTGCTACTTATGCATTCAATTAATCAGCAATTTCTTACCAGCCTTTCTCACTGGCTTTGTTAAAGGCAGCTGTATTACCTTATTATTTTTGGTTATTATTTTGAATTCTTCATATGTTACTAATAGTAAGCGCTGCTCTCTCTTTACCACTGCTGTTGCCTTGATGGATCGATTTGATCCATGTTCAACCTCGGGCTGCTTAAGAACAGCGCGCACACTCAATTATCTTGACTACTTGAGCCTGTGTCGAATTAGTCTGATTGCGTGAACTTGAATTGAGATTTATGGAAGTGCTTTAGGCCCGACTGATTTGTTAGGTTCATTCGAGTCAGGTGTTGGACTTTAATTCCCACTTTTCTAAGCGCAGTTTATGGAGCAGGGCCCTGGTCTTCATTGAACTGAAATAAAGGGTTATGTGCATATTGATAATCATTTGCATCCAACAGGTCGAGACGCATGAAAGTTTGTCAGCAATGGTTACTGCACTGCCCAGGCGGCAATCTCCTGGTCTTAAAAGTGAAGCCAATGCGGAAGTGCCTTAAACCTGGCAAATAGAAATTCTTTCTAATTGCCAGCAGGTTGCAAAAATAAACATTTTGGTCACCTAAAAATATCTTGTTAGGTTGTACTAAAAGACACTCGGAGTCAAGGAGTCGGCTATTCATTTTTTCTGGTAAGTACATTTAGTTTTAAGCCTTTTTTTTTTTTTTTTTTTTTTTTTTTTTTTTATTTTTTTTTTTATTTTTTTTTCCTCTTTTTTTTTCCCCCCCCTAACCAATATTTCTTCCTCCCCC
>CM022476.1:13110436-13281261 GCA_011952105.1 Coreoperca whiteheadi
ATTAAAAAAAAAAAAAAAAAATAAAATTTTTTATTTTTTTTTTTTTTGTTATTTTTTTTTTTTTTTAAGCTTTTTTTTTTTTTTTTTTTTTTTTGCAAGAAAAATTAGAATACCAATCAATATCCCAGTTATGGATGCACCACGCTAAGCAAGCTAGCTAGCTCCACCCTCTCTCGTCCAAATATGGTCACTTCTGGTTACAAAATACCAAGATGGCGGCGGCCAAAATGCCAAACTCGAGACTTCAAAACCGTAGTCCACAAACCATTGGGTGATGTCACAGTGGCAACGTCCACTTCTTTCATACCGTCTATCAGATTTAATTAAATGATGACCAGAATGAATCTGCGTTGAAGAGGCCACAGCTGCAAGACTTCATCAAAGGCCTTTTGATATGTTGATATCTTTTTGATTCAACAAAACGACTGAAAGATTCTGTCAGTGCTTGCTCTAACATGTCGGCCATTCATGTATTTTTGTTTTAATTTTGTTCGTTATTCACATCTAATACATCTACTATTTTTAACTACACATTTCAGTTTTTTATCAATTATTTATTTATTCAGGGAGGAAAAATGGAGTGTGATCTCATCAGGAGAAAGTAATTTCACCTTAATAGACAAGCCTCTGAAAACTTGTAAGGTGTAAGTGGACTGTTCCTGCTCTGCCTCTCTCCTTGCTTGCCTTTTTTCTTTACACTCTCTTCTTTAATTCTCTTGCTCGCACCTTCATTATCTTCAGCTATGTTTTATTTCAGCTGATTTCACCACCAGAACTTTGACTTGATTGCGGAGAGAGAATTCAGTTACTGATTAGGGGGCTGCTCTGATAAATGCAGCTGCACCAGAGTCTCGGCAGAACAGCCTGAGGATGGAGAGAGTTGAGAAGATAAATGCCAATGTGAGGGGAAGTTTTTTTTTTTTTTTTTTTATAGCTAGGAGTACCTTTGTAATGGACTGCAGATGGCCATGTACTCGTTTGTGCATCTGATAGGGCCACTGTGGAGGTTGAGAGGTACTGGCTATATTTCCGTCCCTTTTCACAGCTCCATTCTCACCACGGTGAAGATTCTCCTAATCACAGAGAGAGAAAAGAGAACATTTTCATGACTCAAAATGACGGCTGGATGGAGCCTAAAGCTTTCATTATCATTTTCTCTGTGAGAGCCTTATTAGCCTGAGGTGAGATCCATTAATGATGCATGGCTGTGGTAAATCCATTGGTCATGTCTGATTATAGTTGGCAGGCTCAGCTCATTGAAGAATAATTGAAAGTATAACCCTCAAGTCATAACGCCTATTTTTCTGTACATATACACCTTTAGTTGAAGGTCCTTTTAGGTCCATGTCAATTCAAAAACAAAATGAAGATGAAACCTGCACTACTGCTGTATAATTGGCTTCTTATCAACTAAAAATCGGCACATGGAAAACTTAAGAGGCCGTCGTTTTGTTTTTTTTATCAACAGTGAATGCACAGTATATTTATAATATTTGGTTTATAATTGGCTGTTATTAGTTTGTATTATTTCAATAAAACATTTACACTGAGTAGTTTATCTTATAAACTTTGGTAGATTAATACACGTACAATTAGTTGAACACAATAAAATGCTCATATTTTGAAATTGTAGTCATTGCAACATGTCCAAATAAAAATGAAAAGATATGAGATTTAGATTTTTAGAATTTGATACTTATGATGGCTGTAGAGGCATAGAGAAGACACAGACTTATTTTTATCACAAAGATGAGAAACGTGTTATGGAGATATCTGGTCAAGCATGTACACAGTGCTACAGTAGATTTCTGGATAAGAAATGATTCCCTGAAGAAACTTGTAGTCTGTCCTTGCTCAGAAAGTTGTGTGAATGTTTTACTGTTTCTCTGCATCCTTCTCTATGCCGCTCTTTCACTCTTTATTTTCCTCTGGCTACTACTCTCACAATACCGATCCTGTCCGCTCCTCATATCAGCTTTTCAAGGCCTGGTCTGATATTGAGGAACCGCATACAAGGGCATGGTATAGTGTATGGCTCCTCTGAGGTTGCGTCATCTTCCATCATCTAACACTGTTTCATTCCTTTAAATTCACTTCACTTCACTCTAGTTTTTAGTTGTTGTAAGCTGGAAATGTAATGAGATGGCAAGCTACATCGTGTCATCCATGTAGCAATTCCAAAGATGATATAGGGCAGAAAGAGGTAGAAATTGTACATAGTACTCAGATTCAGGTAGGGTGGGAGGGATTGTGACCTGGCTCCTTTTTATTGTCATGTTAAAAAAATTGTTGAAAAATAGTTCAACTTTTGAGGAGATGCAGCATGGACCACCTGTCAATCTGCAACAGGAGACCACTGAGTGACAAGGGAAATCCAATCTGCATTCTCGCCCTACATTTTCAGTGGGGTCGATAGCAATTCATCTTTCTCTTCGGTTTTTGCGACCCCACCCAGCTTCTTAAGTCCACATTGCATTTCTCTGTCTGAATGGGGCCTTAGTACAGAGAGACAGTGTCCACCTCTAGCAGCTCTAATGAGTTGCATGTCCAATTAAGGTGCAGCTGCCTCCTGTGTTGTGAGAGCCATCCTGTTATTGATGTCATCCCTTGATCATTTTTCACAGCTGCTTCCAATATCCTGCTCTTTATGAGGGTGTGTTTTCATCTTTTATGTGCTCGCATTTGTGTGCGTATGTGTGTGCAAATATAGAATGTGCAAATACATCTGCACATTCATGTGTGTGTGCCCCTTTACACGTGTGTGTGTGTTCTTGTTTTTCTAAGTATCAATCCTGATTACCAGTCTTCTGATGTCTGTCTGTCTGACCACTGGGGCTGTCTCCTCTGATCGCATTGATTCAGTGTCTCTGCATGCAGTATTAAAAGATGTAAAATGAGCAGCATGCGCTGAGTATGAGGCAATTGGAGGCAGAGGGTGAGGGAGAAAGAGGGAGAAACTCCACACATGCACGGCTCGGTGTGTGTAGAAGTGCGTGTGCATGCATGTGCGAGTCTCTGTCTTGTGTGTTTTTTGGATGATGGACTCTGCGTAGTATTCAGCGCTTCGTTGAAAAGTTCATACTTGTGAAATAAGCGCCAATTGCTGTATTTGTACAGGTCTGCTCTGATTGCTCATGTTTACTTCTTGTGTCACATTTTTGCTAATGTAATGCTACAACTGATTTCCCATCTGTAGTATGTTCAGATTATGTTACAGTACATGGCAAGACCCTGAAATTAGGACATCAAAATTGATGTCGTATAATAATGGAAAAGACCCTAGGCTACACATCTTGCATTGGAACTGCATTGTAATATTTTTAGTGGGATTTAAATAGAATCCATTTATATAACCTTTTGGGTAAATTTTATAGTGTAACACTTATTGTGATTTGCTGAACCAATTTATCACAACATAGTGTATATCACATTAAGAAGCTGATATTCAGTTTTTGCAGAGCCACATTGCTGTTCAGGCCAGATGCTTGAGTGGCAGGTTTATCTGTGAGCGAGCAGATGGTTTGGAGGAATGAAGTAAAGTCTGTACAGTAGGTGTCATGGAGGTGGAAAAGTGAAGTGGATAAGGAGAGTTCGAGTGGATGGTGTAATTTTCTGTCAGGATGCCCAGCAGTGAGAAAATTAGGAGTGGCAGAGTGTATTTGCTGTCAGAGGAATCACTAACAACTGTGACCGACCCAGCTATGGCGAGCGCTCTGTAGTAATCACATTTTAGTACCAACCCTATTCCATACCACTCTACATGTTTGCTTTACACATGTTTTGAGTAGGGCTGCAACTAATGATTATTTTCATTATCAGTTACTTTGTCAATTATCTTTTGATCAATTATATAGTTTTAGATTATTCATAGTGTAGTCTATGAAGTGTAATCAAATAGTTTTTAAAAGTTCCCCGAGTCCATGGTCCATCTTCATATTGATTGTTTTGTCCAAACAACAACTCTAAACCCCCAAAATGTTGAATTTACAATGAAATAAAAAAGAGAAAAACCAAAAATCCTAACACTCTAGAATCTGAAACCATAGAATGCTAAATTACTTAAAATTCTTAATGATTTATTTTCAGCACTAGTTTTTTAACTATTTTCAATTACATTCAAATTGGAATGTGACAAAATGAAGTATCCGCAATAATGTCAGAAAATTTAAATTGAGTTACTCACACAGTTGTGAATATAAAACAAATTGGAGTGGTCAGACAACAGCGGAAAACTTACAACATCAATGTGAAATGGTTTGATTTGATGTCCTTAGACACACGTATTATATCATATTAGCATATTAATTTCTTGTATACTAAATTGTGTACTAAAGAGATTAGCACATATACTGTTTACTTAATAGTATTAGTATTTTGGGCATATGTAACTCTGCTGTTGATTTAAGGCTCACATATGGTTTACTGTATGCAGTCAACAGCCTCATTGTGGTCCTAGCATCTCTCCTTGATTTCTGAAGCACTAAAAGAGACCATTTTCTCTTCCATCATGCCCCAGAGGAAGAACAGATGTTTCCATTCTCACATGCAATAACAACAAATTAATATAACATTGATTTCAATGTGTTATTTGTGTTATTTATATGTTCTAATTTTCTGTATCTTGTATCCTTGTATTCTGAGTGCTCAGTGGAGAAACATTTTTAATTAACTGAGGTTCTCTACATAATAGATGCTCTTTTGTATTCTGTAGTGATACTTTTCAATGGCTCTAACAACACCTCTGAAGATTTCTATTTATAGAAATAGATTTGTGAGTGTGTTGCAGTAGCAGCTATGTGTGCTGTGTCTGGCAGCATTAACAAGGTCTTTTTGCTAGCTTTCTGTGTCTGGATATTGACCTGTAGTGAAGGGATTAGTGCAGGTACTTAAAACAGATCACCGCCTTCGACCACCTCTCATGGCTTTAAATGGATGCTCTTGGCCAGCGCAACTGTCAAACCACAGGAGAGTGAAAAGATAGGGTATGGGTTCAGGAGATGAGTAAGTGTAAGCCATGATCCGCTGGGCAGTTTTGATCATAGATATTTTCCCTCCCTATTTTCCAAAATATGTATCTTTTTCAAAGTCAAATGTATACACCGATTTTACCCAAGATACTACTTGTTATCCCTACTGACAGCACCCATGAAAATTGGTTTCATTGCTTTAAGTTCACTCACATAATGCTGCATTTTATCAGCTTTGAAGTTTTATACATAGATGATGAGCAAGTTTACGTAGTGTTGTCCTTTTGTGCTTATTAAACTTGGCTTCACTTGTTTCTTTTTGACATCTCTTATTAACCGGAGAGTTTTTTCAGCAAACTGAACAACGTCTGCTCTTCAGTCTCAAAGGCTCAGTAGCTTGGCAACATGCACTGCAGTAATGCCCACACATAGTGTAAACAGGGAAACAGGAAACACACAGGAAAAAGGTTACATCACACTTCCCCCACAACACGAACAAACACACAGACGCACACACATGCATGCACGCTCTCCACAAATTTGCAGATATATAGCCAAATATACTTTTTTCTTCTAGTGTCAGAACCGAGTGCTCTCTGCCCTACTAACATTTACAAGTTAATTTAAAAAATCTATGTGAAATGTCTCATACCAACAAGAGATATAAAGTAAATTTGTGATGTAAGCTGTTGTTGCTGGCTGAAACTAAGAAATGTAGTCTTGCTTTTAGCTTGATGTCAGTTTGTCCTGTGGGATTTTGAAAGGGTTTCATTATTTCAGTGGCGTTTGTAGGTGGAAAATGGTGGGGCAACAACCACTTTGGATGGATGAATGACAAGAGAATTACATATTACAGTTGTTGAAATGGCCAGTGTAATTACAATGGCCAGTGCGTTGAGTTGTTGCTGCCCCGTAGTGTAGATAAAAGTTGTTTTTCTCTGACTTGGAAGCTTTAAATATCAGCACAGTGTGGTCAACACAATCTTCATTTTCTCTGAGCCAGGAAAGGATAAAACAAATTCTGGACATAAAGTGCTGTTGGCTATATCTATATACTGTAGATTAATCGAATTCAGTAGCGCAAGCTGTAGCTGCAACAGGAAACAAACATCCACCTCTGATACGAGCATAGGATGGAGTGGTCCTTAGGTTTTTTTTAAAAAGCTCTGGTGGTGGTCTCATACCTTTAGGCTGCATCCATTTGTCCTCCATGTACTAAAGCAGCACTGAACGTTTAGATTAAAGTAACAAAGTACGATTAAAGTACGTTTGTGTTGCCTCTGTGTGGGCTGCAGCTCATTTTGCAGACCCCCAAGGGGGAGGCGACAAAGGCTGTTACATCCATTAAAAAAAACACCCTCCAGATGCTCACCTTTGCAGAGCTCAGTTTGCTGTAAAGAGTGATTTAGCGGCTGTTCATAGTTTGTCTCCTTCATCAAACTCTGCACTCAAAGTTAAGATGTGATAATCAGACTGAACCTGTTCTCCTCAAATTACTGGTTCTGCTGTTCTATTTAATGTTTGAATGCACTTTAAAATTAGCTCTCTGTAAGGTAATCGGCTTTGTTCACAATGAATTATCCAGCTATCTTCTCAATTTAAGAAAAAACTCCAGCTAGCTAACATTGACAATTGTACAGTAACTTGTCATCACTCAGTCAGCCCCATGTCACATTGAATTATTGCCATCAGCTTTCGTTACGCAATGCTTTGAGTGAGTACCCTTCATTTAAAACACTCCTCGTGGTTTGCATTAAAGGAGTTCGGGCAATTAGGTGGCTTTTGTTACCTTTCGACATAGAAAAACTCTGGTTTGCTACTGTAAGCTAACCGACTGCTGGCTGTAGCTTCATATTAAGTGTACAGATGAGAATGGTATCAAGTTAGTTTCAGCCACTCAGGGAAATCTTTGTCATGTATTTACTGTGGAAAGAATTGTATAAAAGCTGTTAAAGACCTGTGCCAATTGATAAATGACAAATTACTATAATTGTATGTGTTTTATGAAGATTTTTTGTTTGTGGTAATGGACAATCTCTTTTTTACTTTGTCAGGCTATTTGCTACTGTAGTTACCTAGGCAACAGTCAGTCAGTCATTTTCTTCCACTTGTTCCCGTTAAGGGTCGCGGGTGACTGGAGCCTATCCCAGTGACTTTGGGCCTTCGGCGGGGTACACCCTCGTCGCAGGCCTACCTAGGCAACAGCCACCACAAAAAAATGTATTACAAGTGACATGTCACAATATAGGTATGTCGTTGCTCATACAAATAGCGGACAGATACTGACTCATTTAAATAGTTTTCAGAATCCTACTTATGTGTAGACCTACAAAATTGTCAATGAATACTTATGTAAAACCTGTCAAGAGGATGATGTTCTTGTAATTTGACTAGGCTTTCCAGTCACATTATGTCAGTACTGTCACAATTAATTACTGTGACAATATTGTTTCATAAAGAAAATACTGCATATCTGTTTCATCCTAAACATAGACTTTCCACTATTTTAACATTGCCACTGGTTGGGAGAGAGGTGAGGTAGAGTTATTCACACAGCAAGAACTGAGTGGCCTGGTCTGGTCAAAAACTCTCCTGTACTTCTTGCATCCTGCATTCAAAATGTAGTGTTTTCAGGTATTACAGAGATCTCTAACATACACGTGAAACAGAGATGTTCAATTTAGGAAGCTGTCAGAGGTTCTTGGAGATTTGGATTGTTCACTGATTTCCAAGAAAAGGTGCTTTTTAACCACCAGCCGCTTTAAAACATACTCGTTGGTTTCCTTGACAACAGGCACCTAACCTGGATGTGAACTCTTCATGCCAACAGCATTAAGTGAGTGCTGTGTGTCCAAGCATGTTGGAAGGCTTTGTGTTCAAAACCCCTCGTGTTATCTTGCTTTATCACTTGTGGAGAGATGACGTTTCTGTATCGCTTTGTTCCTTAACTCTTTTGGCATGAGGCTTGATTGCGTGTCTTGTCAACAGTATCTAATTCACGTTGCTCATACCTCAATTTCAGTGCTCACTCAGACTCTCTGTGGACCATAAGTGCATGTGTTATATAGATGTTTATTTTAGGCATTGCTTAGTTTTTTCCCCTGACGTGTTGGTAGGATTTCCCCGATAATTGGTTTCACCTGTGTTCAGATTTCCAGTGTTCCAATGCACAATTTACCATCACCAACTAAGTTATCACAGAGGAATAGACAGCCAGTGGGTTAGTTTCCGTATTTATTTATTTTTTGTAATATTGATAACAAGCTGGATATAAGGAGCTAATTTTAGAATCTACCATGATAGTTGACTAAGGAAATAATGGCTATCATGCCACAGCTCAATTACTTCTGGTGTGTGTTTGATTAAGGTGCTGCAATGCAATGTCTTCCCTGTGGTATGAGATGTGTTGATGTCTGTGCGTGCAGGCACTTGTGTGTTGGGTGTGTATGTGAATGCACTTGTCTTCATGTTGCAGTGGGGGGTAAAATTGATTTGAGAGCCAGAACTGCCTAATCTTCTTTTAAAATTGGTATTCGACAGAAAGCTTATCTCAAAGGCCAGAGAGGAGGAAGTGGAGGAGGGAGAAAAAAGGAGTGGAGGAAAGAAATGAAGGTGTGATCGGTGTCTGTTCAATCAGTGACTTGATTCTGCATTGACTTCTTTGTTTAGACTTCACTTGTTTCCGTTGGATGAAGCGTGGGTCTTCCAGGAAACGGTAATCTGTGTTTTTGGATAAGAGCCAACCAAGAAGCCATTTTCAACACTGTACTCACTGTAAGACATCTGATGTTCCTGTTCTTCCACTGTTAGAGAAGGGCGTACTTAGGCCTGTCACGATAACTACTTTTGTTGGACGATATATTGTCACAGCAATAATTGTGATCAATGATATCTGTGTCATTGTAAGGACATTCATTTACATAAAGCATAGGGGTTGTCGGTTGCAGCAAGGGAGAGATAAGGTAGATAGCTCATAGAACTACTGTGCCTTTGCTTGGAAAGGAGCCAGTTGTGGTGCTTCAGGCATCTAAAGGATGCATCTTCGTTACTTTCCTGCAGAGGTATATGGGCCACATCCAACTGGGAGAAGACCCCAGAACACACTGCTGGGATTAGATATCCCATCTGGCCTTGGAATCCCCCAGGATGAGCTGGTGGATGTGGATGGTGGAAAATTATGTCTGGTCTACCTTGCTTAGCGTGCTGCCACTGCAATCTGGACCCTGATAAACCAAAAACGGATGGATGGATGAATTTATAAGTACCCTGACCACGACATGGTACACTGAACAGAACACTCCTTCTAATACTCTTATTTATTACAATACGCGCGTTACTGCTTAAACTTGTGTATTAGACACTTCTTTTTAAATGGACTCTGGTCTCTTGCTCCTTAAATATTTGCAGACAAATTTCTAAATTGAAATGAAAATGTATTTCTGTGTTTTCTTTCGGTTTCTATCACAGAATACAGCAGCATTTAATTTTCCCTCAAATCTCCATTTCCCAGGTTGCATTGTGATTGGGATAGACCAGACAGTTTATGTACAGTATGTCTTGACTTTCTATAAAGGCCTGTTTTATCTGCAGCTGTATGTTGCAACTGGTGATATAAGTTCTGTTAGAGGCCTGTTAGAGCAGAATGGTGCAATGATTTGGCCTGTTCCTGAGTCTTACATATTTTATTAATACTGATGTTATGCAAAGTACCATAAACTTCTCCATCACAAGTAAAGACATAAACAAGATAAGCATACCCATTAATCTCTCATAAAGGCTGAGGCAGCAAGTGATGGAAGATTTGTCATGAATCAGACGGTTGATTTTAGCATGCATCAGCAAGTTGAACTGCATAGACCGTTTTCTTAAATTGCTGACCAGTGTGTTTAGGTAGAGTATGATGCAGCAAAAAGCATTTTACCTTGAGCCATGCAATGTGATGTAAGATGTGCAGAAGTTCTGTTGTATCTGATGTTCTCATCCCACAGTGATATTTAAAAAAAAAATCATATACTTATAATACAAAGACAAATTAGTCCAAATCAGTGAATTCTAACTATAAGCCATCAAATGTGATCCATGAAATCTGAAAGTGATACAGCGCTTGTTTGAAACTTAATATTTCAATATCATTACAGATTACCTAAATTAGCGTTTTCTAGGGACCATTATTCATGGAGGTGGAAAATACTGTAACAAGCTGTGAGTAATTTGTGATGATGATGATGATGATGATACCTTTATAGTCCCCTGGGAGAAATTAAGTGGGTGTGACAAGTTGTCAGTTGTAATTAGAAAACAAACAACAGCATAACAACACGTGCACCTACAGTGAACCATACAAGTAATTCATAAACAACTGAGTGCTACTGTATACTGACAGGCACAGAATATCCCCAGCATGCTTTCTATGAGGCTGAGGCCTGTATAGCCTACAGCAGCTGTGCTGGGTCATTGACAATAATGAGTCCCTTCCTAATTGCAAGTCTTAGATATACTGTAGATGACACCGTGCTCAGACATGCCACAGGGATTTTGCTGTCTGTACTTCCCATTTAATTAATCTTATTTTTGTTGCTTACTGTTAGGGAGTGAAACCAGAGAGGATGTTATACACATGAGCAATAAATCATTATATAATCATCATTATATCTCTCTCGACTCTAAATTGTAACCGTCCCTCGATGTTTATTGTCCTCCTAAATTAAGCCCACAATTCCTGTGTCATCCGAATATGTAACTATAATGTGATCCGTGGAGTTAGCTTACTCCTACAGAGTTTCTCCCTCAGGCTGTTTAAGGAGTGAGTAGAATTGGGGAATTAGAAGGTAAGACTTTAACACATTTTGCCCTTCCTTCAAAAAAATGCACCCCAACATTTGTTTTGTACGGAGTCCCCTAAAGGTGAGAATTTGTTTGAGGACTACTTTTGCATTCCCTCGGAATAAAAGTTGCCTTCTCTCGCAATACTTTTGCATTACCTTGCATTGCTTTACTCATTCCTTTCCTTCTAAGCCAAATGTCCATTTGGAATGGAAGGTAGTCTTGGATATTGTACCACAATTATAGCAACAGGCCTTCTACCAAAACCTGTTTCAGCACTGAATGTTACTTTAATTTGTTTTGTGCAAAGAAAAGAGGACCCTGCAGATATCTCTGCAAGTAGTCCAATGCTGTCTACTCTGGCTGTGACAGAACCACAGACTCTGGCGGAAGCATTTCAGTCACCTTATTGATTGTTGTTTGTTTGACTTATAATAAAGCACATTAGCTTTATGAGGCAGATTCAACTGCACATCTGTAATTCCGCCTCTGGAGACGTCTCCTTGGAAAGAATGGAAGAAGAAAGCAATGCAAAAGTTTTGCCAGAGAACACAACATTTATTACGAGACAATGCAAATATTGCGAGGTAATGCAAAAGCAGTCCTCAAAAAAAAGTCTCGCCGTGACCTTTAGGGAGCTCCTTAAGTTTTGGGTGATCAGCATGATACAGAATGTTCAACATATAGTAGCCATTGAGGTTTCTTCAGTATACCTTCCCCTCCAGTAATTAAACTGCAGGAACCATGATGTAAATATATTTAATATAACATAATTTAAGATTGCTGTATCCATACATTATAATAAAAGTTAAGGTAATTTGTCACATGTGATTTAGAATAGTTAAAAAGTAGGTTTAATTCTATATGAAATAGATATAATATTAGTTGTGTTTTTCATGCTTTGTGAGAGTAGAAAGTATTAGTCCATTAATCAATTGTGTGATCGACAGAAAATTAAGAGTGATCAAGCATGCTGAATTTTCTGAATGAAACATAATAAAATCAAACATTTTTACAGTCCACAGACAACCATTCAGTGGTGGTGGTGGTGGTGAGAGGGGTGGTATCATGTGGAAGAGTGACATCACTTTCTATTTATTCTCTTCCACCACTTTTGCACCTTATTCTGTGTGATTGCACATAATATCTGCATCACCGAGAGAAGGAATGTGAAAGAGCTTGGTGAATAAATTTCAGTGATTAGCAGTTAATTTAAGGTATTTGTCATTATTATTAGTCATGAGAGCTCCACTTCAACTGCAAACCCTACTTGAATTGAGTCAAATGTGTCACTGTTGATGTTGTATGCAGTGCTTGTTACGTACAGTATGTGGTCATATGGGGTGGCAGGATGCCAGGTTTGGTGTGCTGACGTGCTTAGCAGGTTTTTGGTGATGTAGATTGACAAAAATGTAATTGTGTGAATGTATATGAACGTGTGCATACATGTTTTTCTATGTAAGCACACGTATGTATGTATGTATGTATGATAGATTACAATGTATGCATATCGATGTCTGTGTGCAAATGTATATTTGCATTTGCCTGTGGTATATTAGGAGAGGGTGAAGGCATCAGCAGTGTCTGCCAGTGGTGGGAAAACTGCCATTGGTCGGTTCCCAATTCTAGACAGTCATGGAGAATAAGCTGCTATGATTAGGTAGAGCTCCGGTCTGGTATCTTTGTTTGTTGTGGAGCTTAAGTTCTTAAGCGAGTACTGCTCAGAGGTGAGTCCTCAGACTTGCATTCCTTCCTCTTCCTTTATTTTTTCTTTATGCCATCCTCCCCTTCCATCATATTTTCCATTTTTTCATTGTCTGATGCCTCATAGAAAGGGGAGCGAAAAGACATGATAAGAGGGTTCAAATCCATGCCAGAAAACAAAGACGATGGATGCAGCACTAGAACTCTTTGCGTCACTGCTTTTTTGTTTGATGCATTCATTGTGGATTTGCCCATAAAACGCAAGTGTGTTTACTAGGGAGAGGGATCTTTTGCACTCACCCTTCCCTGTTGATTTCTCGCTCTCATTACGCATCCACACACACACACACACACATACACACACACACACAGTGTGTGCACACTCTCCTATATGGGGCTAGTGATTAAAAGCCATCATTATCTTGCTATGGCTGTAATGAGAAGCATACACCTGTTTTCCACAGCTGTTGCCGATCACAAGCGGTCGTCCTTCACTCTAGTACCAGACGCCTTGGAGGTGATGACTGTGACCATAAATCACCAGCCGGGAATCTAGTCACCACGGAAACAGCTCTCATTAGAACCAGCTAACCGAAGAGAGTTGTCCTTTACCCCTTCACTCAAAGTCCAGGAGCAGAATGGAGCTCATTCACTGTAGCTTTCATCCTAGCCTTTGGCACCGAATGCCTGCAGTAGAAGTATAGCTTATCATAAGCTCATCATGTGTGCAATCAAAGGCCCAGTGATACCTGGCTTCATAAGTCATGGAGCCTTTGCAGAGTTCACATTTGAGCTTAAGCATTGCTGACATAAGAGAACATAATATTCTCTCAATGCAGTCAAGCACACACATGAATTCATAATGCATTAATGCAAAGAGTTGAGTTTGCAATAAAGGTTTTGGATTGGTTCTGTGTAGGTGCTTTTTTTCATTTTATTTTGCAGTTTAAGTTGTATACAAATCCGCCTTGCCACATTGAAAAATGGGTCTGAGTGTATCCCTTTTAAAGCTGGTGTCTGCTGCTCATAAACCTTCTACCTCTCTATAAATGTCACCTCTGACAATTCGTGGATGGCTGATGTGACACCTCCACCAGTGTCTTCTATTAAAAGGCTTTTTACCCCTTGAACAAGACAACTCAACGACATTCCTGAATAATGACTGACAGAGTGGACTGAGATTGTTATGAAAGAGTAGTTGATGTTCCATTCATGTCTTTTTACATCATTTGTCACCGGAATCAATCATGTAGGCTTATAAGGCAGTAAACTGTCTAGACTGTGATTAATCACAAGTGCAATTTCATAACAAAACAATATAATACTATATAAGTCAAGTAATTATCATTGAGTCTGTTAATCATATCTGCAGCCAAAATGATATATTTTTGCTAACAAAGTCCTGGATATATATTCTATTAGGATATGTAAATTCCATGTTTTAATGTGCAGGAACCTTCCTTCCTAGCGTCAGTAGTGACAATGTAGGTGTTAAGGAGTAGTTTTGATTATAAATGTAATGGCCAAATGTGGTTGCTCCTGGCTGTGAGCCAATTGAACAATGGCTTAATTTGCCATATGTCAGTCCTGTGTGTGTGTGTGTGTGTGTGTGTGTGTGTGCGTGTGTGCCCTTTTCATTAAGGCCCTGCTTATCATCATATCTGTGCACCTGGCTTCCCCAATTGAAAATGGTCTGTCTCACTGTTTGGGTTCATAAAAGTAACTGCAATGTACTTTTTAGCTGCATTTAGCCTGCCTTTTTGGTTGTCATTTCATCCATTCGCCTTGGTTGGCTGGCCTGCTTGACTTTTGAGTCTGTCAACAGATACAGAAAGATGCAGGAAATGCAGACAGGTGGGGGATGGGGAAGGATAGGGAGTTGATGGGTGGAGATGCAAAGTGAGAGGTAAAGTGGAGTGTTGTGGTTTGTGACAATGACAGAATTTAGACTTTGATACCCAGGTGTAAAAAGCATAAAATCCTCTATGACAGTCTATGTAATTTTATAACATAGTGTATGCAGTATACAGTGTCATAATACATTTTCCTGAAATTCATTTGGGAATTTGTAGGCTAATAGAAAAAGTAACCAGACAGCAAAATATGTTCGGCAAATTAAATGCCTAACAAATCAAAGTACCTCATTACATTGATTTAAAAAAATCATTTTAAAATCCAATCCAATCAAAGTATAAACCATATGGCAAAATCACTGACAGTGAACAAATGTATAGCCTTTCACAGTATATATCATCAAATCACCAATCTTTTGAACCAAAAATACTCTACCTCAGCATAAATGAAAAATGTTCACAGGTTGTCACTCAGCCAGTGAGATGCTTTGCAAACTGAAGGGAAACATATTTGATGTAATCTGACTGTCACCGTCGTCATATTTGTCTCTCCTGTTAGTAGGCTCAATCTCATATCATCCCTCATCAGTTCTTTTGACATCATCTCTTACATTGTTATGATTTTGCAGGCATTTTTGTCAAGGAGGAGGACTCTGCATTTAGAAAACAAAAGGGTGTGGGGAGAAAATGGGAAGCGAGCTGAATATGGGAGGCTTGACTCAGATCAATAGGCTTGAATTGGGATGGAGAGAGAGTGAGATAAAGAGAGAGCGGTTTTCTCACCACTGCAGTATATTGATATACACTCCCAGCCTTTCTCATTACTCCAGTGTGTGTATGTGTGATTGTGTGTGTGCCTGTCGGTGTGTGGTGTTTCCACTAAGCAGCAGGGGAAGAAGGGGTTTCAGGAGTCATACACATTGTGCCCTGATGCTTGTTTAAGCACAAATTACGTCTCACTGCGCTCAATAGATTGTCCTGATAAGTTCTGTCCCTCCCGTTCTCCTCCATCCCTCTATCTCCCTCCATCTCTTTTCTCTTTCTAGGTAAGTAACACAACAGCAGAGATTTTATCTGAACATGAGATGCCTCAAAAGGTAACACAATCATTGTCAATTTTTCTGTTTTTTAGGGCCTGAATTGTATATTTTTATGGTAGCTAAAAATGTCAAAACTCAATCCCAGTTATGTTATTAAATCGTCTTTAGTATCACTATTTCTTCAAGTACATCTTTCATAACTGTAAGCAGTGATCCTTTAGACATGATAGTAATAAATAATAATTAAAACAGTGAATTATCTTTCAGAATATAGCAGCAGCCACATAATAAAGTTTTAGCTTATTTTTATCACTAACGGTAAAGTTGCCAGTCCGTATAATGGGACTGGCATGAACAGCATGTCTGTACTGCTTTCAGCTAATGGTGATGTTGTGTTTTGCTGCTAATCTGTTTATCTAATCAGATGCTGAGGTTAGGGGTCGATCTCATTAACTTGCAGGATATTGATTTCCTTTGTTTAGAGCAAAGCGCTCTGCAGCAGCCCGCTTCTATATTCCCAGATGGGAGGAATGCAGGTCGCTTTCTTTGTAGCTCATCAATTGATCTCGCCTCAGCTCAGGGTTGTTGTGCTGTGTGTGTGTGTGTGTGTGTGTGTGTGTGTGTGTGTGTTTGTGTGCCTGCAGTCATGCCTCGTTATAAAAATAACTACTAAAGCAGATTGATTGCGAGAGAGGCATGTTTTATGTTTAGAGACAGCTCTAGATAAAGACAGAGATTGAAGGTGTTGAAAAAGAGCATCGTTTTAGCACTCTTCCCTAGATGGGCTAAAAGAACATAACATTATCAATGCTCTGATGCATTGCTGATTGATGAAAAATAGTCTAATACACCTTGCACTGCTGAGGCTCTGAAACCTTGTGTCACCATTGCAATCATGTGCGTCACGGTTGTCATGTGCGTGTGTAATCAGTAGGTGGATTGTAAACTTGATATGGTCTTGTTTCCTTGTCGATAATGGCATTTGCAACTATGCAAATATTCAACAAATGTCTAAGTACCTCAAGTCATCCATCTCAGCATAAGTTTGAAATCCAGCACTAGACATCCAGAACTTGAGCTAGCCTTGCCTAATCTCAGCATTCAGCATCACTTGCATGCAGCAAAAAGGCTTTCATGATTTTTTCTGATTCTGGGTTGTTGAATGTCAATTTAGGACCAAAAGAGAAAGCATATGTAAGGCTACTGATCATTTCACCGGACTCTTATATGTTTTTTTGAGTTAAGGTTGACGTTTATTCTCAATTTATGTGGCTCATGGCCTCTAAATTAGGGCTGCACGATATATCATTGCAGCATTGATATCGCACTGTGCGCATGTGCAATAGTCACATTGCTGGACACGCTACATCCTACAACTTTTTTGCTACTTGATACAAAAACAAAACAGACAGGAGTTCAGTTCCATGAACAGTTCCTGTTATCAACGGCACCTTGTCCTAATGCTGGTTAAAAGTTAAAAAGTCGCTGTCACGGGGCTTGTCTGTGGCCTAATGTAAGAAATGCATAACACACACAACACACACACATAACTTGCAATATCCAGATCTATCTGTACTTACATCGTGCCAGCATTTATATAAATCTGTTTGTTGCTTGAATTTGAGAGTTTTACCATTCTCACCCATGCCGGGAGGCCTGTTTATCTTCCACCATGCAGATTAAGCATACATTTGAACACACAAACACACACACACACACGCCCCAGGAGTACACATTTAAATCATGGAAAAAGAACTGCATGACTATCAACAAATTACACTTTTGGACAGAGCAGAAATATTTCATATTACATCATATCAGTTATATTGAAATATACTGTATGTGTCTGTATAGAGTTGTGTAATTTTTTTACAAGTAGTTCTGACCAAGCAATCTCATTGGTGAACTAGACATTTAGAACATGCTCAATTTAGCATGACAGCACACTGTGCTCATCACTAAAAATATTACTCCGGCAGGTATGTTTATCCCTTGTTTACTGTAAACCTGGGAGCAAACAGTTTTGTGACCACAGTGAAAATGTTGTTTTTGAAAGGCTTAACATCTACAAACATGGATTGAAGCAGAATATTTCGTTAGATAAAAACATGAAATGATTACATCTTTCTTTTTTCAATAAATTTTGACTGTTGGATTTTACAACGTTCTGGAGTTATTGGATATGTTTGGATCACGTGGAAACTGTTCAGCCTTGATGTTATGCTCTGGCATCTTCCATCAGCTGTACGGAGTCGGTGACACAGCGCTGAGCAGAAATACATGTGAAGTTCGCGGACGTAGTAGCTAAATCTGTTTGTGTTTGTATGTGTGGTATTTATTCAGTTTGGGAAATCCCACAATCTCTAGAAAGCATTAGCTCAAGCTGGCTGGCTGACAACAGGGACTATAAATCCTCTCTGTTCCTCTCTCTAGGTTGTTACTAAGGGTCTGCTTGGATTAGTAAACTAGGTTTCATTACATAGGATTCTACTGAAATGACTGCTTGTTTTCCAGTTATTAGACATACTCCATGTCGGACGTAACACTAGCAAAAGGTTTTTTATTTTGAGAGCAAATTGCACCACAATATGAGTACATTTTATTAAATCTTTTATTTTGTTGGTAACTGTTGTATAATCGTAATGTTACTCTCGAGGGTGTGCTTTAACGCCATTATTGGCAAGTTAAAGCACACCCTCTCGTGTAAAATTGTTTACTAATGAAATAGTATGGTTAACTTTTTAACCATCAGTATTACAGAATATTTCAAGGTATTGCAGATGAAGAATCTTGCATATTTAATATTATTTCTTGCAACAAGTAAGAATTTAACATAGGCAGTGACCAGTGGTACTAAATGAAGAGCCGTTTGGGAGCCGAAAGAGCCGGCTCTGGGAAAGGAACAGAGCAACAAGAACTTCAAAGAATCGTAATTTCCATCACTAGCATACAAGCTGATTTCTGGAGGGGTGGCAGAGGGCTGAACCAAGTGTGGTAGAAGTAGGAGGGGGATTTTGTTTTGTTAGGAGAGACTTTTATAGTACCCACATGATGACAATTATTTGTATGTTGTACATGAATAACACACTGCACGTATCTGGGGAAACTGCCCGTTTTTTATTTTCATATCGCAGAAAAAAATATATTGCAATGTCATTTTTATCCACTATCGTGCAGCCCTACTCTATGTTGCATTTCTCCTCTTCTTCTGCTAATTGTAATGAATGTATCATCACTTCTGCTGTTGTCACTAGATTATGAAAAAGGTGGCTTCGCTTGCATGTAGCCTATCAATATGAATGTGTGCCATTTGCTGCATTGAGTGTGTGTGTGTGTGTGTGTGTGTGTGTGTGTGTGTGTGTGTGTGTGTGTGTGTGAGGGCAATGCGTCATTCTGCGACTTGCAGAAGCCCAGGAGCTCCCCTTTGGTAGCTCCCATGCTGCGTCTATCCGTTATGTAACTATGCTGTTGTCACACAATTGCCCTTTCTCTCACTCTCTCTCTCTCTTTCTCTCCTCATTTCTCTCTACTTTTTTGTTTTTGTGTATGTATGTGCAGAGTATAGCAATTTTTGGAGCTGTGGAGTTATGTTTCGGTGGGATTTAGGGGATCTTTTGTGCTGACGCTGGGCTTGAATGTGTGTGCCACAATGCAGCAGACAGCAACTTGTAGAGGCATCCAATCAGTATTCTGTTTGCTCTCTCATTTTCTTTTTTGTCTCTGCTTTGCGCTACAGTATAAAAAGATTATCCTTACAATATTTGTCGATTAATTTACCGAGTCTAATCTGCACACCACAAATCTCCTTAAAGCCTTATTTAAAAAAAAATATATTAATAGATATGGATTTATTTATTTCATCCAAAAACTGGTTAAACTGCATCTATATGATCAATTCTTTCCTTTTACACAATGGCTGACTGGATGATGTCTGCACCAGGCCATGCTTGGACAATAGATGACCCACTGTACATAACTGTGCCATGAGAAGCAGCTGTTTTTCAGTCACTGGGAGCAGGTGTTTGTCAGCATGGCATACCCATTAACTTTGTGGACAATTTTAATGATTGCAACGTGATACTTTGTTGATCTCTGTGGGGAAGCTCACTATTTGCTTTCCCCCATACACAGTAGAAGTCACTGTGTAGGGTCACATACAGAACAGGACACCTGCAGCTGACAATGTGTTGCGTGTAACACCCACCCTACAACAGTCTAGCATGGCTGTTGTGTACATGTACCTTGTATTTCTGGGTGCATTTTATGATTTTGGTAAATTGGTTATCTATTGACAATACCTAGTATGAAGTTACATCCCAATATCTATATTTCCTTATAGTTCCAAGACTTTTAAACTACATATCATGGTCCTGGATCACCATGCCTCTTAATTTGGAAATTTCAGTCACTGAGCAGCTCATAAAAATAATGTGACTTATAGAATGGGTGGGAAAAAAACACAACGACTGAGTGCAAAGTAACAAAAATCCCTATTTTGTCCAACCAGCACGTCAGTGCAATGGCAGCACTAAACGCACTTCTGGTGAACAACACTCTAATTGTTGAGCGACAAAGACATCCTATGCCATCTTTGATTTTACGTGGTTTGTATTGACTTGAAAACCAGGCTTTAAATTCTAGTATTTCACTGTAACATTAAATATTTTTAATTGAATAAGCAGCACTCAAATTTAAAGTTTGGAAAAAAAACATCTTTAGTTATTATTTATCAAGAGGTTAACATTTAAAAACTCCATCTGCTTCATCAGGACTGTGTGGATGTGGTTTTGTCAGATTGACAGCGGCCACAGTGGCCACAGAAGCAAATAATCCGCTTTCATCACATTTTGATTCAGCTAAAGGCTAATTGGTGCATTGAAGTAAAGTATTCAAATTTTGTGTTTAGGTAAGACCCCGTCTCTCATAGTAAAGACATCTATGGCAGTAGATGATGCAGGTTGTGAGAGAGTGGATATATCACTATTATAAAATATTTCCTAGAATGCACTGAACATCAGGGGGCTTTATATAATATGTCAGAGGGTGGATTTATTCTCAGCGGTCTCTTCAGTGGGGTGAGTTGAATACCTGCCAGTGAGAGGGGGTCCTCCAGTTGAATGGGGAATCTTTTTGCTCAGTTTCTCCTCTCAGCTGTGTCGGTTTTCCCAGAAGTCAAATTTCTGTGACTGATTTCAACAAATATGATCCACCAGATTGTTTATAGTTACCAGTAAAGCAGCAGGTTCCTTTTGATCTCATGTTATAAAAATGTGAGAGTCATGGTTAATGTGTCTGTAATCACCTGCCTGTTGGAGGCTGCAACTAAATCAAACACGCGAAGATGTACAGAAAGGCATATCTAGATATGCATGCGTATATACACATGCAAGCACACGTTACACACAGTCATTCACATTTGCATGTCTTCAACCACAAGTTCACATATGCAATACTGAAAGGCACACGGGCAAGTCCGCTCTAATCACTTTGAGTAAAACCATTAAGCAGAGTTTACTTTATTGTGATCCATTCTTCATTTCATCAGCTAACTCTTGTGACTATAATAATAAAAAAAACAACTATTGGCTTCAGAGCAGAGACTCTGTGAGACTGAATGGGTTGCTTCCAGTGCAGCGGACGGTGTCGTAATCATTCATCTGCGGACCTTAACCTGCATCAGCCTCACACAGGTTTCACGTAAATGTACCAAGCGTTACTCAGATCGCTTCCACACTGACTTTCATAGAAGCTTTACGCATCCTAAATCTCAATTTCTCCTCCCATCTCATCTGCAGTTGTACACTCCTGCACCTTATAAAATATTTCCTGGAACTATTTCCACTTTATGTTCCTCCATTCTTCTTTTCTCATTAAACTTTCAGGTATTTATCAGACCACTTATCTCACATCGATTACTCACAGTACCTCTCTCGTTTCTCTCCTCGGCTGCCTCTAACTTGAAGACACCACCCTCCTGCCAGGGGTTTCTAGTGGGCTGACAGGCTTCATTTGTTGATGGTGAGGTGTGGATGAAAGAGGGGTGAACGTTGGACTTTTAAATGTCATTGGAGCCATGACTGCCAACAAGGGCAGCAAGGCCATCTCTATCAGCTCCTCAGCCTTTCCTGTCACATCCAGTCAAGAAGCAAACACAGAATGCTATCATCGCCATAAGATAAGATAAAGATAAGATAATCCTTTATTAATCCCCGGAGGGAACTTCGGGTGTCATAGCAGCAACAGCAATGAGAATGAAACACAGCAGAGGTACAGGTAAGTATACAGAACCAAACCAAGATAATAATAAGAAAATAAAGATAAAGTAAAACACTGAGCTGACCCTAAAAATCTGCACTGGATCTCTGAATGACTGAATGAGTGAACATATGTACAGTCTATCAATCTCTTTCAATCAATAGACTTGTACTCAATGTACTTAAAAGAATATGAATGAATTAATACATCATGAGTCCATGTGCAAGTGTGCCAGCGTCCATCCAGGATTCAGTAGTTAAAGGTCCAAAGTAAGTAACAGATAGTGCAGGTCTTATAGTTCTCATGTGCGGGTCAAGCCTTGGTCGCTTTGTGGTGTGCCGAGGAGGGATACGTTTGTGGCTGAATGCGCTCCTCATCTTTGCTAGTTCATAGGGGGGATGGCAGGGGCTCTCTAGGATAGCGTCCAGCGTCCTACTCATCCTCCCCTCTGCAACCTCCTCTGGATTGTCCAGTTCAGTCTGTCCCACAGGTTGAGAGAATGTATTTATAATGGTCCAAGCTCCAAAATGTGACAGTTGAATATCAGATTTGCACAACAGCATTGCAATCACAAGCTTTCTTCTGATTAGGGAATTATTCCAGTTTAGTTGCACAGTTGGTCATCATTCTGGCAAGTTTTAAATCAAGCGCACTTTATACTAAATTATTGTTTTTAAATGGAGACCAGAAATAAGCAGAAATCTATTTTTTTTGTGTGTTTTCACTGGTTTTTTAACTTAAGCATCCAACTTTTGCTTATGTTTTATCGCCGTAAACTAACATTATGCAAGTATTTGGAAGGGCGTGTGCTGTTCTGTGTGACAGAGTTTGGTGGTTTCCTCCACAGTTTGCAGACAGAATGTCACAGACTGAGCCATTTTCAGAGTAAGATCATTTTAAAGCCTGCAAGCCTCCTCCTAACCTGTAATTACTTTAACAGTTTAATGTCACACAAGTCCCCCACAATTCTCATTCCTAGATGCTACTCCTTCTTCATAATTCATGCTCTTTAATGGAATTTAGGGCAGTTACAGAAAATCATGACAGAAAAGCAATGAATTTTCATTACACAAATGTCCTTCAAAATAGCTGTTCACATCTCTGTCATTCACATCTTTTGTTCATTCAAACAGTTTTCAGGTTGATCTCAATAGCTTTTCTTTGTCTTTTTCTCTTACTACTTCTCTCTGTGACTTGTTTTAGCTGTGCTAGCAGCATGGTTGGATGGCAATGTTGGCAATGGGTGCATCCTAATGACTTTGGTGATAGGCCTGACTTTTGGTCTAGTGCAGGTTGACATTTTTGGCTTGATTGGCGAAATATCTTAAAAACAACTGGATTGATCGCCTTGAAATCTAAGGTTTATTGTTTTTCGCTTATCCTTTTTTTGGTTTGGTTTATGATTAAATACCTGCAAATTACACTCCCATCAGCCTCAGCTGTACTTTGTGTTTTGTGCTAGTTAGCAAATGTAAACTAAGATTGTGAACATGGTTGATATTATATCTGTTAGGCATTGGCATGTTAGAATTGCCATAGTGAGCATGCTAACATGCTGATGTTAGCATTTAGCTCAAAGCGCCGCTATGGGTACGCTCAGAGAGCTGCTAGCATGACTGTAGACGCGTAGTGTTGTTTACGTATCCCTGATCACATGTATCAATGTACAGCATGTAACTGCTTTGTATTTGTTCCTCTTTAATAAACATGTAGAATCCAAAGTGAATGTGAGCGTGGAGGCTCAGGAGCCTCATGCAGACATCATGCAGACCAGTTTCTGGTCATTCCACAGACAATTTACTGCATTATCATTTTCTTTCAAAAGCATTTAAAAAAAGTTTAATTGCAGCAAACAGCCATGTGGCATAATATCAGGAGCACATTATGTTATTGGTTAAATATATTTCGTATTTACCACAAAATCTACTGGCATATGAGGGAAAGTACTACATTTTGTTTTATGTTTGTGTTGCACGAATCCTTTTAAATGATCAAATCCCCTTCATGTGACAGGCTGGCACACATGTTGGAGCCATGTGAAAGATGTTAATCTCAAACACAATGTGGATAAAAACAGCAGAGTCTAAAAGGTATCAGACATCTGATTAAAGGTGTATGTCTCTCAAAATCAATCTTTGAATGCCTGCCTTGTTCATTTAAAGCAGTTAAATATGTTCTCACGTATGGGAAATAAAACTTGTTTATGTGTTAACATTGTAGATTAATGCAACAGAACCGATAGGGAAGGTGAGAAATTCTGGTAAGCATCAGTGTCATATAAAATGCTTAAACCTAAAAAAAAAAAGAAAAAAAGCTAGATAAAACCTGAAATGATTATTAGCGTTTCAATGAGGACATCCATTTAGGGATTTTCCTCAAATGCTGGTAATAAATTAGATACATGCCTTAAAATCAAACTAATGTACACTGGACTGGATCAAAGTTATATTCTTCTTCATTCATTCAGTGTAACAGCAGACATGTATTTTCCCATGAGCCTACAGTAATTAGCGCATCACCGGAGGTCATCATTGGGTCATATCATCCCTCAGAAGAATTACTAATCACACCCAGATACACTCAGACCATCCAGTGCTGTGATTAAGGCTTAGACTAGTCAGTGCAGGGGGAGCCAGTGGAGCGTCTTGGCTGCAACAGTGACACAACGTTGGTGCAATGCAGGAAAAGTCTATTTTTGGAGGGGTTGAGCAACATAGCTGACACCGTGGCTGGGAATAGAGGTGCAGAGAGTATTGGATGGGATGGCTACAGATATTTAAGGGGTAAGAGTGGGAGCAAACTATAGATCTGCACAACAGGGTTAGAGAGCTTGAGAAACAGGTAGCTGCAATAGTGAGATGACGGCAGTATACACTTTTAGCAAGCTACACTGCCATTCTTTAACTTCTATTTTAGTATTTTGTTTAGGTACACTTTGATTTTATGATGATGCCCCACATCTCCCACATATTTCCTCTAAGCTCACTTGATGTTTTGAAACTCAGCTGTGAACCGTGTTGAGTTTCAAAACTCAACAGTGACTTTACGAGGTGTTTTTGGCGACTACGACAATTAGAAAAGTTTTAATTTTAGCCTTCCATTTTTGCATGATTTATTAGGATTTAACCCATGGTGCTCAGACATTTCTGGTGTTCCTGAGTAAGAATCTTTTCTCAAATTTTGACTAGTGAGTGTTCACCAAAGACTAGCATCCTGTATTTAAGGACCTATTTCATGGCCATTTTCACAGCAGACATTTTGACTTGTCACAGCAGGAAAAGCACAGGTGTATTTAATAGCATTAACAAGGGATGACTCTGTTCCCTGTAAGTTTATCAGAGAGTCATGTCAGTGAGCCAACACGCAAAATAGTATTACCCTGGAAACGGTAAAGGTAAATGCATTGTGGCCTTTATTAACGTCATTACTTACACCTGTGGTTTTCCTGCTATGCCATGTCAAAATACCACCAACCTCTCCAGTCCTGCAAGTGTTTTATTAAAAACGTGTGGATTGGAAAATGTCAACCAGCCACGTACGTTAAAAACATGTAGACAGTGCTAATGTCTTTCGTAAGACATACAGTATATATGAGTTTTGCAATCCAGTCAGTAATTTCAACGTCACTAGTTCTATTTCAGCTGGGCTGTTATCCCCCTTGCTTTCACCTTGTTTTCACAAAGGCAAAAAGCAATTTAAATCACTTATCACTATCACTATATTCACTGTTAGCTAGCTACATCTGTCACTGAGCAAAACCGCTAAAGAGCTGCCACCATTTGAGCATTGTCACTATGGCAACAGTGCAGAATGGTGATTGGTGGTGGTGTTAATGAGCCCTTGGATTTTAAAGTGGATACAATACAACCAACTGATTGGTGAGCACTGAAATTTTACGACAGCCTAACTAGCGTGCTTCCAGAGTCACCCACTTCCAAAACACCCATTTCCCTTCGCAGGGTGAGCGGGTGAGCTGAATTTGATGGCCTGGGTACAAAGCTCATACTGAAATGTGCAATGCAGCATCTAATTGGTGCTATTTATGCTCTATTGGCAGCAGATCAAAAGCAAAATGCTGGCGACTTACAGAACACTTGATCATTATTGTGAACTTCAGCCTGTACAGTGCATTCATATAATATCAGTAGTATGAGGATGAGGAGGCAGGTCAGTGTGTGACCGCAATTAGTGCATTTGTTTCCAAGAACATCTTTGATGTTCAACTGCTTCACAGTGTAAGAAATGCATGTACAGAAACTGGGGAAATTGGAAAAAATTCATATCAAAAAAGTTATTAAAGTACACCATTCCTGTGGCATTTAATTTATTTATTTAACGGTTAATTTTTGTTTAAATTAGTGTTTGGCTTGCTGCTCATCTTCTCAGAAAAGTGAAAGAAAAGGAGAACATGTTGCTAAAGCTGTAAATCTCTTATGTTGTAAGTTCATCAGATCACCCACATTCAAAATTCAAAACAAAGAATCTGCATTATGTGGTTTCTCCATGTTTAGCACTTCTGCGGACACATCTATTGTTATGTCAAGTAGAAAATACTAAAACCTGCAATAAATCCTGCAGCTCTTCAACTCTTAATTAGTGCTTTATTGAAGCAGGTGCATTGGAAAGGTCAAACAGCAACATATGTAAAAACACATGGAACAGCAGCATTAATTATAAGACAAATGTATAATACGTGCTACAGGTACCTAATTTGAGCGATAAATAAATTGTGCAGATGAATGCAGCTAATTGTATTAGTATGATTATTGCTAATAATTCACATGTTCTTTCTTTCTTTTGACTGCGAGCATCTGTGGCTTCTCTTCACTGTTTCTAACTTGTGTGGACGTGCCTCTGCAATTTGTGACGTCAAGCGGGAAATACCAAATGCAGCAATAAATTCCTAGATCTCCTGCTCATGTTTGCAATTAGCAGGCTGATGTTGTTCCTGGTCAGCAGGTCTCCTTTTATACTGAACTTACATATTATATGCGGAAACCTAAAAAATAGGCCTACAAAATCCACAGGTTGACAGTTTACATTAGCATTTAGTCATTTAGCAGACGCTTTTATCCAAAGCGACTTACATATGAGGTTTAATTATGTTTTCTGTAGCCAATAGTAAATAATCTTACACTGCTGAGACTCTCTCGATGAAAGACTTAGTTCACACTGGGCATAAGTCTGCTTCCTATGAAGCACCTGATAAAGTGTACACCCTTCTAAGTACATTGGGTATTGGCAGGTTTCCAGTAAGAAATTACAGTATGTGTATATAACAATGTACACAATGTGGCATTTGCAACATGCCTTGTTGATTTTTAGTGTTGGCACTTTAAATAGTAAAGCTGATGTTTTTTCTGTCGATGTCATGGGATAATGAATGTATCCGAGGGAAGAGCAGAGTTGATTGCACCAACTGTTAGTGAGACCCATCCTCACCAGATGGGGTTGTAGTGGAGATTGCCTTGGGATATGGACCATTGGTATTTCAGTACGCTCCCATCTGTACCTGCTCTCGGAAAAAAACTGCTTCATAAAGCAGTCAAAATAGACATCACCATTTCTAATGGTGGTTTTTAAACAGATATTCACGGTCCCTTTATCCATGGTGCCTGGCCCACCATCTGATTAAGCGGATTTACAAACGAGGGCAGATTTAGTCTCCTTTACAGTGGGAAATGTGGGAAATGTTTTGTTTGAATCTATTCATATGTTGTTAGTTATGAGTTGTGTTTAAGGCTTACACACTTTTATTGAGGAAAGTGATGAGAACATGCACACGATAATTATCTGTGTTTTAGATTGATGACTATAGTGTTAGAGGCTAAATCTTATTTTATTATGAATATTTCTTATTTGCTTCTAATTACGCAAAATATATGCCTATTAGACCACTGTCAAATTTAGCATAATCCATAGTTTGTTATGTACTGAGATCCATTTCATGTTGAACACACTGTTTGCCTTTGCACACTCCTTATCACACACACTGTACTTAAACTGTAGGTAATTTCCGCTAAGCAACTTTAGTACAGTCGTTATGTGTGCTCTTATAGTTATTAGTGAACAACAGTATGTAAAACTAGGTATTTTAGGCAGTAGATAAATGTTGTATAAAGTAAATTAAAGTGCTTAAATCAAACACATTCAAGGATAATATTTAATGTGCGGACTGGTTGGGGCTGTTAGTCTTACTCAAAATAGTTTTTCTCAATTGTATTATCACACTAAATGGTATGTAGAATTTGTAGTCTTGAAAAATGCATTTTCCCACTTATGTTTAACTGAATACAATATATACAGCTTCGTTTTCATCGTCTTTAAAGTGAAATAACTGATTAGATGAGATGTGAGACTCAAGGTACACAGGATATGTGCTTTAATGTACATATTTCTTTCACCACTGACTACAGCTGCTGCTTTGCTGTAATTCTGCATGTTTTTCGGATAAATTAAGTCCCTCCCTTCTTTCTTTTGGTCTGCCTTAAAATCAAAGAGTCGAAAAACCCTCTCCACTCCACAAGTGAGCAATTTTTTGGACACTTAAACATTCTTCACTTTCTACAAATGGCCCTTGAAGCTTCCATGTCCCCATTAGATGTGGGAATCTAATTACAAATATCTGATTCGAAGGGGGAATGAGTTAACCTTTGCTCAAATGCCACTGCATAACCATCTGTGAATGGCAAGGAGGAGGACCGGGCCCAAGGCATTTCCACAGCGACACACAGAGTGATGGACAGCTGGCCTACCTCAGGAACAAAGTGTGCACGAGGGCCCAGTTTTCTCTCAATCTCTAGAGAGATTTGCTTTCCTATTTGAATGCAAAGTATGTAGGATTTCTATGTTAATGTGATGACTGAGTAGCTTCACCACCAAATGCATGCGCTGGTGTGGTTTTAATTTTACTTTTACTTTGTTAAATGCTAACTGTGGTATAGAAATGTCACTTTGGCTACACAGCAATGTGATTAAGCGTTAATATACAGCACAGTTCATATATTGATTCTCTTGTTACAAAGCTTACCTTACATTCCTCTTCAGGTTGTATGACTTGAAGAGTTACATCACGTCTGTTTTTGTTTTGCAAAAAGTGGAGCTAAGGCAGTCATGCCGTTGGCAGGCCATGCTGTTGGACCAGCTCTGTGATGTGACTGTGGAGGTTGTTCAGCCTGTGTTCTTTGGACATCGATCCAAATAAATGAAGGAAAGTACTTTGCTAAATGTCAGTACACGTGAAATCGATATGTACTTGTTCCGCTGTGTAATCCGGCCTGTTTCCCCCTGATGCCCAGATACAGAGAGCCATGCTGGACCACTAATTTAATGGTGGAGGCCTGCTGATTCAAATATGATGGGATATTTTGTAGATGGAAATAACATTGTTTAGCTTACAAGCAGGGGTCCCAGATGATGATGGGTTAATAATGTGCCAGTACTTTATGGCTATAATATTTTACTGTGGTAGCTTTCTGTCAACCACATATCGTTGTCTCAAGGTTTCTGTCCCTTCAGCATGGCTGCATTTGAAGTTTAATTGTCATCACTCTTACCTCATTCTGTCACTGCTTTAAAATAATGAGAGAAGCCTCACCATTGCCCTTCTTTTTCTAAAGATGCTGGCATTTACATCCACTTCAACCCTCTACCATACCTCCTCTCTCCATCAGTGTTTCTATCTTTCGCTGTCACCCCCTCTCCTGCTTTTTATGCAACTCTTTACCCTCTTTTTATTTTTTTTTCTCTATCCTCTAGTCTCTCTCCTTCATGTTGCAGGAAGAGTCGTGACAGTTCACCAGTGTTAAGTAGAGCAGGGGCCAAAAGCCCCCTAAACAAGGACTAAGATTATGCAACAGCACACACATACGCACAGGGACATACAGTGTGTATTCTATTATTAGAGTGCTGGCCCCAGTTTCCATTTGTACGCAAGATGTCTGTCTTGTTTTAAGATTAAATCTGAGAGACAGATGGAGAGTTGAATTTTTTTTCTCTATGTGTACATAATGACTAACAGGTGCTTCAGTGCTTTCTAGCTGCTTTGTTGTTTAACCTTTAAAGACCCTTAAATTAAATTGTTGTCTCCCTGTTGCTGCCTAAACTGTCAACCCTGCCCCTCTACACACACAAACTACCCACATGCCCCCAGAGAACTGCATTTCTGTCTTCATTTTCCCACAAGCAGATTCCTCAACATTCAGCGCTGTTCCACCCTATTCAAGAGTGGCTGTTGTGGCTGAAGGTGCAGGCTTACAGAGGCTGTGAGGTGGTTTGACTTTTGGCAGGAGTTGAGAGGCTGCTGACGTGTGCGTTGGGCAGGATGTGTGTAAGAAGCAGTGCTGGATCCTGTTTTTCAGACCGCAGCAACTGGAGCTTAGCCACAGCTATGGCTTTTAATGCAAAACACACACACAGACCCAACCTTAGTGTGCTAACCCCAACCTCGACTCATAACGTCCGTGCCAACACCATTCTCACACACATGTGAGAATTGATATGCACACACAAAGACACTCATATACATGCACGTAAACACAGCCTGTTACATTGACAGACATGCACTCTAAATAGCAATGAATTTTATGAATTGTATATTTTCTGTGTGTGTTGGCTGCATGGTAGATATAAAAGAAGGTATGACATTTACTCTTTTTAATTGCTGTTTAGTTTAGAGTAAAACATATAACAGACTCCATTTGGAGCCTGAAGTCGCTGGTGTAAGAACAGAGGAATGTATTATACTGCAGTAAGGGCAATGACATCCTGTATAACAAGTTTCTTGGAACAAACATGCCCTGAGTGGACCCCTGCATGCTTTCACAGTAACACACACACACAAACTATATGTCACACATAAACACACACATGCAGAGAAAAATAAGGTGGCATTTGTTGTGCGGTTTGATATTTCATGGTTCACTGGCATGCATGCAGACGCTAGGGTGTGCTTAGAGGAGCAAAAACAAAAAACAAACTCACCGGGCAACAGCCGTTGTTATGATGAAGGAAGGTTATAGTAGAGACCAGCACATTACTTTAGAAAAGAAAATTAGAGCGGAAGATGGATTTAAGGGGAGGAAATTAGGGGAATTACTTCTGTCAACAGTTTACCCACATTACTTTTTATAGTAGAGGCTTTCTGTGTGAGTGTATGTTCTCCTGTGTGTATGCAAATTGTACATGTGCAGACTTGTTCCTCTCTGAATGAAGTGGAGCAGCATGTTGTAAGAGGATCAATAGGTTTAGCTGACTGGATACTGAAGGAGCAGGCACACCTCTTACACAGGGTCAGGACATCCCACTGACTGGAGCAAGGAGGGAGGGAGGGAGGGAGGGAGGGGGAGACAGACAAGCGAGAGCAAGACAGACAGAAGGGGAGATACTGAAGAGACGCTTCACTGTTTGTTTTTTCTCTCTCCCCATTTCCTCTTTTCCCTCCCTGGGAGGCTGTGAAAGGGCAGAACGGAGAGGGAGACGCAAAGTAAGAGAGACAAAAGGGGCAAAGCTGGGAGATGAAAACGAGTGTGAGTGACTCTGTGTGTAACATGCTCTGTCATGCTGGTGTGACTACCGCTGCCTCTCCAACCGGCGTCGTTGGCTGTCAGGAAAAGGAATGTTTTCCGGAGGAATGAGTTCCTGAACCGGTTCACCATGTGGCTGTGGGACAGTAATTTCCAAGCCTTTGCCGGACGAATCCCACGGAAAAAAGAACAGGGGCCGGAGAGCTTAGCTGGTCCTACCGTGTGGGCGCCTGTGATCTTACACTGCTGAGACTCTCTCGTTGAAAGACTGACTTCACACTGGGCTTAAGTCTGCTTCCAGTTCATGTTTCTTTTTTTATTGTTTCATTTATTGGGATTTTTATTTCTCTTCTGGAACTCAATGGATTTTATGGTGCTATGTAGTTTGATTTTTAAGGTTGCTTTGTTGCATGTAAGCCAGCAAATTTTTTCAGTGATGCACTAGGACCAAACCAGTGAGGTTGGAAGTTCAGAAGGGACTATATACTGGAAGACTGCTCTGAATAGGCACATCACAGCAGGAGACTGCAGTATGGGACACTACATATTATGCTGGGGCCTGCGGATACTGTGGGGCAGTGTCTGTGGATAGATAACTAGTTAGATAAAGGGGCTTAAAGGGTTAAAGGTGAAGAGGTAGGGGGATTGATCCTGACACAGCTTCGGTATGAAGCCTGGAAAATGTCCAGGTGTTCCCAGTGACAGGTCCATGATGCACCTCAGCCATTTTCCTTTTAGGAGGCACTCCTGGATATGGTGAGTATAGGTAGTGGTGATGATTTAAAGATACATGTGACTTTGTTTACTTTTTGTGTGTTTTTGTTGTCTTTTCATGGGGTTACTGCTGTTGCTTTACTGTACGCACAAAGGAGTATGACTTGATTTAAAATGCATAAAATGTGAATTGGTGTGCAGATTAACTTGTTGTTGGCGTGTGTTGTTTTTGTGGTATGGTAAGAGCTCCCTTAAGGTTAGTCTAGCCTAGCCCGGCCCAACCCAGCCCAGTGTAGTTTTTTTCCCAGCTGAGTTTAGAAGTATTCAGGGAAATTTCTTGTTAAATGGGCATTTCCTGTCATTATCTCCCACACTAAATTTGATCCAGAAATGGGACAGCCAGTCAGAAATAGCAAGCGCACAGCGGGCATTGTAACAGTGAGATGGAGACTGCGTTTCAAGAGCATAACTAGCTGGAAAAACTTCTTGATAAAAGTGTTGTCTTTTTTGAGTGTCTGCTGTCTTGTTTTGATTAGTCATGCTTAGGCTGGGTATCTTATGGGAATAGTTGTCTCACAGCTACGTTAACTAAACTGGGAGGAACACAGAGGAGTCAGTGATGTCATCATAGTGGGCTTTTGGGATGTGAACGAGGCTAATATTTCCAACAATGTTTTTCCAGTGGTTTGAGTTTCATGCTAATCAGACAAACTGTATTAAACAGATAAAAAAATGCAGGGGTAGTTGTATTGGTGTCTATCAGACCTATTTGTCAACTGTTGTTCTTTTGTATTCTTCTTCTCTGTGGTGTGGCAGTACACATGCACACGCATGCTACACTTGATACACAACACCACAGTCACCACTACATTTTTTGTTTTCTTTTCAATCACAAACAGCCCTAAGACTCTGGATATTTTCTATGCTTTTTAAATCTAAGTACAGACATGCACACCATATTACCTCCGTTTCTCTGTTTCTCTCTCTTTACACCGGTGGATGATGCATGTAAAGGCAGGAGGGTGTGGAAAGATGAGCTCTAGATCGAATGTCGATGCAGTCTACAGTATGTAGCACAAATTGAACTCATCAATGGTGGCCATTGATTTAGCTGATACATCGGCTCATATTGCGCGGACGAGATGTGCCTTGTATTGTCATTTAATAGGTTTTAGTGTTGAATTCAACATCATGTAATAAATTGAGTAGATGTTTTGAGTTGAATAGAGGGCCATTTATTTCAGCAGAGACAGTGAAAGAGAGCTGTGCGGAAGTAAATGCGGAGATACGGATTAACTCTATGCAGACGTCAAGTGTGTCCACCAAGCTACTCACTCACACACACACACAAAAGAGGGCTGGCCTTTCAATCAGGTAGTGGTGTCAAATATTCCTTGTTATATCATGAACATATTCTAAATAGAAACATAGCTAAACATCCTTGTTCTTTTTTTTTATCATATACCCAAAGCCAGACTGTATAAACATAAACATAGATGCAGGCTGGGGTGACAGTGGAAATTTTGAGTGAACTTGTAATTGGTAAGTCACTGTTTTAATCAGTAGACATCACGCTCAACACTTCAAAGATTCACAAAGTATCTGTTTTAGTTTTTTATTGTGACATCTTTGTTCATAACTTGCACTCACTTAATTTACTCTCCTGTTGCTATAATTGAAATTCATAATCCCTGAATAATAAAAAGTAAATAATATTAAAGGCTATCACAAATGTCATAGGAACAGTAAAGAGAAATCATGTTACATTTAACACGCATTGCCTTCGATACAGTCTACCCTTGTTGCTGTAATTCCTATATTCATTTGAGAGAAATCTGACTAAGATGTACTTCACAGTCTGCTGGAATGTATTGTGTTGCTGAATTGGATGGATGTAGTAAATCTAGTGACAGTGTTGCAACAACAATGCAGGGCTGTCATGGTTGTCAGAGTTGAGCATTAGTGTCTGAAAATGGGAGATGAGCCTGTCAGACTCCATTTAAACCTCAGGCAGGGATTTCTCTCTCTCGCGCTCTCTCTCTCGCTCTCTCTCCATGCACCATCACGGTGAGTGTGTACGAGTCCAGAGGAGCTTTCAGGAGGATCTGTATTATTCATTGTACCTTGATAATGGACCAGTCTCCTTCTTTCTGTGTCAGACCTGTGGTGTACATGCAGAGAAACACTGAGAGAATAGAGCTTATACACAAAGATATGGTTCTGGGTACTGAGTCACAAAAAATAAATAAATATATTTATGCCTCAAACATGCACTAGCCCAGGCATGAACACACACATTTATCTGCTGTATTTATTTGGCCTTGCAAATTCCACATGCATCTCACTCCAGAGTGTATTGAGGCTATGGAGGAACATTATTGGCAAATGCTCTCTCTCTCTCTCTGTCTCAGCAGGCCATGCTGCATTATAGGGGTTATTGTTACAGTCAGCATCTGAATCGATCACTATGCTTCTAGTCTGCATACACAGCCATTAATGTATAGAGACTCTCAGTAGTGATGTAATAATTGACACGCTGTTTTCATCCTACATTTTTAAATGTGCAGGGTGTTGCCTTCAGCACCACAATGAATAAACCGAGATGTATGATTGTCTAAACTTCATTAAACACTAACCAGAAAGGAAATGAAAAGTGTGTGTAGTAATCCAATTAAGTGAATCCAGCGCCTCAAAGACCAGGGGGAAAGGATAGACGAGGCTATATTTAGAAAACAGGGATTGGAAATGCCTTGCTGCATCACTTCTCTCTCCCTCTCTCCTCCATCTTGGCGGGAGTGTATAGTCAGTAGATAATAAATTGTTTAATCATGTAATTTTGGTGTGTTTCTTCCAGCTTTTTTTTAAGGGCATCAAGTTTCACTCTAGCAACCCCCCTTCTCCTCCTTTCTCTCAGTGGCCCCAGGGGTGGCTACCTCAGACGTACCACATTTTGTCAGGAAGATAACAAGACACAAGGCATTGTTATCTCATTTCTTGGAGGCTTTCTCCCACTGCACATTGTCATTGATTCTGGTGCTGCTGGGTCAATCTCAGCCAAACTTTAGATTACTTTCTATCACTCCAAGTTGCTGGGACTGAGGCGAAGCTTTTAAAATGGGCTTTTTGGAGACAGCAGAGACCGGCTGTCAGTTATGAGGAGACAAAGTCATCACTCACTGTTGTCCCAGAGGACCACCAATACTGAGTGTGTGTGTGTGTGTATGTGTGGAATACAGAGCCAGTGCTCACCTGCAGCATCAATCTCTGCCAGTCTACTGTGCAGGGTTATGCTGATGTACTCAGCCATATTAAGGGGGCTCTCCACTAACTCCCCCTGATGGGACCACACAGTCCTTTCTTCTTCACACTTTTTCTTCCACTGCATTCTCTCTCTTTTGAGGACAAAGTATGCTCTGTTTCACCTCCTCTTCCACCCTTTTTTTATTTTTTACAGTTTACAAATACCACAAATTTTAAAATTAGAAATTGTTAGATAACAATTGTGTTGTATTGCTCTGCAAGGACAACATTCTACGTTTTCATTGGCATTATGCACTAAATACTGTAATTGCATTTGGAGTGTGTTTGGAGTGTTTCTGGTCAACTGATACATGCACAAGTCACTCTCCTTTTGGCTTTGTTTTAGTCTCCAACTGTTCATGGAATTCTTTTGCCCTTTAGCTTCTCTACTAAGTTCACCAGCTGGTTGCTAGCGTAGTTAGAAGTGTACAGTGGGTTTATCAGACCTTAAACAACAGCTGCCTGCTGTGGTTGGAAATGAAGTCGATACGAATATTGAGAGTGAATCAAAATAGTAAAGTTGCGAGCCATAAAACCACAACAATTAACTGAAAGATGTTAAAATGTTCTGTAGAGTTGAGAGGAAGTGCAGAGTCATGAAATTACACATATTATTTGACCCCCTGGTAATATAAAAATATTGATTAGTGGAGCTTTAGTAAACAAAATAATACATTTTCAGACTAATGAATAATTCAAAATGAGTGTTATACTTAGATCAGTCTGTTTGAACTTTGGATGCAAAGCTTAGCAGAATGTCAAGGCAGCGTAAAACCACTTTAGGTCTTTCAGTCAAACAGCTGTGTACAGTATGCTGTGACAACCCAGACTGACCACAAGATCCAAGACTAATGACTGATGTTGTGCAGTTCCAGGAGATCCTGTGACACATATAACTGAGAAAAGGATGACTTATTCCTAGTTTCAGTATCGTTAATATTAAAGTCGGGTCTGCAGTGTATAAATAAGAGCTGTGATAGTGAGAATGAACAGGAATCTGTTGTTACTCCAGCTTTCCCACGAGGCACTGCAGTGTTAAATTGATTATGAAGTTACTTGAAGCATGACAGACATGTTCTTATATATTTGAGCCCCTCAGTTTAATCTCCACAGAGGGTAGCACGCGCTGCTGTTGCTCACAAAGACTTCACTGTTTCACCTTCTCTCTGTGAGAGGATTTCAATTAGCCCCTCTTTTGAATTGCTAAATGATCAGTTCATTATTTCACACCTATTTTGCAGGACATCTTGCTGTTAGTGTGCGTTTGTCCGAGCACAAACACTGAGTCAGTCAGTATTGGCAATCTTCAGACTCTTCGTGCCCAAGCTGGGCTGTTCTCTTTTTCCCATCCCTCCACTTGCTTCATCATCCAATTTTTCTTTCACACGTTGCTGCTCTTGGATTTCGTATTGTGTTATTCTGCCACTTACTTACAGTTGATCCTTTTTGCCCCTCTTACTTTCTTCTATGTGTTATACAGGAACACCTCATGTGTTTTTGAACGCTCCCACGCGCGCACACACTCCTTCCAGAACACCGCTCAGGCCGCTCAGTTCAGATAAGATGCAGCGCAGAATGAGCAATATCTAGAGACAGTGTTGTCATTAGTCATTTTTTGCATCTCAAAGGCAAAAACACACTTTCACATTGGCAGACAACAATAGGCTAACACAGTTTAGATCTATTAGTATCATTAAAATAATTTGCCATATCACATTTATTTTTTCCTCACCCAGACAAATAAAATGAGTCAACCTTGGTGCATAATTGCCTGTTTATCTAGTTGAGCTTGATTAATGATGATTAATAAATTCAGAGCAATAAGACATGAGAGGATCAATGTGCTCTTTACAACCATCCCTTCAACAGTTGTGGCTATATGTCACCATAGTTACACAACTTGGTTACAGAAGTACATATGAAACGCATACAAGAGCCACAGTGCTGAAAAGCCCGGAGGCAGCTTTGATATCACATTCATTTTAAACATCTATTTCATTTCAATTTTATTCATCTCAGCCTGTTCTGCCTCTCGCCGCTGTCCACACGGCAGCAGCTAGATAGGGCATTCAATCTTGTGTTCATCTCCGTGGACAGGCGCAAGAAGATGGACAGATCAATAAGAATACAGCGCGGCTGCCAGACATATTGGAGGCGGGGGATAGCTGCAGGTGCTTATATGAGCTCAGCGTAAATCAAAAATAGAAATATTACAAGCTAAAGCTGGGGCTAAGGGAGCTGGCACTGGACTGGCAGACAGGGATTGCCATAATACTCTTTCAAGGTCCTTTCAACTATATAGTATATGAAATTATCGATACAAACAGGGATCAAATGTTCTTTCTAATTTACCTGACATTCAGGTGTCACTGCTGATTCAGCGGAAAAATACAAAGAAATAGGAAATATCATTACTCAGTCTTTGGTGAGTTGGAGGGCTGTTGTGCAGCCTTGTACGTCAGCATTTGACCCAAACAAAACCTGCGGTTAGCCAGCAGATGTTATCATGCCCAGGCCCTTTCCTGCAGGAACAAAGAAGCTCTCTGAGAGCGGCTTGTTATATACTCCCACCACAGCTAAAAAACAAACTGTTGTAATGAAACAAAAAGATGAAGAATAGTGTTTCAAGGAAAACTGCCCTGGGATTTTCTTCAAGATACACTAAGACTGAAGGGTTTATGTGTCACTGTCTGGGTGTGTTTGTGTTTGGAGGTGGGGGGTCATCTGGCTTTGATTTCTTGGCTGCTGCCTTTGTGAGAGGCCGCAACTTAAACCCTTATTTAGATTTAGATTTTCAAACATTTGTTGTGTTATCCACGTCATTTACACTCATTCTCAGTAGACCTCCGACTCTGTCAGCTGTTTTTAGTTCAGCCATCTCCCTTGTGGTCTGTCTTACTAACATAAGACACGAGAAAATCACTAACGTTGTGGGAATTACCTCTTATTAGCGGGGAAAACATGATGATGACCGCGTTCATCTCGGGGGAAATGCGCGTGACGATAATTGTAATTAGGATTGCCATGATGACGACAGCATTTATGAGGAAGCATACAAACAGATTAGAAAGGATTAGGCTGAGAGAGGGAGTCCCCTCACACACACACATGCGTGCACACATACCTGGTTGGATTAAGAAATATTACAGACTCATACAGTCTTATAATTCCGGCTAATGCTTGCTAGGAAAACTGTAAGGGGGGGAAAACAAGGTGAATGACCTATCGAGATGCGTTTACGTATAGTGTTTTATTTTGGCAAAGAATAAGCTGTATTATAGAGATGAGCTGCAGAGTTCAAGTTCACACTAAACTCTGTTAATATAAATTGAACATTTGAGTTTTCTGTGGTTATTTCTGCTTTTCTCTTTTGTCTAGTTGTATTTGTGCGTTGTGTAAGACTTCCTTTCCAAACTGCATATCCAAGCTCTTTTATAACCAATGTTAGTGCATGTATTTTTGCATGTACTGGCATATTATGAATGCAATTGTACAGTGCTTCCTTACAGGAAATACACTCTCACTGGCAAAACCCTAACTGTTACACTTCTCATCCATCCGGTAAGACAGAATCTCACATTGCAGGGTGTACAATAACACTCTCTCAGCAGGACAGGAATGAACATGGACAATGACAGAACATTTGTGACAACACTGAATACCTACGCTTAGCACCCAAATAATTTGGTACATATAGCCCGTACTGCCCCCCTTTTACTTCCTGCACCACAGGGATTTTATTCTTTCCAGCAGCAGATTCATGCTGCAAATTTCATGTCCTCCAAAAAGTGGGTTGATATTAGGGGACTTGGTGGGTTGATCTGCGTGGCGCTGAAGTAAGCTAAGGTCGACCTCTTTTTCCTGCAAGATCTAAACATATGGAGTATGAAGGGGCCCTATGCATTTACATCAGCACCACCACCAATCTGTAATTTTGACACCCGACAGGATATATTCATGCTATTGCCACTAAATTCAGACCCTGGCATCTACGTCCTCAGACTAGGTGATTCACTCTTCAGTTGTTCCATTTTGATCATGTCCTTAATGTGCCCACTTTATCATCTTCCTATTCACTGAATTAGGAAAAGTTGCCCTGAAATGCTCTTCGGCACAGCACTGTTCCACTGTGTTATTTGCATACTTTATTTGCATATTTGCTAGACACCGTAGTGCAGCGAAATCCCAGGCGTGCAAATTTTCCTGGGATTGTGGAATAGAAACATGTGACAACAAAAATGTGACAAAATCTGTCAACTTTATACATCTTACAGTAGGTGTTCCAAGATTTATTATAGGTGAATAAGAACTGTTGATGCTTGACACTTGCGGCTGTCTTTGACTTCCACGTGCATTTTGCAAACAAAACACTGTTTAGTTTCAGGACTGTGACTGGCTGGCCACATCACCGCAAGACAACACAGAAGAAAAAATAAGGAAATGCTCCTATTTTACTCCAAGCAGTAACACAACTCAAAGCAGCTAAGCCTTTCAAGACAAAGCTGAGTTCCAGGTGTGCCATTTTTGAATTTGAAGTGGAAGTTAATAATAGTTGACACTTTGAATTGTAGTCCGCAGTTCGTTTCAGCCTGCACATTTTTACACATAGGGTCAACAGGTTCCTATCAACCCTTTCTGCTGTCTTGTTCTCCACTGTCTAGAGTTTAACATGTTTTGTGTGAATGGGGAGGTAAACGCCATAAACTGAGGACATAGTATGAATAGGACAGCCACCGTGACGGTAGTGTTCTCTGTGTGTGTTTTGAGGAACAGCTTAACCTGGATTACCTGCACTGCAGCGAGGGCACCCTTGGCGCTTACTGGCAGGGTATCCCTTTCTCTCTCTCTCTCTCTCACACCCCCACACATTGTACAGACATAGACGCACACTCTTCAAACTTCTCCATGTGGCCTCAGCTCTCACACACTCTCACCAGTGCGGTGATGTCATCAGGGTTTTAATGAGGGATTACTCTGACATCACTGGGACTGCTGCCAAGTTAAACCTATTAGCTTCACACATGTACTTGCGGTGCACTACAGCTAGAACTGTGTGTGTCCATGTGCAATATGCAAGAGCCTCTTGAGACAATTGTATAGTCCATGGGTGTCTGCATGTAGTTATCATCCATCCATTCATCTCATTCATCTCTCCTTTAATGTGTCCATAAAAAAAGTGTCTCAGTTTGCCGGCCAACACAATGTCTTGAATTTCCATAACTGAGTGCGTACCATGTGGTGTTGAGTTAAAAACAGATTCAAAGAGCATATCAGGACTGTTCTGCAGTCCTGATAATGAGAAGCAGTTAGACACCCATATCATGATATTATTGCTCAACATGTACTGCAAGTATACACACAAACTTGTGTACTCTTTATAGGCACACAATCACACACAGGCCCATGATGGGATACCCAAAATGACGTTTCATGTGTGAGGGTTTGTTGTTCTGTTCTATGCCCAACTTGGCAAAACAAATTTCATTGACAAAATGGCTTTTGAGATTAATGGCTAACATTGTGATCACTGTTGCTTTTTGTTGGTGTTTGAGCTATGTGTAGCTATGTTGACTGTTTCTGACAACACGTGGCATACCAAAATCTCAAAATCCCTGCTTACACATTAACCACAGCTAAATGACTGCAAGCTGCACTTGAAAAATAGTATTGCTTTTCATTGTGGGTGTATTGTGTATGTTTCAATTGGTTTAAGAATAATTAGTTTATTAAGATATACTTTGGCTTAATAATCTGACCTGTTGAGAATGAACAGAAGTATCTTTTCATTTTACATTTTACATTTGCTTTTGTAGATCTTGTCAAATGACATTGATAATACTGAAATAATTAGTCAATTAATCAAATTAATTAGTCTAGTTTTTTCAAAATGTGCTTATGCTGAACAGCAAATTAAGTCAGTCAGAGAGGTCTCAGACCTATTTTTAAACCCTGAGGCACAAGCCCTCAAGTCTGCATGGAATCCGCATTTGTGCCCATGAAGATAGGTCGTCGCGTCCAAGCTTTTCTGGTTTCCCAGGTTTCTGATGTGAATTAGATTCTGAGAGCTGTGCTGACACAAGCGTATCTTTGCCTCTGAGCCAGATTTCTTCATGCTGGTCTCAGTACATGGTTCTCACATTCATACTGACCAGCATCACTTCAGCCTTAACACATCACGACACACTCATGTTGTGTACGCAGCAAGATGCACACATACTTATAGTACACACATGCCACACATGCGCAGTAGGAGCTTGTTTGTCTTCAGCGGTCACGCTTCTTCAGACTTTTTTGTTTTACTTTGTGGGGCGCTTTCTGTTCTCCTTTGTGCTCTGGTGAGTCTGTGAGACAAACAATAGTTCAGCTAGCTTAAATCCTCTCCCCTGTGTGTGTGTGTGTGAGCGAGCTGGATGTATAAATAGAGCACAGGTAAGTCATGCATGGCTGCTGTGAAATATTAAGTGGCTGCTGTGAATAGCTAATTTCTCGGCATGAGCCACAGTCACATCCTACAATGAAGTGTTTGGGTTGATCATTATGAAGGTAAATGTTAACATGTTAATCTTTAAACCTCCAATAAAACAATCAGTGTTGATTGTATTGCTTCACTCCATCTTTCCATCCTTGACCCTCTGAGAAGCCCACTGTCATTCTCATTTTCTCATTACACAATCTGCCATCATGACCTTAGCAACTGAAGGCTGATTGGCTGATTGTCAGCCTTTTGAATTCTGCCAGGTCACCATGGCAACCACATAATAAACATGAATCTAGCAGGGGACTGTAAAGACAGGCAGGAAGTGTGAGTCCAGCTGAAGGAATTGCTCCTTGACTCACGTAATAACTATTTTCAAGCAGCATGACTGGCTGAGAGCTGTTCTATTCACGCAACATGAATGTGCCACATGAATCTTTATTACCATTCTATTATTGTCTCAAAATCACATTACCTTTGTAGATTATACAAATGAAACAAATATCCAATCACTGTAATCAATTTCAGTTTTCTTGCAATGGCAGAGCAGATGCAGTTGCCATGGCACTAAGCTGCAACAGTAGCTTTATGCCACAGTGACACTTTAGTTTTCATCATGCTGTATCACACTGTTGCTTTCTTATTCAATCAAATTTGCTCACATGGGTCTGCTTCCTTGATGGACAAATCAACTGTTGAACCTGGCAGATGGGTAGAAAGCAAATCCCTCCCCTCCCTGTCACTTTCTGTGTTTGACTCTGGACAAAGCTTTGCAACAGAGGGCCAACTGAATAAGCAGCCATTGTCCTTCCTGTATCTCTTAATTCCTCACAGTCCATCTTAATATATGTCTTTGGAGGGAAATAGCGTAAAAGCTGTTACTGCTGTTATGCATGGATGCATACATCTACTATAGATATAAGATTATCTTAGTCTCATTGTATCATCCTATCTGCTGCCCCTTTCTCATTACATTAAAGAAACCTTACAGTGTGTGTAGAAGCACAGGAGAGAACAGTACTTCTGTTGTGACCCAAAGTACCAGTGCAGCAACGCCCAGTCTCTACTATGCTGTGGAGGCAAAGCTCAAATTAAAACCCTGGAGCTCTGGTCAGATTTATGCCCGTCTTTACTTATTCTTTGATCAAATAGTTCCTAGTTTAAATAAAGATTTAAAATCTGTATCCTTTACTGCATGGAGCTCATTGGAATAATTTTGTACACTATACAATATTATGAGGCCATGGATTGCTGTGGTCCTAAAAACCGAGACTGTGATCCACCATGACTGAATGAATGTAACTGATGAGGAACCAATGAATCTTATATACATATTGACAAAGACACTGTGTTTAATGTGGGCCAGTCACGTCCTAGACATCACCCAATCCGATGAATTGAATTGAAGCAACCCTAGTTCAGTCAGCATCTAACTTTTGAAACTGTGTTTTCTAAAATAGAAAAATAAGTTTGGAGAAAAACATGTACTAAGGTATCGAAAAATGTGTCGTTACAGAATCTGTTCCAAAACTTTGGAACCATTCTACTGGTTTCTCGTATGTCTTTACTTCAAATTACCTAACACTCCTGTTTACATCCTCCCTCTCCCTCTGTGCCAGGCCCAGTCTGTCAGGCTACATCGTCTCTAAGCCCCTAACGAGGTTGCTGACCCTGCCAGTCATGAGAGGAGCGCGCCTCACAAAGCCCTCCCTGTCTTTCTGGCACACAGCCAGTCAATTAGCTGTTTATGCACTTTTGTACTTAACCTGTAGAGTCTGCATCCCTGCCGGCTAATTTCTCACTGAGCTTTTTAGTTTATTTTTGCTAATTTCTCGCTATTAAATTTTCTGTTAGTGTCATTATCGTGGCTTGAATCACAATATATTCCCAGTACCTAAATATGATTTAGGTTTTAAAATAAGATTTGCAGTATGTCATTGAAAATAAGAAAATACTTGATCAGTATTACATCTAGTTACACATTAGCGTTTGAAACGGTGACGCTGCTTTTATGTACACATTTCAACGTTCAGATACAGTGGTTCTGGTTTTATGGCTTTGAGCCTCAGGGAGACTGAGTGACGACAGTCGCACCATCAGCTTGCACTCTGTCACAGCTCGTCGCTGGGACTGACAGTGTGTGGCCGACTCAACAGCTAGGCAGACATATGCTTGTGTTACAGGTTGCGTGTTTGTGAGAGGGAGTAAGTGAAGTAGAGATGTGCGTTGCGTTGTTGTATTGATCTGTGTGCATTTTAACTGCCTGTACATGTGTGTGTTCTTATAGTACTTGCACTGTGTGTCTGTCTATGTGTGTGTGAGTGTGCTCATGTGGGGATGTTCAGATGTTCAGTACGAGTGTAAAAGCCTGTTGTGTCTGTCGTTGCGTCTGTGACTTTGACAGCCTCCTCGTCCACCCAGGAGCTGTCACATGCTGGCTGCTTCTGTCAGTGCTGAGCAGAAGCCGTAGCTCCGCAGAGATTCACGGCTCTGTGTGTTTCCACTGCTGATAGTTGTGCTCTTGCATTTTCCCTGCAGAGCAGACTGCACCCTGCTGGCTGCGGAGAGGATTGATTTTATATTTTATCTTGGTCATGGTGAGGTTTATTAAAATGTTACTACATGATAACAAATGACAGTAACCTCATTTTAAAGACCATAAATCTCCATGTCCCCATAACACCTCATCTACCAACACAGCTGTATGCTTCGTTTTCAAAAATGAATGTAATGCATACAGTATATCTGCTCTACTAATTCGTGCAAATGTGTTGGCTCAAATTGCTGTTACTGCTGTGCCTTTGAAAGGTATTTCTCAAGATACAAGATTTTGCACTGTTGCTTCTGGATTGTTTATTGTGATACTCTGCTCCCCCCTAGTGGTGGAAACGAACTACTACCAAAGTTGGGGAGTGAGATGGGGCTTGGGGCTGTTGCACTTAATTTGGTTACATCCAATTCCACTAAATACAATTTGCCCTGACATCATCTTGTTCTTGGTTTTATCAGTATTTCAAAATATTATTTTTTTAACCTGAAATAGTGCAGTTTGTAGAATATTCATGCCTGATTTCCTGTATCCCACCGTTCACTTTTATGCTAATCTGCAGTTAGTTTGTCATGGAAATTCTATGATATTTTAGCTATATGAAGCAAATTTCTTCATTCTTCAATGGTTTCTGTTTTTTACTGATATTACTAATATTCCCTACAGAACAAAGATAAAAACACTTTTAAAAGTATATGGACAGGTTTATTTGGTCACAAATAAATGTCACACACACACTCCTAACCAACAATCTTGGGGATAACCCAGTGTACAATAATCGAGGATTCTGGCATGATTTTTACCAACTGGCAGTGTGCATGGAGAAGGAGGCAATATGGAAGATACAAACTCCAGCATCAACTGCAGCGGGAGCAACTTTTTTGTTACAGCTGATGTGTTTCAGTTTAAATATGGACTTCTGATGGCCATCATGTCATTGTCATCTTAGTTTTCCTCTTTACTGTACTCTAATCATCATACTACTCTCATCCATAATGAAGCTTTAACTGTAAGTAGAATGGCATCGTTCTACCTCTGCACTTTGCTCCTCCCTCTCCTACATTTCTCTCTCGCTCTCGCTCTCTCTCTCTCTCTCTCTCTCTCTCTCTCTCTCTCTCCATCTCTCGCTGTCTTTTTCCATTCAAGTCACACCCATGCTGAGCCCTCTCCTCTCCTCTCACACACCCCTATCTCCTTCCCCCAGAGATAGCTTTATCAGGCTTGTCACTCAATCTATTCTTCCTCTTTCTCTCTCTTCATCTGTCTTGACACAAGTGTGTGTGTGTGTGTGTGTGTGTGTGTCCGTGTGTGTGTGTGTCACTGTGTGGCAGTGGAAAGAGCCCCACCAAAATGAGTTTGCCTGTCAACTCAGATTATCTATCTTTGGAGAGGATAGCCCGCTACCGCCACGCCTGCTCCAACGGCTCACCCTACGCCACAAACAAGCCCATCGACATCAAACCTCGTGGCAGGAGAGGGTACGATTGCGCTCTGGGACTGAAACTGTTTGTGGGAGGGAAGGGGGAGAGCGTGTCGATGATGGAACCGTAACCTAAACTTAATGTCTTGTATTGAGGTTTTGTAGGATCTGTGTTCACATGGAACTATTTTGTATTATCTGGACCCTTTAAACTGTTAGAAATTAAGTGTTGTTACTTAAAGTCAGCTTCTACTTGTGATGCTCTTTCTTCATAGTTACCATCCAACCTTTGCTTGCATGTGAAAAGTTGAGATGGAGTAAATTAGAGAGCGTGCAGTAGTAAGACAACTCAGGCGGAAATCTCGGTGAAACTGAACATCATTGGATTTTAAAATCTCTCTTTCTTAATGCTCTTTGTGTGAAAAGTGCGACTATGTAATGTGTGTAGTGTGTGGATTTATGTGTTTATGTGACTTACATGAATGTACACAAAGTGTGTGTGTGCTCTCTTATCAGAACATTAGCTGATTAATAGCTCCACATGGACAACACAGAACTAGAACTGTGTTCACAACCGCGCAATGTGTAAATGGTCGTTTCCTGGTGGCTGGTTGTGTTGTTAGAGCTCTGCCGAAGCTGTAGTTCTGCTGTTTACTCTGCTAAACCTATAGTGTCGTCCTGAAGTGTGTGTAATTGCGTGTATGCGCATGCTTCTCTGTGTTCCACGAGAAGCAGCTATTCTGCTTTTACAAAACATGGCTGAGAGCAAAGTAAATGATAAATAAGCAGGTTTTATTCAGGCATCATCTAAAAGCATCAAGGTTTTCAGGAAGACTGGTACGTTCACTAACCAGAGCAGAGTGTAAGCTAATCATCAGAGCACTTTCTTTCCATTAAAGCTCACACAGACAATTTTAAGTCCTTGTTAGACCCATTTTCATACTGCATTTCTCTGACTAATATGATCCCAGCGACCCCAGCCAAAATTAAGATGCGCTATCATCTGATGTGCTTGTCTGTTTTATTTGTGTGTGTTTCTGGGAGTGTGTATGCATAAACATGAAGTTAAATGTATGTGTATGTGTGGTTGTGCCTCTATAGAATTTGGATATGAAGCAACGGTGAAGGCTGGTGTAGACATATAGATATGGATGGAGCCTTGACAATACTGTGGACAAGCCATCTGTGCTCACTGCCTGCTCCTTAGTTAAGTGCTATTTATATCAGGAGTTACTAAGTGTGTTTATCTGCACTATATACTGAACTTGGTTCATTGAAGGGGTCTTTTTTTTTTTTTTTAAACAAAATCAATAATTTTGTCAGTTGCTGTGGTCACTTAATCTATGAAACTGTTTTTTATGACAAGAAGTATATTCATTTTACCACTAGGCAGCAGTGGTGTCTCTCTGAATTCCATAGAATGCGTCTGAGTGTGTCACACTCTCATTAAGGGTTTTAATAAGTCACCAATGCAGCCTCTATTTTGCCTAAAAACAGACAAAATATTAATTAATTTAATTCATTCATTCAATTATTTATTTGGTTTCATTGGCTCTGAAAATGTAGATTTTCTTTCCAAGATTTAAAACCGAAAATCATTAGAAATCATTAGAAAAGCAATGAAGATGGTAATGGACTGTGAATTTTAAACTTTCACTTGCATTCAGACTGCCTTGAGTTATACCTGCACTTTATATAAATACTCTGTATAAATATAAGCGTTGAAAAAATTACGTTATTGAATATTAAATGTGACATATACAGTATAAGGTTAATGGGACGCAACGTTTGCTACTGCATAATAGTGAGACATTTATAAACAAGATCATTGCAACTTTAGCATTAGATTGTTATTGGGTTTTTTTAATAAGACACATTATCAACTCTAAGAGAAAAAAATGATTTCTGTCGATTTAAAAAAAAAACAAAAACAAACAAACAAGCATTTTATTTTAGGCTGAGGTATTGTTCTTATGGTAAATGGACTGCATTTATATAGCGCTTTACAATATTATAATAATAATAATATAATATTACTCATTTACCCATTCACGCTCACATTCACACACCGATGGCGGCGGAGCTGCCATGCAAGGCGCTGGCTTGCACATCGGGAGCAACTCAGGGTTCAGTGTCTTGCTCAAGGACACTTCGACACATTCGGGAACGAACCGCCGACCACCAAGCCACAGCCGCCCTTATATGGCATATTGTTGAGCTTCTCAAGTCAATCGGATTCTGATTTTGGGGGCAAAGTTACATTCTTTCTTTCTGCAAATTTAACACCTGTTGACCAGGAGTAGGTTCATTCTTTTAGTTTGTGTCTTACACCTCTGCTTCCCGGGGACTTACTTGTGTGAGTGTGTGTTTATGTGAATGGATGCATGTACTTGTGGGGTACATTCTTTTTCACAAGAGACAGAGAGAGGATAACAAGAACTGATAGTGTGACTCTCATGCTGTAGGTTATATATCGGTTATGGTCAAGAGAGCCAGTTTCTTACGGATTAAGAACCAAATTTCTGAACTCTTATTGAAATTATGTGAGGTGCTGATTGTTTCTATGTAAACAACAACTCAACTGTGTAAAATAATGTCTTCTAAATGTGTTTAGTTTCTTAAATATTGAACTCAGTAGCGTGTCATGGGGTAAGAATGTTTGCATAGTTCCTGTCTTCATGTTGTCTGGCAGAGGGAAGACTGCTGGATTCCCCTGTTTTCTAAAGGAAACTGTTTTCTTTTGTTGTTCTTTCCTTGAGCACATGGAATGTGCAGACCGTGGTAATAAGATTAGTTTCACCAAGCTATAAACTACATCATTCTGCCATGCTACATAGAGAGCATTAGATGTGCCTATTCAACTTACTGTAACTCACTTCAAGTGCGCCACATATGGTCACATTTCTAGCTGTATAACAACGTAAAACATACCAACCACCAACATGATTACACAGCAATGTGATCTCTCATGCACTTTTAGATTAGTAGTGCAGGGCCTAGTCACTTTGCACATTAAAGTATTTATTTGGGGTTAACTTGATGCGTTATTATTTGCTAGGAGGTGTCTGCATGTATGGTTTCGTGCGTATGCGTTTGCTCATGTGTCATTTGTGCACGTTTCTGCAGGTCTGCCTCCTTTCTTCCGTGACATCTACGTAATTTGCTCTGAAGCATGAAGTGGATGACCATAGTATTACCATTTTCTGGGTGCAATGAGCAATTTATTCTTCCCTCATGAGAGCTGAAAATGAATGCATGTTCTTTTCTGATGCTTTCTGTCTCTTGAACCCATACCGCTCAGTCTCCCTTACATACAGTATACGGCTGGTCGCACTGTTGATGACATGTAAATATTCTCACTGCTTTCAAGATGAGAGGGCTGGGATAATGTGTATGCAGATGCTTCTGTGTTTCTTGTTACATGTGTTGTGTTTTTTCTGATGTTTGTTGCTCTTGGTTTGAAGTTTTTACTTCTTGGAGCTACAACTGGGGATGCAGCAATTGTAACTGTGTTTGCTGATTTAGAGCTGTGTTTTCCGCTCATTCCCAATAGATAACTGCAACAGTGAGAATTACATAAAATTCAGAGATAAGTGGAATCTGCAGTGCTAGTGCAGGATATCGAGATGCAGGATAATGCTTGAAAGCGGGCAATAAAGGCACTACTTTAATCGAGCTTTGACAAAGAATCCTTAAATTTGTCTGTGCGTGCATGTGAATGTTTATGTTGTACACTAGGCTGTAATGGCGCATGCATACTATCTCTTTTTGTCTGTTTTATTTGTCTCATTTCCTTTGTGATCCTCCAACATACTACAAGCTACATACGACACACACAGAGTGCATACAAAGGTGGAGCAGCTTGCTTGACTTTACTCATTCATGTGTGATTGACATGCCAGACAGTTGACACATAACTCCCCACTAAAACTTATTTCATAGATAGTAATGCACCAATTCCATTTTATAGCCAGCAAGACACTGCTGATGTTTTCTTATGTGAAAATAAGCACATTACAACCAAATTAACCTACTCAGTCTTAGGTATAATAAGAAGTAAAACAAAACCATTCTGTTAAGGTGGAATATAATAGTACTCAGGACTGCATGCAGTAAATATAAGGGGCTACTTTGAGGCTGCTGGGGAAAGATATGCATTGTACCTGAATGTTACTGGGAGTTACTGGGATCTCTTCTATGTTTTAAAGGCTGGTTTTGCAAATGGTAAAAATGTAGGGCTGGCACAAAGTGGCCTTCAAAAGGATGTCAGACTTTATGACACATTTTAGCCATACTGGCTTTCTTCAGCGGTTTAACACTACAGAAAACGTGTGTACTCTCAAACACGTCTGTTGGTGCGTAGAATTTGTAAATTGAAAATTAAAGTATTTGTACATAAATTATACAAATATGCATTCTGAGCAAATTAGAAATTCAAATGATATACCACTATAACTGACAAAATTAAATGAAAACTATTTTGGCAATTTGAAAATAGGGCTGCTTGTCTTCAGTAAGCTGACAGTTTATTCATCATTGGACTATGGATAAATCATTAGATATCATGTTTCAGTATTACAATTTTCTACGATTAATAGGAATATTAATTTTGTCCTTATTTCCTTTCACATATCTCCCACACATTTTATTCTCAATTTGAATAAGGCAACCATGTGCCAATACATTCTAAACCCTTATTTACTGTAGTTCTACCTCTTGCCAAAAAAGCATGAGCTTTTCTGTAAATCCTTTGTTGTCTGAATGTAATGCTTCTCTTATTGGAGTGGTGAAACTCATCCAATGCTAGCTTTGCACACTCTCTCCAGATCATTGGCATGCTTTAGCTGTTGGTTTTAGGTTACTGTGGCAGCCGAGTGATTGACACTTGAGACGATTGCTAGGATTGCTGCAAGATACAAGTCCCGCCCTTCAAGGAATTACTACTACCAAAACAACCCCTCCCACTCCAGACAAACCCAAGCTGCTGCTCAGGGAAACAGAGAGTCAGAGAGAGAGAGTAGGAGTACCATGTAATTCTAAGACAGGGACACTGTCGTAAGAAAGAGAGCAAGAGAGACAGGGGTAAGGAGGGAGGGAAAAAAGAACGTGGGAGGAAGAGGAGATCTTATTTTCACCAGTCAGCAAAAAAACCAAAAGGGGACGATTTGAAAGTGAGAAGAAGAGTGAGAGAGTAACAGTGAGTGCATGGCTGGATTAGGAAGGAGGAAGATTACACGCTGATCTGGCAAGAAAGATAAGTTTAAGTGAGTGACGGAGAGAGAGAGAGGGAGAGGAAGTGTAAAGAACCACCTATTGTCAAACAATCAAAAGCTTGAGGAGGAACAGCAGCGGTGTTGAATATTCTTGGACGGAGGGTTTGATCTAACCGAACTCAAGTTTGGTCTCAAGCAGCTCGGCAGACCTGGCCACTCCACCGAACGAACGCTGAGGGAAGGGAGCTCCCACTGGATCACTTCAGACCAGTGAGGACTGTGGTTAGACCACAGCGGAGGGCTGCTCTGAGGGCTCCAGGTGCCCCAGAGTGTGTGTGTGGCTTTATGTGTGTGTGTTTGCAGATGTGATGTGAGTGAATGTGGAAGCAAAAGCCAGACCATGAGTATCATTCTTAAGCCACGGTCGCGCTCTACAAGCTCACTGAAGAACACGGAGGCGATATGGTAAATAGACGGAGAACTTTGTCCTTTTGGCAACATCCATGTTAATCCTGTTGTGTGTGTGTGTGTTGTTCCATTGTTCTCCATCCGCCTGTTTATTGCACTCTGAAATACTTTTCATCTGCCTCACTGGCCTCGTCCTTCCTTTTCGTCTTTTGTCCCTGTTGGTTTGCTGTGCTTTTTGTTTGTGGATCTTTCATCTATCGTCTGAAAGCATCACTCTTCTTCTTCTCTGCCTCTTCCTTGGTCTGCTGCAAAAACTTTCTGTACCCGTCTGACATGACGTATTTGTGGTCAGATTAGAGTAGCTCTGTCCTGAACTCCACTGTATTTTGTGCTTTATCAGACTGACTCAATAACGATGTGACACTTGCTGTAGTTGTCATGACCCTGGTGTCTTACCCTCAATGTGCTTTTGTTAAAACAGTCTGTTCAGCCAGTCAAATCATCTAAAACACAAGGTTGTAAAAGAGCAAAGGCATCATTCATTGAGGAATGTGTTGTGTCACTCCATACATTCACCTGTCTGCACATGGCTCCAGATAAATGCAGGAAGAAGAGAGTAGTGCCAGGAGCACAAATCGTGCTGCCCTCCCCTTCTCGTCTCCTTCCCCCCTCCTGTTTCAACTTGTCCTTGTCTGTCAGTACTCATTTCCAACTAAGAAACTGCCCTGTAGCTTTAACATTGGAAGATAATATTCACAGTTTTTCCATTGTGATACTCTGAGGCAGAGCTGTAAATGAATGAGAAAAACCCTGTACAAATACACAGTGTTCGTTGGGTGGTGGTTGCCCAGCAGCATTTGTTTGAAACACTGTCGGACCTCCCTGCGGGGTTAACCGTGTTCTCACATTGTCAGTTTATTAATCTGTTCTACAACCTCGCCAGCAGTAAATGACGCGTGTGTAAAATGAAGACATATTAATTAGGTCTTTGAGGGTAGTAGTGCAGATCACAGACAGTACTTGACGTTGTTGGATGCAGAGAGGGTGTAAAAACCATAGTGTAGCTACACATAAACCTGATATTAGTGTTAGAGCTGACTGCAGAATGTAGCATTTTTTTCTCATGTTAAAAGCTGAGAATCTGGCAGTTTTGGGTTTGTGTGAGCCATCTTCTTGAATGGCTACCAAAACCAGTACTCAGCTGGACAAAGCATACCGCCTCCTCCATCTGTCATGCCCTCCTCTTTTCTGTTTTATCAAGGCATCTTTCACAAATTCTCATCATTGCTTTGTCTTTCTTAATTGTTATCACAGTGCTTACAAGATATACAGTAGATTTGTGACTGAGTATCACCTAAAAACACCTGAATTGTCAGCGATGATTCGGCTATTTGTGTTTGTTTGTGCAATGTATGCATGTATGATGCAGAAAGAGGGATGACTGTTATCTCTCCAAGTCGGCTAATTTAAAGTACATTAAACACACAAATTAAGTATCGATGTGTTTCTTAGCTGTATGTTTGTGGTAGAGTATGTGTCTTTGTGTGCTTGCATGAGTTCTTGTGTACTGTATTTACATTTCCCTATGGGAATACGTGTGCGTATTTAAGTTGTAGCGCTTCTTCCCCACTTTAAAACACAGTGATATTATTATTATTATGTTATATGCTGAGAAGTGGATAATGTGTGACTTTGAACTTGAGCCTTTGTCAGTCCCCAGTTGGGCATCCCACGCAGGCTGTAAATGTTGGAGGTTATCTGGCCTCTCATACAGTAGGGCCTGACAACGTAGAAGTTATCTAACATATTTTTGCAGCTTTTACCTTTTATAATGCTGACCCAAGATGATGAATAAGACTGAAAATAGGTTCATAACTAAGTGGACCTCTATGTATATAGGACCAGAACAAATGCTTTTCTTTGCACCATGTGACCTGACATGGTGCCGCATTGCCATGGTGACCTCTTTGTATGTCTCTCATGATTGACTGAGTTTTTTGAATGGCGTAGTGACTGTGAGCACTACTGCAGTGTCACGATGAAAGAGAAGGACTCACTTTGCTTATACCTGACAGGGCAAGAAAAACCAGAAGGGGAGAGAGAGAAAGCGAGAGAGTGCAAACCTTCTTACGGATCTTTTTTGACAGACAAACCAAAAGTCCTGTACTGTATGTTAATGAGAAGCTGCTCTTTAAATAAAATAATAATAATAAAAAATGTTGTCAGCTTTAAAATTTGCTAGCCAATGTGGCATAATCCTTATCAATGTATCTGCCAAAGACCAATTTTGCCTGCATTTGCCACCTGGTGGGTGTTAATTTCAATTTGTGCATGTGTGTGTGTTTGCATGGTTGCTTCCGCTCATGTGTGAATGTGTGACTAAGAAGGGATGTGTATGAGTATTGGCCAGATAGAGAAAACGTGTCTTGGTTATCAGTGCATGGTCACTTACCTGCTGGCCTGACCGCCCTGTAGGTGTTGGCCTCTTCACAATTAGTTTGTGTTATGTCTGTCCCATGGCTTACCATACAAGACAGTGAAGACAGTGCTGAGAATTAGAGGTTTATGAACAATAACGTGGGAGCAATTTGGCTGGAGTATTTTTAGCTGCTTTGCCTATGTGCTGCAACATTAGGTTCACTATTGTATGTGAAAGCATAGGCAAAAAAAAAGATGGTCACATATACATGATGCTAAACAGAATTTTAATTTTAGGGTCTTTTGACTATCCCTTTACTTATTCTAAGGCACATTTCACCGACTATAGAGCTGGTCTATCTCTAATATTTCACTGATATTAATATTTTGTTAGTGATATTGTAGCAACTTAAATGTCACCTTCTCATGATCTTTAACCTGTCAACATGTTCTGCCGGCGGTACGTTGGGGGGGGTTACAGGTAAAGACGTGAAATGCAAAAACTCAGGAAAAACAAAAGCTAAACATGTCACATATAACCATGCATATACTCCACATGGTTCAAGAACAGTATGCAATTTATTTTGGGTATGCCTTTTTTCAAGCGTTTTAGGCAAAACTGACAGGAATGCTAAGGGTTTTAGGCTGGATGACAGTGCTTTAGATCATTGAATAACTGATCAGAGAATATGTAAAGAAGTCCAGGAATCTGAGAAAAGCATTCGATACCAACATACAGCCATTCTACAGACACATTTTGTCAGTACTAAAAAGTTTCTGAAGTTAAATACCTAGCTGACTAATCTGACTGTTTTTGCAGAGTGGAATGAACAGATGCCACTACATGCATGTTCATCATATGTACATAATATAATAAAAACATTAGGTCCAAACAGTATTATATATGCGTATATAACCCATTCATTAAAAAAAATTACCCAACAACATGGTTAAGTTCCAACATTCTAAGGCAAGTCTATAAGACACATTAGGGAAGGGGAATATTTCAAAATAAAACAAGAAATAACAGGGATCACATGGATGAGGCCAAGATGGCAGCTTAGCGAGGAGGCTCCGTGCAACCGAGCAGGATTTAATTCAAAGCCCCTAATATATATTACTACATTTTTTTAACAGAACATCGGCGTTGATATGTCAAAAGGTGAAATGCCATCATTGTCTCAATTTGCTCCTATTTGGGGTAATGAACAGTTTACATCTGGTAAAAAGGATGGAGGATTTAGGTCATGGAATATACAAGGTGTTTAATAAGGGAAAATGAGGGATCTTTATGTAGATCGAGTTTTGCTCTCTTTTGTCCAATATTCTATATTCTATAAATATCTACAGTTAAAAAGCTATATGTCTTCAAAATATGGACAGATAATGTGTATACCACATTTATCAAAACTTGAGGAAATTACACATAAATTCAGATTGGAAGGGCCATATGTCTAAATATTACAGCTTGTTGGTTACATATAGCACTTCAGCAACACTGGATAAATTAAATGCTTGGAAAGAGGATATATGATAAGATATTGACGAGATACAGTATAGTGCTGAAATATTGCTTGTTTAAAAGCGCAACAATAGACAATGAACACAAGATTTGAATTACTTCAATACAAGTGATAAATGAGACTGTACATAACTCAAACTTTATCATATGTCTGCTAATATTCCAGATGTTTGCAACAAATGTTTGGACGAGAGAGCTACACTAATTCACTGTCTATGGGAATGTCCAAAGATTCAAATCTTTTGGAAGGATGTTGTAAAATGTTTTTCAGAGATCTTCAATAGCAAAGACCCTTTAAATGTCAAACTGTCTGCTTGGAATATATCCCAAGGACTTTATACAAACAGACTAAACTTTTGGAATTTGGACTTCTTCAGGCCAGGAGAGCCATTTCCTTGTGTTGGAAGAGTATGGACACTCCATCATTGAAAATGTGGATAAGGGAGCTTTCGTACTGTGTCGGTCTGGAAAGACTAACTTACATTGATAAGGGCAAGCTGAATGATTTTGTTCAGTCTGGGAACCATGCATGGAACCATGGATGAATATCATGAAGGATGGAAATGTAAGCTTTACCTGAAAAGGAAATTGTAGGATTATATCTAGTTTTATTTGTATCCTATCTGATATATTGGTACAAGTTGAGTGTATGTGTATGTGGGCGTGTATGTTTGTGTAATGTATGTATGCCTGGTCTTAAATTGTCGTATTGTTACTATATGCTTTTGGGATGTATTGTGATGCGAAGTTATAATACAAAAAAATTACAAACACATTTGGGGAGACAGGAAATAACTATAAACCATGACAGTCCATCCCTGGCCAAGATCATTGAGTTATGTCCGAATTTTACTTGGATCTTTAGAGTATGAGGACATAATAGTACATGTCTTTCATCACATCAATATATTGATGTGAAAAACTGGTAATATATGTGGTGGTTTTAATATATTTGACCTGACAAACTTTGCTTAGTAAGTCAACATGAAAGAGAACACATTCTAGTCTCTGGTGGGATTCATTGTTTTCTTTGGAAAGCACATTGAGAGTCAGAATATGTCACATTCCCTAAATATAAATACTACTGGTCTACTTTTCTCTAATCGGTTTTCCAACTGTTGTTTAATGTTTAAAGTGAGCAGAGATATAAACATGTAAAGCAGAGGTGCTGTGTAGCTTTTCCATTATGTGGAATGTGTCTGAATCTTAGGTGTCACCTGTGCCTACTCTCTCGTCTGTGTGTGTCACCTTTGGTCTCTATATTCTTTACCTCTGTCATGGGTTGCTGTTTTGCACTTGGTCAAGGTTACCCCACACAAGTTCAGGATCACGCACCGACACTCCCGCATGCATGCAGGGGAACACACTCCTCACAATCCTCATAAGTACAGACACTTGAATGCTCACACATACACAGTCACAGCTCTGACATGTCTCTCCTTGTCCTTCCTCCACTGCCTGCTCCCCTCTTTGTCCTCACAGCTTTCTAAAATAAAGCGAGTGTCGTCTTCCCTGTGTCTGCTTCAACACGCAGTGCTGTTCTGATCAACACTACTCCACACTTTCCATACACATCTGTAACTGCAGGTTTTGCCCAATTTATATAATAATTTCCAGACTTGCGTCCTAGTTTTAGTGAAACAGAACATTTTTTAAATTTTTTTAGATCTTCTATAGAAACATTTGTTGCTGGTTGTACCTGTTTGCACTTTGGGAGAAGACAAAAATATCAACTTTGTATTATATATTGTCTCTTGCAATGTTGGGCATTTTCTGGCACACCATTTGTGAATGATTCTTGGAAAACAGAGCTTCACTATCCTCCCCACAGCGGATTATTTATCAAAGACACTTATATCCTGACCTCTTTTGCCAGTATGTCTCCTCACAGCGCTGTCGCGTCAACTCCTCTGGTGTTTATAATTGATCAAGTGACCCAGGGCTAAAAACGAATGAGTCATTGATCTATGCCATTTAGTTTGTGTGTGTGTGTGTGTGTGTGTGTGTGTGTGTGTGTGTGTGTGTGAAAGACAGAGGGAGGGGGGGACGGAGAAGGAGAGATAAGATGGAGACAAGAATGATGGAGAGCCAAAGGCAGAGAGATTGACAAAAGAGCTGTGCAGTGTCCTTAGGCATGTATGTGACCCAACAGCGTCCTACAGTATAAAGTCACAACAGCTACTACTCATCTATCTCAGTGCCCTTACAACTACTGTACATTACTTGTGTTTCAACCTAGCAATTCTCTATTATAGTGCAGCTGAAAGGTTTTCTAGCAACAAACTATGCCTATTTTTTCTTTTTTTTCCTGCAACCTAAACTCAAGCATGAAACTCTACTCCTGTGGGAAACGCTGTCGCTACAGGTCGTCGTCTTGTCTACTGCAGTTGTGGGCTGCTAAATTACTTAACCACAGAATCCTATTTGGGGTATTGTAATACTTTTGTCTTAGTTTATCGGCCTTGTTTTAACGTTCCAGGTAACAATCTTTAGACATCTGACTGATATTGGGCTTTGATTACAACAAATATTGGCTATCAGCCTCTCCAGCCCTCCAGCATGCTATTTTCTGCCTAGTCTACAAACAAAAAATGTTGCACAGATTATTCATAAATGTATGCTTTAAACACTGAATACGTCATTTTCAGAAATGTAATGATTAGCATTATCCCGCTAATAGCCATCTTGGTGCGAGCTACATATGTTTATGTAGTATTTATGGTTTGATTTTATATTATACCATTGTAATAAGCTAAATCTTACTGTATCTATAATTTCATGCTTTAGTCTCTCTTGCTCTCCATAGATTTTGATGCCAATGTTGATACAGTGACTAATCTGAGTTTAAACAAAACTGCTTTAGCTTGTTTTGTTAGTGGAAGTGACAGCTCTTTTGGTAGAATATGTGCAATTTGCCAGACATTCCCACTGTGATGCCACTGCTGGTGCAATACCTACGTAAATTTCTTGCGAAGGTCTTTTCTGTCATTCCCATAGAGGGCGTGTCTGTGGAGTCACGCTGTATACACACACACACACACACACTCTCTGAGAGTGGAGTTACGTGTCAGAGGTTTGGCTGAGAATCTGTGTAGGCTGTGACGTCAGATGTGATAATGAATCAGTGGTTAAACATATGCTGTTTGTTTGTTTTGGCATTTTCTCTATCTCTCTAACTATCAACTTTGTCTCTGTCTCGTTCACAAACATGATACACGCCCAAACACACATCACACCGAACATCTGGAAAATGGAATGACCTGTGCCTGGAATGACAATGTATAAGTCACTTGTGGGAGTCTGTGGTTTCACACTCTGTAAAGTAAACAGCTGGATCACTTAATGTTATCACATTAAGGGTGTGAATTGGGGGTTGTGTGTGTGTGTGTGTGTATGTGTATAGGTAATACTGTTTAAATTGACATGCTTCTGATCTAATACCAAATGTAGAAAGACAGAGTGAGAGGATTCAGGGACAGAGATTGGGGTGATGTGTGTAAGATGAGACAAACACAACTGTGGAAAAAAAGAGTTGCTGGAGTCATTACAAATCACATATTACTTTGTGTGTGTGTGTGTCTGTGTTTCTAAGGGCTAGTTAGAGACAGGGACGAGAACAATACATTTGCCCTTTCCTTAGTCATCAGGCAGATCTCCAAACTATCCTATTCCACAACCTAAGCTCACATTCACTTAGATGCCGCTTCTCAAAAAGTTCACAGAGAGATAGCACAGTGCTTAACTATTTAGTTGTTGTGGAAAATATGCCTGGCATGTCCTGTGTGTCGTTGTGGCTATGTCGAGCGTGTTCAGATACACCAGGATGACCTTTTGTTTCTGAAGTGAAAATTATAATGACTTCTTCCTCTTAAAATCTCTCTCACAAAACATTCACAAATGGTAAGTACAATCCCCTGTGTTCACAACCTACAAACCAAACTTGATTAACAATTCAAAGTGAAAATAACTTGCACCTGTTAGGTCAGTGAGTCAACTGTTGTTAAAGATTTTAAATACCATGAAGAAAACAAAGCTCAAGATGGAAAACAAGGCTAATGATAGCAATGTTGGTTATCTCTCCTAGTGTAATGACAAGAAAGGTTATGGTTATTAGTTATTTTTAGCCCAGCAGTGGAATGTGCTTTCTAGACCATGCAAATACCCATGTATTGTATATACACTCGCACTGTTCACTCTGTTCTTAGGACATCTCCTGCTCTTCCACATGCATATGCATGCATAAACATAGCAGTAGGGAAACGCTAACATGAGCAGGGTGTCCCTTACTGGCTTAGTCATAGATGATATTGGATTAAATGTGTAGCTGTTTCCATAGTGAGGATGATGATGACAAAGGGGACGTCATCCCCATGCGTATTATGTTTCGCGCCTAGGGGAATCCCCCTGACCTTAGCATCCACATCAGATGGGATTATGGGATTGCTTGATAGCCTTAGTGATGAGGCAGATATCCCTGGTGACAGGCGTCATCACCTGGGCGAACAATCACCTAGGAGACTAAGGAGCTCATCATGACATCCCAGTGGGATATACTGTCACTGGTTTAGAAACGCCTTTCAACTGTAAGTAGTGTAGAGCCTAGTATAGCACGTCATGTACAGTGTAGGCATGTGAAGTTATGCTTTGAGTTTCACAGCTCATAACCATGGAGCCAATTTATAGCAATGTATGAAAATGCATGGCAGAGCCTATGCTGCTGCAATGGAAAAAATGTTCATGTGGGTTTAGTCATTATGTGAGTAAGTCATCAAGACCCACTAACATGTAATGTTTGCATAAAGCTTGTGATTTATTTAGGCATGGATTGGTGAGCCATATCATGCAGCCAATCTGTTACAGACAGCACTTTTTTAGAAGTTAATTCATGCATGGTGTGCATTTTATTTGAATTGATATGTAAAAGAATGGAGAAGTTGCATCATTACATGTTCAGATTTTCTAAATTGCACTGTCAGTTGAAACTGATTCTGAGTAACCTTGATTGCCACTGCTTCTCTCCCCTCGTGTTTTGACTGTTGAATGAACATCTGACACGCTGTGTTGTGACTCTTGGCTGTTTTCGAGTAAATATTACTATTTCTTCTACTGGAGTGTCATTGGGGGGTTTAAATTCTACAAGACATTTTTTCTTCTTACAATGCCATTAGTATCAAGAGTGCGTTATCAGATTCTGATCTTTGTGTCTTTCTACCTCTCTCTTTCTCTCCATATGCAGTTTTGATGTGGACAATGGCACGTCATCAGGTCGCAGCCCCCTGGACCCAATGGCCAGCCCGGGCTCAGGCCTCATCCTGCAGGCCAATTTTGTCCATAGCCAACGGAGAGAGTCGTTCCTCTACCGCTCGGACAGTGACTACGACCTCTCGCCCAAGTCTATGTCCCGAAACTCCTCCATCGCCAGTGACATGTGAGTGCATAGTGTCTTTTGCTTCCACCTGAACCTTCATAAAATACACCCAAACGCTCCCCATTGTGCCAAATGTGGTTGATTCTTGTATCTGCCTCTCTGTATCTGTGTCACGGCTTATGAGACCAGGTCTTAAAGTTGCCACGCCGCTTGCTTTAGCCCTGGTGGAAAATGTGCATGACCAACAGCTGATTGTGTGGTGTCACAGCTATTCTTGGCCATATCCAGTAGCATAAACAAGGTGGTCAGTCACACAGTATCCACAAGGACAGTATATGTGATATTTTGACAAATTGTCAATTAAGTCTATCTATCTCATGAAGACAATTGTATGGATTTTTGCGCTGCATTTCATCTGTTTACGTTCTGCGTTTGTGTAATCATTTCTCTTGTATAATATTAACTCCATAGTAACCATTGCCTTCCTGCTGTAGTAGAACACACTCCACCCAAACCAGCAGGCTTCTTCTGGGTCAGTGTACTGTATATGGCGATAGCACATTCCTCATTTCCCACACAATGGTGATTATCTAGTTACATGTACTGTACACTTAGTGCTACAGGAAATAAAAATATTGACTAAAAGCATAGCTTTTTGATCCAGCCTGGCGGAAAGACAAATAGAGAAAATGATGAAAAATAATGTCCTGCAGTTACCTTAGACTTCCTCCTTACTGCTGCTTTTTGCTCCAGAGTATTAAACGACTAACCTTCCTTGACCTACGCCCACTATCCAGTTACCATGTTAAAAAACATTATTACAAATATTCATTAATCCTTTATTATTTCAAATCCTTTTTTTCTGCTGATTTGCATATACAAGGAAACGTGAGATAGCTAGCAGGAGGCAACTTGTCTTAACACCACTGTTAAATACAGATTCACAATCAAGTTAAACTTGTGAAAGTATATGTTTCCTAAATATTAATAATATTAATAATAATAACTTTATTTGTATAGCACATTTCATGCAAAAATGAAGCCCGAAGTGCATCATCACAAGACATATCAAATCAAGAATAAAGAGCAAAATGAAAAAGAAAAAACAAAAAAACAAAACAAAGAAAATATATACAGTTTGATAAAAGATACCAGCAACGTCAACCCAAAGTTATTTTTAAAAATAAGGGAGTTTGCTGTTCTGAGAACCAAAGGGAGGGTGTTCCACAGTTTAGGGCCATAAAAACAGAAAGCAGCCTCACCAGATTTCTTGTGGGACACTTTCGGAACTTCTAAAAGAAAGGCAGAGGAAGATCTGAGAGTTCTTGTTGGGACATAAAAGGAGAGGCAGTACCTAACAAAGAGACATCTTCCGAAGATCATAGTCCAGAAATTTCTCAGAGGAAATCCTGTACAAGAAAACATCAAAACAGTTAGGACAAAGTTTTAAAAGTTCAGTAAAAGTTGAACAGCCTTCACCTAACTCAGTCTCTTACTCCTCCATTTCTCTGTCTGCAGAGATTCTTTCCATCCCTTGTCTGAGTAAAGATGACATGCAATATACTCTCTCAGTACCTTCTATTTGTGTTGCAATAGAGAGCACATGCTGCGTCTCTTTTGACTTGTCAGCTCTCGTGGCAGTGGGTGTGTGCATGACGTGGTTGAGCGCTCCGTGACACTAACACACTCCTGTCACCTGAACATTGTTGACATTGTTCACAGTCATAATGTAGCTCGGAGGTCAGCAGGATTCTGAGTCAAAACTTAAAATTCCTATAGCTGGAATGATTGAAGTGCTCTCCACTCCCTTAAAATAGCCAATGAGCAAGGCTCTTAAACGCCACCTACTCCAGGAGCCATGCATGTAAGGTCCTGAAAACAGGGCCAATCAGTGAAGAAAAATCAGAAAAGTGCTCACATGACTATTCCCTGGATAAATAAAAGTCACAAAAAATTTGAAGTAATGATTGCCTAAGGGTTATAGTTCAGGGCAGACAAGAGGAGGAATGAAAACAGAGGGGAAGGACATGGAGAAAGGGACATGTCTGTACAGCAAGTGAAAAGACAGCTTGCAGGTTTTACAGTGTCTTACCGTAGGTGTATAGAGACATGTCCACCAAAAAAAACCCTTGACCCTTGATTCCATGACTGAAACCTTAAACTGTCCTGAATCGATTGCACATTGTCATGTAGGGCCTCAGCTGGTAGCTGATGTGATGAGTAAACATGTCACTGTGATGAAGTGCATCAGAGACACTGAAACTAATCTAATGTGATGATCCCCTGCTCCCTCCCTCCCCCACTCGACCTTTTCAGAACATGAGCACACTCCTCTGTTGTTCGAATGTCAATATACTGTAGACCTGCATCTAACATTAAAGCCGCTCTCTTTGTGTCTTTCAGTCATGGTGACGATATGATTGTAACACCATTTGCACAGGTGAGCGCTTGTTCCAATTTGTTACTGTTGTATTGTCTTCATGTTTTACATTGTCATTAATTGATGAAAAGTGAATGATTCAATCCTAATCTATCATGTTCCCTTCAGGTTCTTGCCAGCTTGAGAACTGTACGAAACAACTTTGGTGCATTAACTAATCTACAGCAAGACAGAGCATCCAATAAGTAAGTTGCCAAGCTTGACTGTTCCAAACAGAAATTAAATCTGTAACAGTAGGAGGAGTGACTGTATTATAGAAAACACTGGTCAACATGCCAGCATATCACAATATTTGATACAATACAGTCACTTTGTGACTAAGATGTTCTACTAAATAAGTGGCAGTGATTTTAAGTCATTATGCACATACCTGTACTGTGTCCAGTGCTCACTCACAGTCTGGCTTTGTCCGCCCTCTGCTGTTCTTAATGAGTTCTACAACAACAATAGCAATTATTTTTAAAGGCACCCTCTGCTACAGTGCTGCCTAATGAGTGAAGGGCAATGCTGCTTCCTTACCGCTAAGAGACCTTTAGAGATTTTTAAACAAAACATTTTCAGGTAAACTACCAATTGTATTGTTTTGCGAAGAAATTGTCTTAATGTGTGTGATTGTGTCTCCCCCATGATAGGAGATCACCCATGTGTAACCCACCACCCATCACCAAGACCACCTTTACAGGTATGTAGACAGAGACATATTGGCTTGTGTCGTCGATCTGTGTGTGTGTTTGTGTCAGTGTATGTGTGGTCAGGGAATCAGGAATATATTTGGCCATAGAAAGTAAATATTACTGTTGTTAGAATTGGAGGTAACACTTAAGTTTAAGTCCCCATGTATATAAAAAAGTAACAAATGGTGCATAACACACTATAATGTAGCTGTAAGCAGATATAAGTGTTTAATAATGTTTTGTCAAGAACTGTAACTCTTCCTGTGGGCACATGTGGAGGTTGGTGTATAAACGGATAATCAGTGACAATATAGTAAAACACAATTACTAATTGTATATAATATTTCTTCGTTGGAGAAGTTACAATTATTAAGAAATACTGTATATTAATAAACTCAAATGTTATATCTGCTTACAACTACATTATATTGTGTTATAAACATGTATTAAATGTTTATATACTGCTTGTAAATGCTAAATGGGGGCACCTAAAGTAAACTATTACAGTATTAGAAGTATTGGTAGTAGTAGCAGTGTGCACTCTTTTACTTAAAACTGGAGGCTGAATAGATTAAAACTGATCTAAAGGATGCTGGTGTTACAGTGATGTTTTTGTTTATTGTAAGATGTCAGCATGGTGGTGATGAGGGGCTGGCAAACACAGACGTTCCTGTGCAGGGAGCCAAAGAACATGAACATAATATGCAACACGGTCAGAATACAAATACGATATATGACACATTTTGCTGAGAATTGGTTCACTAGAGCAAAAGAATGGACAAGAGAAAAACTGACAGTCTAGCTGGTAAACAAAGACCAAATATTTGAGTCAGTAGCTGTTGTTTTACTATTTTCTAATAAAGTTTGGAAAGGTTTTGTGGATATATGTTTTTATAGCCAAGATGAAAAGTTAATAACCGTTACAAAAGTTTGGCAAGACAGGTGGTTTCACTTACTTTGGTATAAGCTGACATGTCACATCCATCCTATGTATATGGACCATTACGGACAGTTTGTGAACCCTGCCTATACATTCCACAAAGCAGCTTTGTAGTGTAGTAGCTTTGTGGTGTTAACTTTGCGTTGGTGACCCTGCCGATCTTCACGTTCTTAATCTTTTCTTCATCTAAAGCTTTATGTTCACAGGTAAACCAATATCTTTAATCTATATTACGACTGAATGTGTGTTAGGATAGAGACAGGCCAAATAGTCTTTCAAGGGGCCAAAGTTTTTAAGTTTTCTTTAATCAATACAGGTGCCAATTCAGTGCCATGACGCTGCCATATTTTAGCATTTAATCCTAAACCATAAACTTATCAATATTTAAATAATGGATTGTCAGGCCCTATACCGTCGTACCTGACTTAGATAGTCTGATGTGCTGTAATCATTAGACAAACATCTCATGCACAGCCTGTGTGCGCTACTTTAAGGGTTTATATTGTGAGGAGGACATGACAGAGACAGTCTTAGATGGTTAGAATAGACTTGTCCATGTCACTTTGCTTTTCAGCGGTATCAATGGCTGTAACCTAGCTGGTGTTTGGAGAGACAATATAACCTCCCCCATTAATAAATCATTTTGCTGTGTTTTGTTCAATAAAATTATCCCTAAGGTATGAGCACATAAAACACATTCATGCATATTGTGAATGGGGGTAAAAACATTTTATACTTAAATACTTGAATATTAAGCCAACCAAATTAGCTTTCTTCAACATTAAAGAGAGATCTGTCTAGACATTTCCTCCCAAGAATTAGATTCCTGACACATAACCTTTTTTTATATGGGAAACTGGTGACATTGTGCTATATTTAGAGCACAATCATACTGGTAAACAGCCATAATGGGCCCTGCCGTATACTGGTGACAGCTGTGAGTCATGAGCATGATTGTTTGAGAGTTTTGACTACTTGCAATGCAAAGGCTTGCTGAGGTGGATAAAGACAATCAAGAAAGTATAAATAATAGTAACTCAGTAAATCGGTCAGGGATAGGATACTAGTAAATTAAACAAGGATTACATTTAGGCGTCTTTGACCTTTCTCTGCTTTTCATCATGCTTGATAATGTAATGACATCTGTCATTGACCTATTGTTAACTGTTAGATAAAGAAAATTATTTTCGAATCATCTAAGATTTTTAAGATTTACCGGTAGTTCTGTGACATTTTACGTATTGTGGAATAGATGCTGATTAAAGCTAAAGAGAAAGACATTGATTTATAATCATTCAGCACAAGACTAGGAGAGCAAACAGGGCAACAAATCATGCTCTATATTTATAATTCATGTTTGCAGACAATATTCTTTTAACATTTAACATACCACATACTCAATGCAAGATGTAATGCGGGTTTTTCAAACTCTTGGCTTATATTGGATATAAAGTTAATTATTATATAAGTAAGGCCACTACTCTAAATTACTGTACCTTTCCCTCTCTCACTGATCTCTATTGCATCTTGTACGTTATGTGGAAACAACAGGGCTTAAGGCACTTACAGATAAAAAATCAGGTCCCAAGTAAATAGGATATTTAATTTAATGGCCGATGGCTCTTAAAAACGTTTGGAAAGGATTTAAAGAGGTGGACAGTCCTTTCTCTATCCACATGGGGCAGGGTGGAGGTACTAAAGATGAATATTCTACTGATATGGTCCGTTGTCATTTTATCCACATTAAAATTCCCACAACATTGGTTTAATGACATCAACAGTTTATTTTGAAGCTCCACGTTGAGACACCAAACACCTTTTATATAAAAAAAATATGAGGATGAGGAATGAATCAGAGTGAAACTAAACATCATTAAATAGGAAAATACGAGAAAAATAAGCATTATATTGGCTAATTACACATTTAGTAAAGTCCATTCTATTGGAATCCATTGATAGTATCTTACAGGTTTATTTTGTAAAAGTACAAGTGATTGGCACATGATACTATCTAAAAATGTAACTAAAGCTGCTGAACATCCAAACATGTGGACTGATGCATGATACAATTACAACATATCAGTTGTTTAGATAATTCATATATCACATCAGTATTATTTCTTAGTAGCTCATCCTCTCCTCTTTACTTGTCTCCTTGTCTGTGTATTTTTTTCTCCTTCCGCCTCCCACAGTCCGACTTCACTGTCGAGCTGTTCCTGTACATAGTTTGGCTTCAGCCCTGCGTCTGTGCAGCAGAGTGGCCTCTCCGAGCGCCGGTGTCTGATGTCGCACTAAGCATGAGAAGAATGTCATTGACGTCAGTGCAGTTGCTGTCAGAAAGAGTAGCACCCCAGCCACTGACACCACACCAGAGAGAGAGAGAGAGAGAGAGAGAGGGAGACAGAAAGGGAGACTGAGAGAGAGAGAGAGAAAGAAAGAAAGAGGAGAGAGACGGAGAGGAGACGGAGAGGAGACAAAAGAGGGAGGAAGAAGGATGTTCAGAGATCAGTGGAGGAAACGAAGAGTGTGGGAGAGGAAGGGTACTAATGGATGGAGGGAGGAAGAGATTTGTTAAAGACAATGAAGCGGGGGGGCAGGGGTATTGTTGAGAATAGGAGGTGGCAAAAGACGTTTAGAGATGGTCAGTGGTCATGCTTATACAGCCCTGCATGGAAATGGAAATAGTGTGCATAGTATATGATAGAATATTATAATTAATCTTTCCAAATCGTGATAGCCCGTTGAAATATTCAGTAGCTAAAAAACTACACATGCATCTCAGCGCTGTAAACTTTGCATCATTTACTTTAAAAGAAAAAATTAATGAAATATAAGTGAAAAAGCAACAAAGCTCCAGTGAAAAAGCTCCAGAAATGTAAACCTAAATAAAGACAGCACCGTATTTGTCACAACAGTCCAAATGGTAATTAAAATGTAATGCTTATATGGCATCATGTGATTAAATTTGGTACTTTTAATCTGCCACTTCTCTGTCTGTATAATTGATTTACAGCTAAAGTGACCCCCCCGCCCAGATCACAGATCACATAGCGTTAAAAGCCCGTGTTTTCCCAAATTAGTCAAGGCATCAATATTAATTGGCTCATGACAAGGTGACATTTTGTGTTAACATAGGCTGACTTTGAAAGGGGCATGTCTGCAATTTCAAATTAAAAGAAACTGAAGGATACTTTGATGTAGGGTCTGTGACGCTAACACTCTACCATCTTTACCATATCGTCACGCATCTTTTTGTTTACCTCTCTGTTTTGGTGTATTTGTATGCTGAACACATAATTAGCATGCATGCACACACAATATAAGGAGCTCCCAGCTCTGGCTCCACTCCTCTATTACTCTAGTCCATGCTTTGTCACTCTCCCTTCCCCATCCATAGTGCAGTCCTCTCAGGCTTTAGGTACAGCTTGGGGAGAGCTGCACTTTTTTGGCTACCAGGGACGCCGAAGCAACAGCAGCCCACCCCCTATACACACAGCATCTATAGGAAACACTATCCAGCACACACACAGCAACGGATTAAACCCTTTGCTTCCCGGATACCATGGATGTTTTCAATGGCAGAGAGGCTAAGGAGACAAAATCATGATTTGTTATGGTTAGCATTTTGTCTGGTGTGCGTGTGTGTGCATGTGGGTGTGTGTGTGTGTGAGATATCTTTTTATTTGTTAACCATGATAGGATTCTGTAAACAATCTTGTGTTTGTTCCGTGTTGGACTGTAATGACATGGATCCTGACTGGTTCTGAGCCTCTCACTGGATCCTCTTTTCCACTGTCCCTGTCTTCCCTCCATCCCTCCTATGGCAGACATGGGCCTGCTAAGCAGACTGCTGTTCATCCTGCTACATGACTGGAATTACATCTTTCCTATGAATGAAAGCGTGAACCTTATACACCTAGATCACTGACAGTGATATGTGTGCTATGAGTGGGAGATAGTGAGTAAGTCTGTCTGTGTGAGATTTCTGTTTTGTGCTGTTGCTCCTTTTACTCTGTGGGGAACCTCTGTACTCTCTGTTGTGATTTTGTTACTCTTAACATTGGACATTTGGACACCCAGAATTGACTCAGAGTTGCTGTTTGCCATTCATCACCTGCAACTGTACTCCCTGGGATTGTATCTGACTTACTCTTAAAAGGAAGAATCCGTGATTTGAACTGTAGGACTGCACTGGAGGTTACTTTTCTCCAAGGGAATCAGTGAGCTTTTCTACCGCTGACCTGTGACTGCTCATCGGTGGGTTAGGATTCAGGACAACAAGGCCCTACTCCCAGGCCCGCACAGTTGGCTCACCTGTCCAGTATGAAGAGTCACCCATGTGTCTTCTCGGGGTATCCCAGCTTAGCTGTACGTGGGGTGGGAGACCCCGGGCCTGGACTGTCCACTAGCCCTCTGAAGCGGGCCCTTACTGACCCCTTGCCCTCCTGTCTTGCCCCTGCAGAGGAGGCCTACCAGAAACTGGCCACTGAGACCCTGGAGGAGCTGGACTGGTGTCTGGACCAGCTGGAGACGCTGCAGACAAGACACTCAGTCAGCGAGATGGCCTCCAATAAGGTAAGATTGACAAAAAAAAAAATGGACACCAATTTGTCAAGCTTAAAAGTAGTTTAATTCTAGCGACCAACATGGTAGCATCTGTTGCAAGTATTGATATAGCCCAATTGTATGAATGCACTTCCTGTGTTATTTATTGAAACATGTTCAGAAGCTGCTACCCAGGATTCACTGTTGTGTGTTGTTTGTGGCTGATGTCAACAGGATGTGCTATTAAACTTGGCTTTGAGTGTGACATCTACTATAGTGTATATACTGTATATAGTGACGTGCATTGCTAGAGGTATATGTGACGCATAGTAGCATACTAATCTTTACCCAAGGTTTAACTATTTTATTTATATATATATATATATATGTGTGTGTGTGTGTGTATGTGTATATATAGTGTTTGCTACAGGTTACAGAACTTATTTGTGGATGTCTGAACATCTGACACTAGAATTGGCTATAAATCGCTCTGTAGTCACAGGTTCAGACTAGGGAGGTCATATTTAATAAATTGTCCATGAATATACCATTTTTAAAGACGGTTTAATCAATCCACACCTACCTACATACATCAATGAAAAAATATAAAATTACAAAGAAATCTTTGGGTGTGGGTAAAATTCTACAATTTAAAAAATATTTACCAGGAGCAGATAGGTTATAGGTTGTTGATTTGTTTGATTTTAACATACGTAGTATATTAGATAAACATTACCATGTTTATGTGTGACCTGCTTCTTTGCCATCAAGCCCCTCAGTGTTCATTTATCACGTGTTCATCAACCCATAGTTACTATTTGAGCCTGAGAAACTCATTACTTCTACAATCATTAGTGGGTCGTCATGTGAGCTGTATATATTATGTGCTTTAATGACTTTCAGCTTTATCTTGTATTTTCTATGTGTGTTAGCGATAGCATCGTCATGCAAGCAGACGAGTTGTGCTGTGAGCATGCTCAGACACCTCCAGTGTGTGTATATGTGTGTGTGTGTGTGTATGGAGGGAGACTGCTGTTCCACTTTGAATGCTGATCAGCTCTGGGCTCTGGTGATGTCACACACTGTGATGTCACACGAGGGGGATGGATCAAGAGGAGAGGCAGGGAGGACCGACAGACAGTTACACAAATGCACACGCTCACTGCTCATGTTACCCCGATCACATGCATGACCGGGACGTCGACCTCATTTAAAAGTGAAAAGATTTCTTTTTTTAAAAACCTGTAACATGCAGTGCCTCACCATTGCTCACCAGCACGGCTATCTCTGGTTGTCATGGCAACAGCCACAGGACCAACCAGCCTGCAATCTCACTCCAGCAACACGCACACACATCGTAGGTAACACAGTCACTACGTCTCCCATACATAGCCATTACTTTATGTCTGTATCCTGCAGACTTTAATTTATCAACACTCAACTTAAGCCTTAATTCACCAATGAAGGAAAGTCTGAGATTAAAAAGAAACCATAAAATGGAATTCCTTTGACGTAAATTGAGTTAAATTACAGCTAAATCTGCACCTATTTTGCTCTGAATGTGATGTCCGGTGACATTCCTGTGAATGACCACCCAACCCGTACTAGTGATTTAGTGGTTTCGTTTAGCAGTCACATTGTATAGCTGCTGATGTTTTGTGTTTGCCTTGATGAAACAGTACAGTTTCCATCTGCTTCTGTCTTCCCCCAGTAATGACCCCAATCAAATTTTGACATAGCCTGAGAATATAATGCATATCAGCATTCTCAAAGTTACTTTATGAAGCCCAAAGGCTGCTATAACAGTAGGTCAAACAAGGTGACATACCTGTTTGCCCTAAAGGATCTTACAAAACGGAGAGGAGATTTTTACTATTATTATTGTTGTCGCAGCATTCACACAGAATTTGAAATAACTACTCACAACATTATTTTCAATTCTCTATACTGCATTTCTATGTAATACACTATGTAGAGTGTAACAGTGGTCCATAACTAATAAAATTGTTTCTATCTAACATAATCTTTGAGGTGAACACATCTCTCTTGAGCTCAGCCTTGTGCTGGTGGTTTATCTGGTGGGTCCAGTTTAGGATGCTCCTGTGGTTACATTTCCATCCTTTGTGTGGGTGTAGGTGTTTCTGGAATCAGCAGCTGGTCTTCTACTGGCTCTGCCTCAGGAAGTGTGGTGGTCTTCATGGTTGGATCATTTCTCGAGGTAACATTGTAGGACTAGGAAGAAACTCTTGATGACTGCTTTGGGGCCGAAAGAGTACTTTCTAGTGAAGACAAGATCTCCTGGAGCAAAACCATTCAGTGATTTGGTTGTGTCATGATCCAGATTGTTGGCAGCCTCTGTTGAACCTTGGCTCTGGGACAAATGTAGAGCCCAGTGTTTTTGACACCGTCATTTCATCAGGACTGATTCTTGGTGCTCTAGTGGTTTGATAGCTGAACAAGAGTCTGGATCGTTTTCCCTGGAAAGTGTCGCTTTTTATTTTCCTTAACCCCTCCTTAAAGGTTTTCACAGTTCTATCTGCAAGTGTATTTGAAGCTGGGGTCAAAGCATGCATGCCCCACACAGCGAATATCATTCATTTCTATAAATTACTCACATTTAGTGCTTTTCTAAAAGTTACATTTTCCTACACAAACACACAAAAAAAAGAGTGACATCTGTAACAACTAAAAACATTTCAAGCAACATGGATTCTGAGCTCAGGCCATCTCCAGTGTTGAACGTACTATCTAGGTGGACACTTGCAGTTTTTTCTACACCCAACACAGTCCTGGATCCTCTCCTCTGGCCACCACACATACTGTACAACCTGGCTAAAACCTTAATGCTAGGGATGCTGGAGTGTGTCTGTTGCTCCATTTTAAATATTCTGTTTCTCCCTTGTTTGTGGAGTTTCTTAATTCCGAATACACCAATCAAACCTTTTTAAGCTGCGGTTCTCTGCAAGTGATTGGAAACAAACCACTCTCCATTGTATGTGACGGTACTGTTCTGTTGCCATACAGTGACGCATCACATGACAGGATGAGTAATGGACTAGCACTCAGGTGAATGCAACAGTGCTTTTGATTTCTTAAATTTGTCCTGAAGTTTTTCTTTGCATTGTGTCTTAGCAGCTTATTGCAAGGCTGGCAACAGGTTCACAAGATTGGCTGGTAGTTTGTCGTGGTAGTTGAGTGCACCAAAATACCGCATGACTTGAGTTCTATTACATCTTTTGGACAAGGCGCTTTCATAATGGCTTTTACCTTTTATGAATGGGGTGTGGCATCTCAGCAGCCAATCCATAATTAAAATATTTCACTTCATCCTGGATGAAGGTGCTCTTCATTCTTTTGCTAGCCTTATTGTCTTGCTACTTGCTAATACATCACCCAGAGAAAATCCTAATGATTGCATTCCTTGCAGTAGGCCTTTATTATCTTGTGCTCAGGTTTTGTTGATGCTTTTTAGTTTTTACTGTACTCTACTATGTGCTGCTATTTCCTCAAAAGTTAGATCTACTTCAGCCTGGAGACATCTCTGAATTGGGTCACCATTCTGTTTGTAGCTCGTTAGCCTTACACAGGCAGGTGGAAGTGATTCTTCAGTAACTGCACACGTTGCTGGTAGGTACAGTCTATTGGATTTTCTGATCTGAGAAGGTTTCTCATTAGGCTGTATGTCAGTACCCCTACTATACTTATTAGAATGGCTCTCTCTCCATCACCATTGTCAGTTTGGTTTATTTATCTTTGCATATCTCTGTTTTTCTGTTATTTTTAGTTTTATTTTCTTTTGTTTATATATCGCACTGGTGTCTTGCTTACCATTATTAGTTGTTTATAATGGTAGATCATAGATTTCCTTCTCCACATTTTGTTTAGATCATGAATGGACAGCAGACTTACTTCTCACAGTCAGTGGTACATTCATTGAAAACAGTAGTGGCAATTAGAGTGTTCCTGATCTCTCTGTATTCTGTCTGCCACAAGAATAAATGTGGAATGTGAGAAAAGAAACCAATGCAACAGAAATCTGGAGGTGTTATGGGCTATATACAGCAGGGAATGGATATTTTTGGTCACTCCGCTGAAGAACAAATTACACACAAGCCACAGCTAAGCTTGGTGTGATACTTTCCAATTTTTACCCAATAGTTTGTGTTCACACCTCTTGGCTAAGCTATCAATATGTGTGTGTGCTATATTTGTCCAACAGAGAGCAGGAGATTGTGTGGATAGGAGGGGTGTCTGTGGGTGTTATATTTGTGTATACACTTCTGCAGGGAGTAAACTGTGTGTGTGTGTGTGTGTTAGTGTGTGTTGTGGGCCTGTGCTGGCCTGCTTGGCTCAGAGTCAATCAAAGCTGCTGGATCTCAGTTAGCCAATTGTCTCATCTGCTCCAGCGTAACTGTAAATGACTCACAGTGCCAGGCTGGCTGTAGTGGGGTGTAAAGTTAGCAGAGACAGGTTTGGTCCCTTTTCAATTCATGTTGCCACTGGACCATCACAGGCATGTCGTCTTCTCAGAATTCATAGACTGTAGAAGTTGATTCAAGATTAAACTATGAATTGAAATTTTCTAAATCATAAACTTTTTTTTTGGTTAACTTTTAGACCTGTACCTAATTCTGTATAATGTATTGTCATGCTCCCCCATCATCATTAAAGCAGTTTTAATATATAAAACAATGGGAAATGGGTCATATAAACTGCTTTTAAAGTCCAACAGCATTGCTATCATTGCCAAATATATTGTAATAGCCACAGAATAACACAATACAGTAAATGTTTAATGGTCCAGCATTAAAAGCAATTTTCTCTAAACAGTTCTTTTACCTAGGTCCTAAAATGGCCTTGTGTAATTATATTGTCATAAATAAAATATAGCTCTGTGAACGTGTAGACCAATATACAGATGCAGAAACTAGCCTGTTGCTTTATCTCTTCCATGGATGTATTCGCTTTCTATTCCCTTTCCCTTCTTCCTTTCTGCGTGGGCAACATAAATGGGCAGTAAGCGGGGAGCATGTTAGGCACGTCGTGGGCATGACATGTCCTGTGTCCATGTGTGTATGTACTTATCTGGAGTCTGTTTGGTAGGATTTGTGTATAAATACATTTTGAAATAATTAAAATATGAATTTTTATTCATAGATATTATTCATGTAAATTTCCATGCAAAATATGTCTACCCGACCAGCGGCCAAAAAATTCAACCCGTGGTAACACTTCAAAAGGAGCCCAATTCCGCGAGAAAACCACGGACCTGGCAAAACACTATGTACACACTTCCATTTTGTTTTCAATTTATTTTATAAGGGGACCATTTGTACGGTTACTGAAAGGAAAATCCATTAAAACTCTTCTTTGAATAAGTTTTGATCCTTGTTTCCAACTAATTCGACAACCTCTTGAGCTCAGTGACACACACAGCAGCCTGTGTGGATACACTGCTTTCATTTATGTCCTACTGAGCCCACTTCAGATTACTGTGATGCTCATTCTTTTTGTGAGATTAATTGGTGTTTCGTGTAATTACATCATCACATCAGTGATGTTACTGTGACTCACCGTCCATGAATACTGGTGTGAAAGCTGACCTCTATATTGTATCATGTTGGGTGAGGTAACCTGTGCTTATACATCATACTGTACAGAAGGTTACGTCGGTCAACTCACACACACATACACCCAGGTACTACTGCACGTAATGTAAATATGTCTTGCATACACATAAAGGAACATGTTGTATGTATATTGTATGTATACACACACGCACACACAGAATCACATCCTGCTTCACTGCAGGAATGGAAGGAAAGGGATGGGGTAGATTTTCCACTGACTTCGGTCCCAGCCAATAACACAGCAGGTGACCTCAACTCTGTTCTAACCCAAGCCAATCAGAGGTGATGATGAGCTCACACTTGTTCCATATCTGGGGCCTGATTGGCTGCCGTTTTGTGACACAGTGAGAGAAGCAGCCTGTGCTCTTCACATGGGAGCTTGTGTCATACACACAGAAGCAGGCGGGCAGTCAGGCAGCCAGCCCTGTTTGGGAGCTGTTGACAGAAACATTTTTGCTGTCCTGGTGCTTTGGCATCTACCAAGCATCCGCACCATCATCAATTATTCACAAGCTCAGCAGTGTGTCCCTGCATCCGAGTGTGTGTGTGTGTGTGTGTGTGTGTGTGTGTGTGTGTGTGTGTGATTGCTTGCACATGTTGGCGTGGATCACAGTGTGTGTGGTCACGATATGCTCTCGTGGGATCTTTGGGGAGCTACGTTCCTGACTGCTCCTCTCTGAGTCTTCTTTTCCTTCCTGAGACATGGGCCCGTTTCTTTGGATATTCGCAGGACAGGAACATGATGCTTCATTTATGGACTCTGTACAGCTGATTTACATTGAACCAGTTCAGGTTGAGGTCTTTTACTGGCCAGAGCTGCAGACTGTTTTTTGATATGGTCTAGTGCTTTCATCATCTGTCGAACTGTATTGCGGGCTATAAACCGGTACCTTTCTGTTTCTGGATCCATTTTGTTGATTTTGACAAAATGCCTGAAGCAAATTATCTGCTCTCTGTGTCCTGGGGATATATAAAGGTAAGATGGGGTCTCGGATTAGTGTTTTTTAATTAACTATTCAGATGTTCTTTTGTACATGTAATTGTTGAGTACTTGTCGGTCATTTCAGGTTTCTTAATTCCACAAATGCTCTGGTGGAATAAAACGGTAACTCTTAGAGCTCTGTGAAGACTTTTTTTAGGTCACAAATCCTCTGGGTAGTTGGGTTGCTCCATATTTTTTTTTAAAGTAATGAGGGATGTTTATTTAAGTTAGCCACAATTCTGAATTAAACAAGCAAATATCTTTAAATTCTTCCATTTTTGCAGTAACCTTATCTCACTGTCATCACATTTGTTTTAATTATCTATCAAGTAAATACAGCTCTACCGGACATGTATTTGTTGCTTTTGTACTTTACTGGCTCTTATTACCTGAGAAAAGCACATTATAGATGGTTCTTTGCCTCTTGTGTCTCAATTCTAAAAGCCACCCAATGAATCCCCGTGGGTTTTATTCAATAGAATGTCAATACACAATTGTGCAATAAGCACTCTGCAGTGTAATTGTTTATTTTAAGTGATCAAGTTTGATGTATATAATTAATCAATATACATACGTTATGCATTTGGACCGAAGTGAGACTGATTCAGACAATGTAGCTGCTTATGTTTGAGAGGTTTTTGTTTTGCAATATGTTTTGTAACACCTTGTTTTGCAGTCACTCCTGGATTTCAAGCATTCTCCTCCACATCAATCAGTTTGGTCGTCAAATCAAAAGCTGGAGCTAAATTTGGGTCTGCCACTCCACTTAGTCACAGGAGAGAGACGAAAAAATGGGGTGACGGAGAGGCAGAGAGGAGCAGGCAGTGTGGCAGAGAGAAATTGAAAGAAAGAAAGTGGGTTACTGATTACGTACATCCCTGGCAGTAGCCCTCTGACCCACTATGTGTGTGTGTGTTACACCAAAAATGGGGACATTCGTGGGTACAGCTCCTGGGGTGTGACTGAAAATTTCAAGAACCTGTAAAAGGCTGCAGCCAGCAGGAGGATCCGTGTCTATAAAATAATTTGATTTCTTCACTGACATCATGAAAAAAATGTTTTAATAAAATAGAAGGTTTTGTATTAGTGGCCTCATACTATCGGTGCCTCACAGTTGTTTTTTTTTTGTCTCAAACATATTTAGAGAACATTTATAGTCAAATGAGCATCATTTGTTCAGCTCTTGAAATGTGTTTGTCATTTTAGTGCATCACGTGGGTAAGATTTATTTAAATACAGTATGTGTATGGTACCCCTGAGTACCAGGTGTAAAAACCGAATGTGTGATTTCTCTGCCCTGTATTACACATTGTGAAATCCTTTGTGTGTGTGTGTGTGTGTGTGTGTGTGTCCCTCTTTCAGTTCAAGAGGATGTTGAACAGGGAGCTGACTCACCTATCAGAGATGAGCCGTTCTGGGAACCAGGTGTCTGAGTTCATCTCCAGCACCTTCCTGGGTGAGTGATGACACTCACTGATATGATGTTATACTGACTGGTTTGGAATTAAAAACAAATCGCCATCCTGCCTTAAAAGTAAACAATTAATATGGTGCCAAGCTTCAGAGTGAGTCTGTGTCCTATTTTGTATATGGCCAACCAAATGCAGTATACATCATATTCTGAAACCCTGTTTAAACTGCTAGAACTATTAATCTCCTAAACAAGGTAAAAGGGTTTTTACTTAAATCGAGATACAGTAGTGCCATCATATCAAATTCAGCCACTATTAACAGGAAGAATTTTTTTTCTGGTTGAATCACTAATCACCAAATCACCAAAATGAAGTTTGCAATAAAAGACTTCATCATCCTCATATTCACCTTCCAATTGTGTTTCACTGCATCGTTCCAGACAAGCAACATGAAGTGGAGATGCCATCCCCTCAGACGCAGAAGGAGAAGGAAAAGAAGAACAAGCCCATGTCTCAGATCAGTGGGGTGAAAAAGCTGCAACACTCCTCCAGCCTCACGAACTCTAATATCCCTCGCTTCGGAGTCAAGACCGAGACCGAGGATGAACTCGCTAAGGTGTGCTTGTGTGTCCTGACAAATGGTGTACACACAGACTGCAGCAACAAAAATAAATTACACATTCACATAAATGCTGTGCGCACTATCTGAAATCTACTTTGGGGTAGGGCCTCTGGTAATAATGAAGGAAAAGGGAAAAACAGGATGTTTTGTTTCTAATTGTACCTCCTTTTTCAGGAGCTGGAGCATGTGAATAAATGGGGCCTTAACGTTTTTAAAATCTCAGAGTTCTCTGGGAATCGGCCACTGACAGTCATGATGTACACGATATTCCAAGTAACGACCATCACTTCTTCTTTTTGTCTTTCACTACAAAATAAATGCTTGTGTAATCCTGAAATAGTTTTGACCATAAACCCTTTCTTGTGTTTTCTGGTTTTGTAGGAGAGAGACTTGTTAAAAACTTTTAAAATTCCACTTGACACCTTTATAACATACCTGATGACCTTAGAAGACCACTACCATGGCGATGTGGCCTACCATAACAACATTCATGCTGCTGACGTCACCCAGTCAACTCACGTGCTGCTATCCACCCCCGCCCTCGAGGTGTGTGCACACACACATAAAGTAAATGAAAACACTAACACACATGCACAGACATATACACATATGCAGCCCATGCTTCCACAATCAGCTTCAATCAAACTCCTGCTCAAAGTCCAATCAATGGCTCTTACTTGCGAGGCTATTTTTGTCCAACGATTTGATGCCCTCCCTCCTCCCCTCTGTGCTTCGTTCTTTTCTTCCAGGCTGTGTTCACAGACCTCGAGATCCTAGCTGCCATCTTTGCCAGTGCAATTCATGATGTGGACCATCCTGGAGTCTCCAACCAGTTCCTCATCAACACCAGTGAGTCTAAATACGGCGCTGTCTTAGCAGCTACGTCAGTGGCTTAGCAGTTTCATTGGTGTGTATTCACAAACACGAACACACATTCACAATCTGATAACCAGGTGGGAACTTGTGACACACTGTGGCCTCTGCCTCACTAGCACACACACATACACACACTAGCATATTGCAGACTATAACCATGCCGGCTAAACGGTGGACACGGATGGCAAATATTTTCAAAACAGAACACATATGCACATATATAGACATTATGTACATACACACGTGCACATCTTCACCAGCATGTGTCTTTTTAGTCATGTGTGATGGCTTTGACATGTGATTCCAAGGCAGAGGAGTTCAAAGAGGAGATCAATATTGTCCTCAGTAGTTTTTCCCACTAACACAACATCATTCAGGCTAACATGTTCTAAGAATAAACAAACAAAGTCATACATCTTTGTCTTTGGGAGGATGTCTGTTATGCAGACCACCCTGCATTGGGGAACTTTTGTTATACATCTTTTGTGGTAAAATGCTATTGTTGGGGCAACAAGGTGGGATGGTTGTTGGGCCACCAAAATTACAAACATTTCAACAAGTAAATAAATACTTCATATTTTCTCATTTACCTTTAGTAATATCTATCTATGCAAACAGCTGCAGATCGTTTTGGTTATGAGGTATCCATCATTGCCATTTCTGCCTCCACCCAACTACTATTAGCTTGCCAATCAGACTCTGAGGTCTGTCTGCCGCATACCTCACTGTGAACAGTTTTTTAAAATAAACTATAAAAACGTAGTCCCTATTTTAACTGTGGATTTTCCAGAGGAATTGGGACAGTGATTCCAGGAAGAGATGTTGCTGTTGATATTTTTAAAATGTGGTTGTTGTTTTTTTATTATTTCTGTGAGCACCACAAACCATTCATCTCCATTGTAAAGGGGAGGCAGAAATTTTGAGACAGATATCTCAAAATCTGGAAATATAAAAGCAAAAGTATCTGCGTGACTAGAGAAGACCAAGGGTAGTGGTGGACGAGTCTTTGACCAGACTACGGCTTCATTTAGACCAATCCAGGGGCCAATCCGGCGATCAGACCAGTCAAACAGCTCCACATTCAGCCTCAAAATATCAGTGAAACCAGGCGCTATCCAGGCTGAGTTCATGGAGAGAACAATGATAATCTGCCAGTTGTGTCCTTGTTTGGTTTATTTCGTGTACCTAGCTTTGACGTCTGGGTCTGGCTTGCAGTTGATGCTGAAAAATAGCGATACCAAGAAGCTTCCTTTGGTTTGTTCATTTGAGAGAGAGGGGGAGAGAGAGATAGTCGTGGTCAAGCGACCTAGAGAAATAAAATGTTATTTTCTGATTGTTTCACAGTGATTAGGTTCAAAAGCACAAATTAACACCCCCACACGCCGCCGCACAGCCCTCCGGCTAATCACCGCAAAGCCTGATTTGGTCTGAATGAAGCCTAACAGGGTTCATTGTGTGGTGTTGGTAACTGAAGTGCCCTCAAGCAAGAGACTTAACCCCTGCTATCTCTCTGCTTTAACTGACTCACTCACTTCATTGTGTGGTGTTGGTAACTGAAGTGCCCTCAAGCAAGAGACTTAACCCCTGCTATTTCTCTGCTTTAACTGACTCACTCGCTCGTGGCTGGAGGTGCCACAGATATCACCCTTGATTTGGCAATTTAGAGGAAAACAAAAACAAATAAAGTTTATATCCACAGGGTTTCGGTTTAAACAGCCATCCTTGAGACCATTACAAATGTGAGTGTTGCGTAAGAGTATTAGTAATCTCTAACCTTATCAGAACAGAAAAGACACCGCGATGTGTCACACTCTTAACACACAAAATGAGTTGTGCTTCCCATAAGCCTAAATGGGGAATCCCTGTAGTAAAGGCAGTCTGAGTCATCCTAGTTAGAAGCCACCAAAATGATCTTCTGTCAGCCACAGAGTAACAGAGCAGGATCCCCTTTCTCCCTTTTGCTGCTCTGCTCCACTGTGGCCAAGACTAATGCTTCTTAATGGAAAATCTAAATACAGGTAGAGGACCTTCAAATGACCCAGAGTGGGGAAACCTCTAAGTGGAAAACATGCTGGTGCTTTCTTCTACTACTCCCGGAGCAGAGGGACGGATGACTCATGTGTACCCCAAGCACATATAAAATTTGAACAGGCCTATTAGCAGTGGAATTTGTACCTCTAATTAGCAACTCATTCTGTTGAAAAGATGTACCTTGTTGCATATGTATTGCCTTACAAAATAACCTGGCCAAAATAATTCCAAATTTCTTGATGCATAAATTGTGTTAACGTCATGTTTTTTTCGTTTCAAGTTTGGTTTTCTTAGTATTTGTCATGATATACCTTTGAACCCCATGTAATGTTTTAAAACCTGAAAAACCACAGTTCCACCAACAAAAATTATCAATCCTGTCCTTTAGATTCAGAGCTAGCGCTGATGTACAATGACTCGTCGGTGTTGGAGAACCACCATCTAGCAGTTGGTTTCAAGCTTCTACAAGAGGAGAACTGTGACATCTTCCAAAACTTGACCAAAAAACAAAGACAATCACTGCGAAAGATGGTCATTGACATTGTAAGTAAATGATTTACATCTCTTTTATAAAGTTGATACCAACTGAACTGGCTTGTTCAGTGGGGAAGGTAGCAGAGAAAAATGTGGAATGCATTATGTGCACTACATTAGACATTCATTCAGTCACTGTATTGAATGCTAACGGTTTGTTCTGGGTATTCCCAGGTGCTAGCAACAGACATGTCCAAGCACATGAATCTACTGGCTGATCTAAAAACTATGGTGGAAACCAAGAAGGTGACCAGCTCTGGTGTGTTGCTGCTGGACAACTACTCTGACAGGATACAGGTCAGAATAAAGCTGCTGACCAGTAAAATCAAGATCCATATCACTGTGATTTGTTTTTTTTTTGGTTTTCTAATTTCAAAGAATACTTTGGTCTGATTCAATGATGAATGAGGAAAATGAAAGGGAACGAAGAGTAGAAGAGGTGACTGGTGTGGAGCAGGAAGTAGCAAAGATTAGCAAGAGTGAAGTGAGGAGGACGTTGAAGAGGATGAAGAGTGGAAAGGCAGTTGGTCCTGATGACATACCTGTGGAGGTATGGAAGTGTCTAGGAGAGGTGGCAGTTGAGTTTCTGACTAGTTTGTTTAACAAGATCTTGGAGAGTGAGAGGATGCCCGAGGAATGGAGGAGAAGTGTACTGGTGCCAATTTTCAAGAACAAGGGAGATGTGCAGAGCTGTGGCAACTACAGAGGAATAAAGCTGATGAGCCATACAATGAAGTTGTGGGAAAGAGTAGTGGAAGCTAGGCTAAGGGCAGAGGTGAGCATTTCTGAGCAGCAATATGGTTTCATGCCTAGAAAGAGCACAACAGATGCAGTGTTTGCTTTGAGGATGCTGATGGAGAAGTACAGAGAAGGTCACAGGGAGTTGCATTGTGTCTTTGTAGATTTAGAGAAAGCGTATGAGAGGAGCTGTGGTATTGTATGAGGAAGTCTGGAGTGGCAGAGAAGTATGTTAGAGTGGTGCAGGACATGTATGAGAGCTGTAAGACCGTGGTGAGGTGTGCTGTAGGTGTGACAGAGGAGTTCAAGGTGGAGGTGGGTCTGCATCAAGGATCGGCTCTGAGCCCCTTCTTGTTTGCTCTGGTGATGGACAGGCTGACAGATGAGCTTAGACAGGAATCTCCATGGACTATGATGTTTGCGGATGACATTGTTATTTGTAGTGAGAGCAGGGAGCAGGTGGAGGAGAATCTAGAGAGATGGAGGTCTGCTCTGGAAAACAGAGGAATGAAGCTTAGCCGCAGTAAGACAGAATACATGTGTGTCAATGAGAGGGACCCAGGTGGAACGGTGAGGTTACAGGGAGCAGAGGTGAAGAAGGTGCAGGACTTTAAGTACTTAGGGTCAACGGTTCAGAGCAATGGAGACTGTGGAAAAGAGGTGAAGAGGCGAGTGCAAGCAGGTTGGAACGGGTGGAGAAAAGTGTCAGGTGTGTTGTGTGATAAAAGAGTATCAGCAAGAATGAAAGGAAAGGTGTTAAAGACGGTGGTGAGACCAGCGATGTTGTACAGCTTAGAGACAGTGGCACTGAAGAAAAGACAAGAGGCAGAGCTGGAGGTGGCAGAGCTTAAGATGTTGAGGTTCTCTTTGGGAGTGACGAGGATGGACAGGATCAGGAACGAGTACATCAGAGGGACAGCTCATGTTAGATGTTTCGGAGATAAAGCCAGAGAGGCCAGATTGAGGTGGTTTGGACATGTTCAGAGGAGAGACTGTGAATATATTGGTAGAAGGATGCTGAGGTTGGAGCTGCCAGGGAGGAGGTCTAGAGGAAGACCAAAGAGGAGATTTATGGATGTAGTGAGAGAGGACATGAAGTTAATTGGTGTGAGTGAAGAGGATGCAGAGGACAGGGTTAGATGGAGGCGCATGATTCGCTGTGGCGACCCCTAAAAGGGAGCAGCCGAAAGGAAAAGAAGACTTTGGTCTGATTCAAGATTCTGCAACACTTAGGCTTCTGAAAGCTTCTCACATGTGTATTAAAATACAGAATTAGTGCCTGGTTACTTCAAAGCGAAATCCATTTGGGTGTTGTGGTCCTGAAAGCATCGTGGCGCTGCAGCTATTTGCGGGTCATGTGACACAGCGATGTGATAGCTTCTTTCATTTTGGATTAGGTTTGCAATTGGTCAAATGCTGAAACCACAGCACAAATGTATTTCACCTCTGCAAGCAAATCCCCTAATCACAATTATTTCATTAAAATGAGATGACTTCAGCCTGAAATGTCGTCGTAAATGATGCTGTGACCGAGCCCTTATGCTTCAGCCTACCCTACATCATGGAACATGTGGCTGGCATGGATGCCGATTTTTAGACCTTGTTATTTTTTATATTCAGGTTCTGCAGAACATGGTGCACTGTGCAGACCTGAGCAACCCCACTAAGCCTCTCCAGCTGTACCGGCAGTGGACGGACCGCATCATGGAGGAGTTCTTCAGCCAGGGTGACCGAGAGCGGGAGAGGGGCATGGAGATCAGTCCCATGTGTGACAAACACAATGCCTCGGTAGAAAAGACTCAGGTAATACACAAACAAATGTACCGTACATGCACTTGCACATTGTGCATAGACACACTGAATAACCTAATTTCCCTCCATGCATCCTGTAGGTTGGTTTCATAGACTATATCGTTCACCCTTTGTGGGAGACATGGGCTGACCTGGTCCACCCGGACGCCCAGGACATCCTGGACACGTTGGAAGACAACAGGGAGTGGTACCAAAGCACCATCCCCCAAAGCCCCTCTCCTGCCTTAGACGAGTCTGAAGACGGCACTCGACCCCCAGGAGGGGACAAGTTCCAATTTGAGCTCACCTTGGAGGAGGACGGGGAGTCGGACACTGAGAAAGACAGCGGCAGCCAGCCGGAGGAGGAGGATGAAGAAGAAGAGGAGGAGGAAGATGAGGAAAACAGCTGTACTGACTCTAAAACACTCTGTACGCAGGACTCTGAATCAACAGAGATTCCTTTGGACGAACAGGTGGGGGAGGATGAAGAGGAGGAAGAAGCGCAAGATGGGGAGACACCCTCCTCACAAACGTGTGTCGTGGAGGAAGAGGTAACAGAGGAGGAGGAGGAGCAAGAGAAAACCCCACACACATAACAGTTTATGGACAGCACCTGATTAACTGTTCTTCTTAGTAATTTGCAGATGATTATTTATAGAATATTTTTGGGTTTTGTGGAGTCGGTCTGTGTTTTTTATACATCTAAGTTTATGGTTCCAAAGCGTGCGCTGCTCTCCACCTTGGCCAGTCCTCCTGTCATCTTTGTTAAGACACGCCCACCGGTACTTCTTCAAGTTTTTTTGCACTCAGGAAAACTCCTTTCCATTCCCGTTTTTACAGAGGTGTTGTGTCTTTATTTCACTTTTACACCTTCCCCTTTACAAGCTTAAGTTCAGGACATGGATGGAGCAGTTCAGTCTGCTCAGTGCTGTTCACACGATACATGAAATCACATTTTCCTTCCCTTCGCTTCGTCTCAGCCTTGCCTGGAAGTTTAGCAGTGTTTTTGTGTTTTATCAAGTGCCCATACTCTACAGAGACGGTTATGTCGGTTAGGTAATTTCCTTCCCACTGCGAATTTGGAGGAATTGTATGCTGCCGTTCTGCTGAAAACCTGATGGGATGCCGCAGAGATGAAAGCTGCAGCACACTGGGGAGCTTTTTGAGACACATTTCGGATGTGGAAGTCTTCCTTGAAAACCTGACTGATACAAAGCTCAAATCTAAACAGCCATGATGCTGTACTAGACCTCTTTAATTTTTGTATTGTACTGTATGTAAGACTCAGATATTTTCTAGAATTTACTTTTACAATCCTAGGCTTTGTTTTGTTAGCAAAGAAGTTTAGAGAACTTTTGGAAACCAATGGGAAGAAATGTGTCACAGATATTCGGTGTTTTGAAGGGGTATCTTCACAACTGGAGTGCATTAGGAGTGTTCCGAAGTGTTTGCACTTGCTCCAATAGCATTTATACTACTATTCCCATGCCACTATACTCATATTTGGTTAGCCCTGTAAGTTGAAATGTCTTCATAATAACCATTATTTGGTGAGAGTTTTCAATGAGAAAAGAAGCAGGAACCTGAAGTCTTATGCTTTACTCTCATTGAAATTGTTTATGATGTGAATGAAGCCTTTGCTTTTTATTATTGTTGCCTGCAGTTCTTTTGAACACATCCTGAGACAATGCAATGCTTTGTAGTTGATACAAAAAGCACCTTTTTAAGAAGCTTGATTAGTGCTCCAAGTATACAGAAATAGTAATGATGTTTAAAAACTACTGGGGTGATTTTATACAATGTTATGAAAGCTTTTATTGTCCATTCCTTTAATTTTCTTGCCCATTTTGTTTGATGTGCACATCACAAACAGCTGCATACCTGCTTGTTTTCAGCCACTCCATTTTCTGTTAAGCTATATGAATTTATTTTTCATCAAAATAATGTTTCATTCTGCCATCACAACATCAAACTCAGTTGCTCTTTGTTTTCGACAAGACAATCAGCTCAGCTCATCTTGCGTAGTCATCAGATAAGACTATCTTCTTGGTAGATACTCTAATGCACTGATATATTCATATATCAACACATAAATATTTTTAACATGTTTAAACTCACCAAAACACTCACTTGTGAATACCTAGGCTTAAGCAGTGCTATCTTACACCTCGGCCAAGAGTCTCTTCCTCATTTTTCACTTTACACCTGATGCTATTATTTATTGGTATATTTTTCTATTTGTTGAGTTTTTGCAATATAACGGTGGTACAGTAAATATTTCACTGTAGCATAGACCACAGTACAGGCTTGCCAGTTACAATACCCAAATGTACTTTTTTTTTCTCTGTGTACATAAAATATAGAAAATCTAAAAACGTGTAAAAAAATAAAAAAAAAAAGGAAAAAAAACACTTGAAATACTGCACACTGCTTTTATAAGAGTGCCCGTTTTAATTATGTGTCATTTTAAAATTATTTATTTAATCTTTCATTTTGTGCCAAGATTTTTCTCTTCTTTCTTTCCTCACCCAATGCCCTTACCTGTAATAAAAGTTTCTGGTTTTATCGCTGTTTACAAACATATATTTATTGTGCTGTATATAATATATAATTATTAATGTTATTACTATCATAATGCCGTAAATGGTTGATTCTTATCATCCCTTTTGGTGATGGTGTGGCTGTATTACGTACCTCTTGTTGAGAGAATGTTTATTACACATGAGCTTCAGTGTAAAAATGATCCATCAACATGTTGCTTATCTGAGAACTAGCTCAGTGAAGAGAGGGGGAAAGCCAAATTGTTTTTTGTTTTTTTTAAAGAAACTGTTCCTTGGCCCATGGGCTGTGCCTTAAATTAAACACGTCATTTACTTTAGCCTTTTTTTTTCTTTTTTTTTTTAGTTTAGTTTAGTTTTGCTGCAATAGTGAATATTTTGACTTGGGTTGGCCTGATCTCCTGTTGTGAATTTGAAAATGTTGCCTTTTTACTATCACAGCCAAACACAAATTGCTCTATCGAAAACGTGATACTGGGAAATATGTTGTCAGTGCAGAAGCTTGCAGTGATTCAGGTTAACCACAAGTCCAAGAGTCGTATTTGCTGTAGACCTGGTCTGAGCAACTTGCACCTTCCTTACGCCCTGCCGCTACACTCAAAGATGTTACACAACCTGTGGGATGTAAAAGATACGGGAGTAACTTGGCTGTGTCTGTGCAGAGTTGCAGCGTTGTTTACACCCACATGGTTGTATCACAGCTACAAACACTGAATGGGGTGCAACAGGAGCGTGTAGTTGCTGCTCATCCACGGCCTACAAAGCACAGAGGTTTTGAGACACATCTGCATGTTCAGCCACTGCTGCATTAATTATGGCTGAAACACTGACAGTGTGTTGCTTATCTATGCTCGGCCCACACTTACACTCACATTACTTGCAATATCCAAAACCACTGACATTTTTCTGCCTGGACAGGAGAAGGGTTTAGGGGGGGTATGGGATAGGGGTTTGGGTGAGTGCATCATTGTTCCAAAACAGGGACTTTTATTTTGACACACATACTGTAGATTATAAACAGCCCTGGACCAATGGAAACAGTGGGATCTTTTCTCATTTTGTGTTCTATTTTTTATGGTATGAAAGGAAAACACAAACTGTAACTTAAAAAAGGTCTTCAGGACAATTATTTTTTGGGTTATGTCTTTAGAATGCCAACTTGTCTGGAAGTTTCACAAGACAATTAAAATGTTATTTTAATGGATTCCTTGTTAATTGCAGTCTATTGGATAGCACTGTAGATCATACAACTTTATGTAAAAAAACTAATAAAAAGAATGAAAAAAGTTTTTATATGCAATGGATTAAATAAAAGCATGGGTTGATTCTGCCTAGTCACTGGTTTCGTGTCGTTGTTACAGAGGGTCATATACAGTCAAGTGTGGGATGGGTGCACCGTACATTTGCTTCCCTGATAAAAGAGATGAGAGGACATTTTCAAAAATCGTGAATACACTTTCTATATTTGGCATTTCACCAATTCCCCGCTGACTGGCTTAGGTGTGAGATTCGTCTCACACCTAAGCCAGTTGGTGTGGTCTGTAGTTTTTCTACTCTAGATGTACTCTCTGTCTTTATACAGCATCTTACAGAGATTCTTATACTTTTTAGAATACATTTTTTGTTATTTGTTTTGCCCATATATTTGTAAAATCTATGAACATTAACAGCATTGTCTGCTGTTCAGCGAAAAGTTATCACTGCAGCCCCATAAAGAAGGAAAGGCCGTGATCTGCATTTATTGTCGCATAACCTTTGTATCTGTAGCTGTTGTACTTGTATACTAATATTTCGTTTTTTGTTTGTTTTTGTCACCAGCAGTGTAGAAGGTGGCCATGCCACAATGTAAAAATTCTTTGTCACAAGTAAAATCTTGCAGTGTTATTTAAGGAAATTAAGAGAAGTATTAGTAGCTAAATGTAATTAAAGTATCAAAAGTACTCATGCAACAGAAAGGCCCCTCTCAATGATCACATTTTGTTTGCAAAATCAAATCAAACTCTTCAGATTAAGGTAGTGGAGTAAAAAGTATAGTAAATATTCGTCAATATAACGTACATGTACCTCAAAATTGTACTTAAGTACAAAACTTGAGTAACTGGATTTAGTTACATTTCACCACTGGTGTTATGTAATTGAATATTATGTTATTACTGGTGCATAAATCTGTAAGTAGCATTTAAATGTAGATGCTGAGGTAGGTTAATTTGAACTATTTTACATGTGTTGTTGGATATTCTTTGTAAGTAAATGACTGTAGCTGTCAAATAAATGTAGTGAAGTAGTAAGTAATCAAGTAAAACAGAAGTACCCAAAAATTGCTTTTCAATACAGTACTTTCAATATTTACTTTCCACCACTGCATTTGACCACCAAAAACTTAGGTAAATACACTATAATGTCAGGTGTTCCACATTCATCACCAGCAGCAACATCTCAGATCTTGGCGCAGGTGGCGTGTTCCAACACTAGGTGGTGTACATTGACTAGAAATAAAACAAGGAGTCTGTATTGCGACAGAGCAAACCTACTGAGACAGCAGGTCTGGGTTAGAGAGCAGCAGCCAGCGAATCCCTCCTTGATGCTTCCATATAGTCAGTAGAGCAAGAGAGAACACAGAGACCCACTGGTAGAATTCGGTTTATTTCCTATAATCTCAAAAACATATTTCTTCCTTTGCTTGCACTCCAAGAAACAAATATATTCGGTTAGACGCAGAGTCAGAGTGTTCTAAAATGAGATTTGACCAGAGTGACTGTTTGGACATCCGACCTGCCACATAACTATTCCTCTGTTAAATGAATCTTGACTGGATATCAATACAGTAATTGATTTCATGGCTATTAGCATGAAATTATAATATCACACACATACACAGATGCACACGCACAAAGCACGTGTACACACATATGCGCAGGTTCTTACAACTAGTTTATGTGCATCCCTTTTCTTGGAACTACAACAGTATGGCATATGGCATGGACTAAGTTATCTCCATGACCATCTTAAACTGCATTTTGACATGATAACACAAGTTCAATCAACACCCAACAGTTAGCAGGAACAGTATATAGTACGTGAATACATTTGTACAAAAGGTATACACAAACAATACACTAAATTACGTAATTTGTCTGTTCAATATGGCAGGCACACACACACACACACACACACACACACACACACACACACACACACACACACACACACACACACTTCCATACGTACACACAGCAACTCACACATTCAGTGGCTGTAGTTACTGAACGAAGCACACACTCCTTTTTTAGAGATTGTACATCAGTTTCAGAGCTATCCTGACCAAACTGTCACTCACATACTGCGAATAGAGACGTTGTACTCGAGGACAGGAGAAACTATGTACAGGGTTTCATTCATAAAATATTGCACTTATTGGCCCATTGCATCTCACAGCAAGTGCTATGACAATGCTCCTAAATCTGTAACACAAAGTGATATATACATTATCTTATTATATAAATCTACATAGATAAGCCAGGACTGACTTCATGCAATTTTTTGGAGCTTTTATTGAACAAACAACTGACGATGCTAAAGGACGTTTTGGCACAAATGTTTTTTTTTTTCTATGAGTTGCAAAACTGAAAGGCTTTCTGGATTTTAAAATAAGATAACGCTTTTATACTATGCGGACTTAAGTTATCTTTAAGATCACTACAGCACTGTATATGCCTGCTGGGGGAGGTTTTACATTTTAAACTACTGTATGTCTTTCAGGAGGGATTTCATTTCCATAGCACAAACATGACATTTTAGCATGCTGACTCAAAGGTTAAACAATATTTTTTTATATATGGCTGTGTATTCCATGCCAGAGCTAATCAGTTGTATATCAAACACTGTGCTGTGCCTTGTCAGTGTGAGATTTTTATTTAATGATTAATGCTGGATTGTTGCTATCATATACAGGGAGGATGGTTAGGGTCTATCTTTAGATAAAACAGTACATATGATTGACTTTTTGGCAGCATGCTCATCGCATCAAACTATAAAGGGTCATCTTAGAGGCTAAGCACATAGAAATAGTTCCTTTTAAGATTTACAGATATACTTATCAGATAAATCACACATCTACAGACAGCAAAACATGGAATAGTACTCACATCAACATTATACATACTGGATTCATTCCAGAAGTAAAAGCATGACAGAGGAACTTACAGAGGCCGTGTTGGAGATGCTAAAAGGCCACTTTTTTTATCCAAGGTAGATGATTTTTAGATGAAAAGTTGCACTCATTTGTGACTCAGACATAAAACTCATGCAAACCCACACTCACTTACTGTACAATCACACAACAACCACACACTTGTTACACAAAAGAAAGCTGCTACATCCTATAGTGCACTATATCATAGATTTGGCAGCTTTAGGACACAAAATAATCCTACAAAAGGAAAATACATACTGTACAAAAACTAAAAATAAAATAATCATTGAAGCACTCACTAACTCTATCCCTCATTTTATAATTATTCTAAATCTTAAAGATTTTAAAGGTCTTAACTGTAGGATTAACTGTACATCATGACTATGGACTATTTCCAGCCTTATCAAACATACTTGGTTTATAACCATACTAACTAGCTAAAGAAAGAGAATATGGTGTCTCTATATTCTAGATATCCTGTAATGTTACACATTTTTCAATAGTCATGTCTGTTTGTGTGGTTATTTGCTTTTGATATAAGGTGATAAAGTTGAGAGATAACACGACAGGATTTTGTAATTCTACTACTTAACAGGGTTTGAAACTGTAGTCCAGAGAATGCAGCACTAGCAGGAGTGCTAACGCTGAGGGAGAACAAAACTCTGCACACTCTACTGCCTTACAGGACCTGCGCTGCCCTCCCTTTGCTTCCTGACATCAGTCACTAACAGTTGCATCCAGGCTGCTGGAGGGGTGGAGCGCTGTCTGTGAGTTTGGCAGTGGGAGCTCCTGTGGTGACGGCCGCATCAGTGTCCAAGCTCTCGGACATCTTGTCGCAAATTAGGTCAACGAGTCGTTCAAAGGTCTGCTTCACGTTGATGTTGTCCTTGGCGCTGGTCTCAAAGAATTCAAACCCTTTAAAAGAGGAAGAGGCAAGTAACACATGAAACTTGAAGGGACAGGGCTCAGGGCTGACTGAGACAACAGTCATATGATAAATATTTCTGATGTAATTTTTAGGAAAAGCTTTGACAGTTATTGTTGCTGCTGAAGGTTGAAAACAAAGTGGCTTCTACCTATAGCAGTATTTTTGATAAATGGGCTACATTTACAAAGCAATTCTATACTAAGTGCTTTTACAAGTTTTTTGCCACTTATTCAGATGCACACTCACACACCAATGGCAATGAGCTACCACGCAGGGTGCTGACCAACCATTTGGATGAATTTGGGGTTCAGTGTCTTGCCCATGGACACTTTGACATGTGGACAGGAGGAGACGGGGATCGAACCACTAACCCTTGATCAGTACATGACCTGCTCTACTTCCTGAGCTGCAGCCGCTCCAATGTCCCATAGAGATATATAGATATACTATATACAGTATATATATATATAAATATATTTGATTATATATTATATCCCAAAGGGCAACAGAAGTACCAGCAAGTGAAAAAAGGCCAAAAAGATGACATAAAAGGCTTTTATATCATCTAAACAATGTTATGATGTAGCCAACTATTTTAAAATACAAAAGGAGTGAATGTGGCTCCGAGACTTACCTAACTGTTCTGCCAGCAGTCTGCCACTATCCACTGAGACCACTCTCTCCTCTTCCATATCACACTTATTTCCAGCCAGCACCACCTGTGCATTGTCCCACGAGTAGGTTTTTATCTGTGTTGACCTGCACGTAATCAGATACAAATACAACAACAACAACAAAATCTGTAAATACTTTTGTTGGGTTTTATAACAACTTGTCAGGATTGTGTTTGTGGCACTTTTTGTTGGGCATGATCCCTAAGAAATTAGTGATTACATCACCTTGTGTTTAGCATCATGTAATATTTGAGTCACTGATGACAACACTGGAAAAGTGAGTCAACTGCAGCTCTGTACTGAAAACATGCACTCACTGTTATTCACATGTAGGTTATTATTTGCTATTTTCTAGCTATTTGAATTGATATTTGTTGTTTGCCATGCTTTTCTTCCTTTCCTTTAGATTTGTTCTTTGGCTCCTGCTAATTTGTGATTGGTAAACTACTATTTGTATGGGCTCGAAACAGCCTGCTAGGTATTGTAGCTACACAGGGTATGAGTTATGGTCACTGACAAGACGGGAGCATATCTATGTTTCCAGGGTCCTATATTCCCAGCACAATATCCTCTTAATAGGACACATTAAGGAGACCTTTCAAAGGGGTTTATCTTCTAAGCAATGTTTTTTGGCTAGGTTAAATGTTCAACATATGTTTCTGTGGGTCAATATGTTGAAATCACCCACCTACAGCATATAGCCTGCTGATGTTATACTCCTTGAAACTACACCCTCCAATTTGCAGGTAACTAAGTTTTCTTGACTTTATACATTGATATCTCCACAGCGGATGAACTGATTTTTATCATTCAAACTGCATTTGGAACGCCCATGTCCCTTTGTTCGTTTGCAATTTCAACTGCAAAGATAGCCCATACCAATCTCTTACAATGTTCTTATTTGAGCTCTGTGTCATTAGCCTTTAAGCCATCAGTTAAGCTAGCTTGCATGGGGTCATTGTGATCATAAAACTCAAGGTAGACAGTGTCTGAAAATGAGGCATTGCCTCATTGTGTGCCATGTCAAATGTTCCTGCACAATGACAATAACAACAACATTCAACATTTAGAGGAAATTTACTGTGGGATTCAGAGAGGTGCATGTACTGCTCTAATCTACAAACAAACACATTTTGAGAAGAAATTTAGAGAACAAATATCTACTCTGGTGTTGCAGAGTGACTAAAAGTAGGGCAGCTCACATAGCACAGGCTGAAACAGTAGAGAAAGAGCTAGTAAGAAAGAAAGGAAGAAACAACGAGTCAGAAAGAGAGAGAGAGAGCAGCATGATGTTGGCACTCCTCCTCTCTCTGTCCAGTCCTGGCTTGTTATAGTGGTTCATATGTGGGTCATGTTGAATCCAACTGCTAATAATGTTCACTGACTGAAAAACAACTGTGTCTGATTTCTTCAAAGTCCTATATACAGTCCTACATTTTATGTGAGCGTTACAATATTTCCCTGTTTTGTCTCTGTCACAGGCAGGAAATGAGCACGTCACAAGCTTAATTCAGCCACAGGCAGGGAAGGAGACGTTGCCATGGCAACCTCTTTTTTTCTACAACCTTGTCACAAGGAACAAGGGAAAGAGAAAGTGGAATTAAAGCCTCTGGCAAAGGCAAAAAGGAAGACATCTGGTCATATGAAGGGTAGGAAATAGAGCCTCTTCTCTTGTATACACTTGACTGATTTGTGCACTGTCTGGTAAGTAAGCTCACAGGTAAGTCTCCAGGATTGTCGCTGCCAGTGACACACTTGGCTCCATTAATTAAGATACCCATCACAGACAGTGCTCAGACTGCAGTACTCCATCAAAGTGTCAGACTGGCCTTAAAAGAATAATAGGTGTGTCTGGCTCCGACCTCTCGTTACAAGAAAGCCGGATAATAGTGGAAATTTTATTTCAATACAAATCAGGCTGTGCTGTGGAGTGTTTTAACACAATTCATGCTAATAATAGAGCACAGCATCCCAGTTGTACATTGTTTCAAACATTTAATCGCAAATTAAAGAACACCAGGCTTTAAACATTTGTTCGCTTAGGTTACATGACAGCATGACAGGTGCTTTCTAAAACAGCTGTCAAGTGCTGCTAGCTAAATGATAAAGGCCAAGTAGACATTGGCCCTAATAGTGATTGTCATAGTCCTACAAACGCTGCAAGCCACATGGCATGCAGTGTCAGCTGCAAAAATACCACCATCTATAAGTCAAGTCCATGTGAGTAATATCATCATTTCCTTGCAGCCGATGCAAGAGCAACATCATGAGAATATTGCCAAGATGATTCAGAAATCTTTCCTCTCAAAAATCTCATTCTGTGCTCCCATAATCTCTTTGGGCTGGCAGAGAGAGATAACTGTAGGACAGCAGGGTGTAAATAAAATGGAAGATGACAGTTTCTGACCACAACACCTGTGGAGAGTTGGGGTTTAAGGAGAAAGATCAGCAAAATGTAAATCGAAACACACATTAACTCTAAACGGCAGAGCTGAAATCCCTCTGTTTCACCAAAGCTTCCTAGCTTTTGCTGCACTGTTTGTGCTGCTGAGAACAAGCAAGACTCCCAACCCAGAAACCTGGTTTCTGCAGCCAATTGAACGTCGCCTTCCAAGTCCTGTTTTAGACATGAATGCATCATCATAAATCACCGACATTTGGGCTGTGGCTCCGAGTTACTGTTCAGCCTGCAGACTCTTGTGTGACTCGCAAATGGACGAGAACCAAGACCCTGACAGGTTTCCCCTAGATCTCTAAGCCTGACAAAGATGCACACATACACACTACATAACAAGACTGTCAGATATTAGAGAAAGAGAAATGACCTTTTGCTGCAAGGAGATAGGGACGGTAAACTGGCATAGGTTTGCAGACTTGTTTCGTAAGAAGGAAAAACCATGTTCAATATCAAGTGTGCAGGACATATTGCATTATAGCAACAAACAGGAATCACTTTTGCTATGTTGATCTGATGCTCAAAGCAGTGCAATATAATCTGCAGGAGGAAATGGGATAAGAGATGACATCTACATAAAGAAATAGTCAAAAACAGACCAACATTAACTCCAAGGAGCCCAAAACCACTCACCAGTCCTGCACAGCACCGAAGGACTCCTCGTTGGTGATGTCGTACATTAGGATGAAGCCCATGGCCCCCCGGTAGTAGGCGGTGGTGATGGTCCTGTAGCGCTCCTGACCTGCTGTGTCCTACACACAGACAACATGATTTAGTATTGCTGTTAGCCGGCTGACTCTGCACAGCACATTATATGCAAGTCCATAATGGTAAATGAGCAGACATGTACGTTATTAATCTGCAGCTATTTATACACACTAATAGATTCTTTCATTCAAATCTAGGCACAATTAAGGATGTCGTCTACATTTCTACATCTACATTAATGGCTACGTTTGATGTGTTCATGATGTGGAAACAATCATTATGCTAATTGACTCACTGGCTTTGCATTGATGAGATGCCAAAAACAGCGATTCAGTTTGGGCTGATGATGTGATCGATTCTTTCCTCTCAATATAATAATCGCTCAGCTGTATTAAACACTCGGTGGTGCAGTATTCAGAGCTCATTTCTTAGAAAAAGGGCAAAAAAATAGGGCTTAAGTGATTTAAACATTGAGAAACCGCTTGCTGCTCATGATAAGGCCGATGAGGCTTTGCTCAAAGGCAAAGCGAGTGATTATACAGCATCTCACGAGGAGCAGTACATTGTGCACAGATTGCCCTGGAAACAAGCGCCCGCTGCAGCCTTTGCTATGAGATGTCAATGAAAATGCTAATGGCTCCCAATACAGACAGATGAAGCTTTTCTACAGTGAGTGTGTCCTCGAGGAAGGAAGGGAATTGTTAGTTCAGGAATACTTTTGTTTGTTTAATCTTTTCCTCAAAGTACTTTACCTGCCAGTAATTGCTCACAGATGTGTAGATTTGTTGTTTTATAATAAGTTATATAATAACATATCCCAATGATGTACCTCCTGTATGTTTACTGCGCTGTTATTCCACCCACAACAAGTGTGTTCACAGGCTCCCGTGAATCATGATGGAGGACTTCTGGCTGCTCTACTTGGCTCTTGTTAAACAGAAGCCCGACGGGCAGCACTGGATTGTATTTGCCACAGTGCTCTCTATCAGTCTGCACATGGCTGCAACAGCGTGCCTGTTATAGCCAGAGGACAGCTCTGACCTTCACTCCACAGAGAGAGCTCACAGCCTGCCGAGCCTCCACACACACCACAGCTAGGACCTTTTGTCAGTTTACAATAACACCAAAAATGCATGTGAATGTGTGCATTTTTAATGTCAGCAGCTAGTGTGTGTTGTATAAATAGCATCTTTTGTGGAGTGACATAATAAAGAGGATGATGAATATGTTTCATTGATTTTTTTTTTTAAACTGTTGCTGTGGTTGCACTGAGTCATGATACAGTCACCTGAATGTTGTTTTAAACTCAGTCTTTTTTCTTGTCTGAATTCTGAAGCCTTAGACATTTCAGTAGCCTATCGATTCTTGTCCGAGTGCTTGACAATGACCTTTGCATTTCCAGGCTATTTTAGTGAGCCGGTTCGCTTGTTCTCAGTTAAAAAGACAGAGCAGGACAGGGGGAAAAAAGCTGAGTCCCGTGAATTTGAGCTCCTTGAAAAGATTCGCTTGCAGCTCACCAGAAATCAATCCAAGAAGCTGATTACTTCAAGTGGAGAGTTAGTGAGCGAAGGCTGACACTCACCTGAACTCTCCATCATTCAGTAAAGTAAGTTTCAGTTTTTCATCTTGGCAACGCTCACCGCTGTGCTTCATTCGCTTCAGTCTAATACGACAACAGGGACAACTCTGATGCATTTTGACGCTTTTATGTCACAGCAGATTAACGGTGTGACTACCACTATGACATTAGCCAATAGCCATCACCTTAAATGGCCACTTACTGTAAGCCTCAGCTGTCTCTGGGACCAATGAAAAAAGACAGCCCAATTACTTGGATGCAAGGCCAATCCTTTTTCTCTCTGAATATGCTTGTCTTTGCTAATGATGAAATCACATTATACCGTTGAACCAGTCACTTGACCGTTCAAATCCAGTTTTCACATCCTGCTGGAGCACTTCTTCTGTCTCTTTATCTGATTAGCAAACACCAAATGTCTGGGGATGGTTAATTGCTACGAAAGACAACTATTATGACAAGCGAGAGCAAAGCCTCTGAAGAAATGTTGACATTTGGTGTAGTACAGAAAGAAGGAAAGAGAGAGAGAGAATGACAGGAAAGAAAGTGAAAGAAAGATTACATATCTATCCCCTCCCTATCTCAGAGGTATGGCAAAACAATCTGCTTCAACAGCTCAGATGAACTCCTAATTAAACAGCCTCAGAAATTCTTCAGTTTCCCACACATTCTGAGGAAGGTGTTGCTTCTGTGTTCTTCCCCACTGTGTGCCAAACTAACACTTACGCGTCTCCTGTCAGAATTGTTGAGACTTCCATCTGTCTCCATACTTACATCGTAGTGTTAACGCAAGAAAACATAATACAGCCTTTCCTGAAGCTTCCACCAAATAATTAAGCACACAGCTGATGCGCAACATGTTTTTAAGACTAAGGAACAAAGAACTGATAATAGTTTTTTGTTGTGAATTGAGATGCTGAAATTCAAACACTAACATTGTGAAATGGCTTAGGATGGTGAAAAACATCACTTTATGTTAGTGAAATGGTCCTTTTTGTCTAAATTGATCTTTTAAAAGATTGGTTATGGTCCTTTATTATTCATTATATAGCTACAAAACAGAACTGGAAAAAGAAGAAGGATTTGCTTCAAATATACATTCTATACTTTGACTGAGGTATATAGCATAATGCCTTTCTGTAATAAGAGATGAAAAGGGAAGTGTCTCCAAGGAAACCAAACAAGCATGAGCTGTCCCAAGGGCCAAAACCCTGACTGAAATTGAATTAATGCATAGGTGATCCGGTGTGTGCAGGACTTTTTTGTGTGGCCAAGCATACAGCCATCAAGTCAAAACCTGTCACAGTCCTTGGAACACATTGATCAACAGAGAAAGATATGAGCAGAGGTCAAGAGAAAGTGGGCTCTGGGCATAGATTGACAGCCTTTTACAGACAGGAGTCACTCTGCAGGAACGCAAAGGTGGGGAGAACGAGAGAAATGAGGCGGCAGTGCATCTCTGAAGAGCCCCTTTCCGCTTAGAGCTGAGGTAGTCCTCCAGGAGACCTTGGAGAACATGAGAAAACAGGTTTCTTCCTGACATTTACTGGGTTTCAACATGCAAATGCTGTCGATTTAAATTAATTAAATGGAAATTTGTGCATGGTTGGTATGACAGGAAACTGACATGAAATGAAAACGTAATGGGGCTTGTTGTACGTTGCCGCATTGTAGTCTAGAAATGTGTTTCTTCCGTAATTTTCCATCATTAGATCATATACAAATCTTATTATGCTGTAGAGTTTGGCTTTCTAAATAAAGGGATTTATGGGGGGGGAAACAGGCTCTTTAAGCATTAACAGCAAATAAGGGAGTTATTATGTGTTGTTGACCAGCCAAGGAGTGCAGGATAAACTGAAATTACATATATTTGATAGCTATATTCCACTCGTTTCTTCTGGTTTGGTCAGGAATCAAACATTTTGTGGCTCACTTTTAAATGTTTAATGCTCAGATGTTAATATTTCATACCCAAATCTGCAATTTGATCCTCTTGTCATTCTTGTACACAGTCTTCACTTTGAAGTCGATGCCCACTGTACTGACGAAGGCTGAAGTGAAGGCGTCATCGGCGTAGCGAAACAGGAAAGACGTTTTTCCCACGCTGCTGTTGCCGATGATCAGTAGCTTGAACATGTAGTCGAAGTTTTGGTCCCCTCCCTCTCCCTTCCCTTTCACATCCTGAGTGGCAGCCATCTGCAAAAACAGAAACAAGAGATGCTGAAAGGATGGCATTAAGAGCATAAGCTTGAGTTAATGTGAAGCTGTTTCACAGCTCTGATGCACAGAAGATGTGAACAGATCTTAGAAGAAACTGATTATTTGTTTTCCAGTTGACTCTCAACTACTTCACAAAACAACTTCTAGTTTATGTACACAGGCTAGGAAGAAAAAGACAGAGAAAGAGCTAGATTTTAGCCCAGTGCAGTACACGCTTGTTGTACAGGCCACAGATCAGTGGTGACAGAAGGCTGTGTCAGATAAACCAGCATGACCAACACAGCAAACTGTTGTATTGATGAGTATTAGATAACCAGGATTTTAAAAAGCTGAGTTTGTCTTCTCTAAAGCCACTTTTCTTTCAAAATGATTTTCTTTAATGAAACTAAAGGTATAAATAGTATTGATGTTATTACTGTTATTACTTAAAGAGAAATAGTTAGCTCATAATTACATTGCAGATTCAGTACTTTTGTATGTAGTAGGCAAAATACTGTTTTTAATTTTTAAAGTGGACTCATTTTGTATTGGAACAACACACGTCAAACATCACTCTTTTGTGTCAATTGTGGTACAATAATTGTACATCCCAATTTAAATGTTACTATTATTAACAGTTCAATGGGTGTGATGCTTTCCTACTAGAAATACAATCACATTTCATCAGACATTAAATATTCTTCCAGATTAAAACTGATATAGCTTACTGTTGTGCAAAGGGTATAATAGAAATAGAAACCTTAACATCTACACTGAGCATTTCTGTGCAGGCTGTCAGCAGGCAACGACCTAAGAGGATACCAGTGCTACGAGCAAGATGACAAGAGCACAGTCATCTTTGCTCCAAGGGGAATGTTTTGACAAAGCCACGGCGCCTATTGAACCAAACATGAGCAGCCAAGCTCTCCGTGTAGCCTATCCAGTTATAAAAGATGCCGGACCTCGATCCTGCACCGGGTTTCTGTTCGCTTCCGTGTATGAACCCCCCACCCCCACCCCCACCAACACCACCACCACCACTGAGGCAGTATTTGCAAGGGCACCGCTTTCAAAATATCAGTGAAATGCTGGCATTTACGCACACCACGGTAAAACCAGTCGATCTGACATGAAATTACGCGTTGTAGTTGAGCAGGAGGCTGCATGCCCGCTAATGTAAGACAAGCAATTCTGGGCAGGAGGTCATTTTATCGATTGATGAAATTCTTCCATATAACTATTAATAAATTAAACTACCGAAACGCGTTGAAGACATTGTGCGAACAAACCTGTTTTGAAGGCCTCAGCTCTAACTGTATCTGCCCCTGTTTTGCAGAATACGGTTGTTATATTTGTGTCTAATGCAGGCGTAGATGTTCTTCCCCCCTCTGTGTCTCTCTCTCTTTGGAGCGCCGACCGATTTCAGCACCTGGGAGCTGTCCCTTCCGCCTCGGCTGTGGCACGCGCCCCTGAGCTGACGAGGCTGGCTCGCGTGAGATGAGCACGAGCAAAGGAGAGTGCGTTTCGCACGCGTCTCTGACGTCACCGGCGGTGTCAAAAAAGATGGGGGCTGTAGTTTTTACACGGTGTCAGCGCAGCCTCGGAAGACGGCATCAAAAGTAGAGATTCGACTCCATTACTCGGCATGCAGCGCATCACATCTGCCAACAGCTGTAGCCTATGGGTGTGTGGAAGCGCAGGACAAACACTTTGTAGTTCGTTTTTTAATAAGCAGCAGACATGTAGGCTATCGCCCCCCATCATGCAAGAGCAAGAATAAAACTGCAATAAAGCTGGGAACCTTTGTTCGGACTCTCACTGCTTTATGACGGTTTCAACGTTTGATGCTCCGCCTCTTTCCATAACCTTATAAAATCATGGCCCTTACCTTCCCATACAAGTCCATCTGGGTCTCAATAATAGGTGTCGGTTTTAAAATTCAGTCCAGTAGCTCTCCTATAATAAACTCTCAGCTGGGCAGCATTTTTTTTTTTTTCAGGAAGCAAATATAATGGTCTCTCCTTTTGCGTCACTCTCGGTCGGTCTTGCTGCCGTCCCCCGCCCATGCAGCCAGCTCCGCTTCAGAGAACAAGCGGCTGAGCAAAGAAGAGAGGCCGTGAGTGGTGATGAATATTATTATCATGTACCTTTCAATGGGAGCAAGTGCAGGATGAGGCCGCGGCGGAAGTGGGGAAAAAACGGGCATCTTTGCAATTGCAATCACATCGGCGCTCTTTTGGGCGGATTATAAAACCTGCGTAATTAATGTGAGAGGTGCAAATGAGAAACTGTTGTCACAAGGAAGTGAAGACCAGTAGGCTCATATCAGTAATTATTGTGAGCATTTTCCTGTAACTATCTAAATAACTATCCTTAACCATATCATATTAGGCCTATCTTACACCTGAAGCCGACATTGCTTATAGGCCTAATAGTCCATGCGCTTAAAAAACACCACAGTGCACAGCAGACATTAAGCCTATATAAGCGGGAACATCTTGGATACAAGGCTTGTATCAGCCCGTGGGCCATTTGATAGGCCGTGAATCAAGTCATAGGGCGGGGTGTGGTGCTGACTGACTGCCGTTTGACTGGAGGATCTGTGTGCGGGCTGGCGAGTGCGTGGCGCACCAGACGAGGGGCCGGGTCAGGTAGGGTATGCTGCACAATCGCGTCTGTCTCGCTACAGATTTCGAAACGTAGAAAAGCTGTTTGCAGTATGCGTGTGTCTTGCTCAGCCGTAGCCTACGTTCATTATTCATTCGTTAGTGTCCTTTTTAATATTTTGCCTCGATTTCGCCCAGAAACAGAAACGTTCAAACGCCTGTCAGCGTGTTTGAATGCTGCTCTGGGGATCGTTTGCACTGGTGGCGATCCTCTTCTTGAGACTGCGAGCCCCATACTTTGGTCATTTGATAAACGGTGGAGTGATTTCAGGTAGTTTCAGTTCATGACCCAAGTGTGGTAAACACAACTTTTCTAGAGCTTTCTGCGTGAGAAAAGGCCACTGAGGCGCCATCTGCTGTTGGAAAAGGTGTTCTTGTGCTATGTCTTCCTGGCAGCTCTCTCAGGCTGGCTTGTGTTAATGATTAACAAAGCAATATTGGCAAAAATAACTGTTGCTATATAAGCCTACTGACCTCATGATACGGAAGTGAGCTATATCTGTTTACAAAGGGAGACTTTGGTTATTTTTTCCTGAGTAACCTTACCCCATTTGTTTTCGAAATGAAGTTCAACAGTTTGAGATATCTAAATGACACCTGTTTTCACAAAATAATTTTTTGCATAAAATTAATACAGATTATGGTTTAAAAATATATGTTATCCCTTCAAGTTTTAGTTGGCTAAGATGAAATAATTGTTTCAGACTGTTTTATTTGTTAGTATAGGCCTACTCCAATAATGAATTTTTCATTAAAGCATAGACATTAGGAAAGCTACTCTTCAAACCAAGATGGTGAATGGTTTCCTTACAAGACCTTACAGTCTATCTTGTGTATCCAGGTACCACTTTAGAGCTTGACCGATAAATTGGCCCGGCCGATTTAATATCCAATATCAGTTTCAGCGTATATGTTGGCCAATGAGTAAGAAGAAATTGCAGTCCAGAAATTGAGGTCATTTTAAAACTGTGTCTTCAGTACATAGTTTGTCCACCAGAGAGCACTGAGTCTTTTTCAGTTGACATGGAAGCTGCTACTGCAGTTTTCTAGGAGCAGTTACCAGTTTACTTATTGGCCGAAGAAACATGTTGATTTAAGAGTTTTTACTCACAACAAATTGTGCAACTGTGTCAATCTCATCCATGCTCGTCACAATTTTTCTGTCGCTACTTTTTACGAGTGCTGCTAGGTAACTGGCCTGTTAGCTAGCTATGACGTATGTTGACGTCCCCTTTCTGAATCTCACCTACTAAGCTCTGAATGGTCGACTGTTTCTCCAACCAGCAGAAACAGCCATAAAATATAAATTTAAAAAAAGTTGTTATGCATTTCTGTAAAAAAAAAAACAACAGAATATCTGCTGCTATATCATTATTAATTTTTTTAAATCATTAAATATTAAAATCAGTGTTGACCTCAATAGTCCAGTATCGGTTGGGCTAGAGAATATTATAGAGTTATTCAGAGATATTTCTTAACAGAATAGTAAAAATGTTTTACAGGCTGCAGTTACATTAATATTTTCCCTCCTTTGCTGTATTTTCAACCATGTTGGTGACAGTTTTCAATGGAGGACTCCATTGAGGTGATTCTGCAAGACTATGACAGGGTCCCTTCTACCAGCAGACCTCATCCCGTCCTGTCGGCCTACCTAGGCGCTCTGCTCACAGGCATGTATGGAGTATGGAGCCTGTTTGTTATGCCTGGCTTTCGCAAAATCCCGTGGAACCTTAAGGTGCTTGAGATTTCCTGTTTCTGTTTTTAGCCGTCTGCTTTGCCTTCTTTCCACCCTTTCGAATCAAATGTGTGAAATCAAAGAAAAGAAGCCAAGATGGAAAACAACTTGCACATTAACTGTAATTTGCTTACTTTGGAGCATATAGTGCTCTGTGCTAGCAACAATGTGGAAAAAGAAGAAAATGGTACGTCCGTGATTTTTCTCCTAACATAACATGTTTTATGTGAAATATAGCTGGCAGGATAAACAACGCATCATGTCATTAATCCAAAAAAACACAGGTCAGAGATATATTAATCATAAGCGCAAAAGCAATTACGTTTTGATCATATTTTTTAAGTATTAGCTTTAAAACTGCTTATTTTTGCTTTAAAATGTCAGAATTAATTCAGATTATCTACGCAACAACAAATGTCTTTGTTACCTAATCATCATGTTTTCTTCTTCATCTTGTACTGACTGAAGAAAAATAATACATGATCCAATATGTTATAAAAAATGGATCCCTGCGTGAAACGTACCGTTAGAGGATGGTGCAGTTCTCCATAAAACATAATTGGAACTTTACGTTAACACAGATTAAACAAAGTTTACCTCAGATAGAAACAAGAGAGATCCCTGCTGAATTTGTCATTCACACAGATATTGTGGAACAGTTCCACTGACAGTGAGTGGGAGATCAGTTTCAAGGTTATAGCCACAGGACTCGGATGACTTGACTGTTGTGAGCAAAAGTTAATTCAATATGAAGTATATGCAGAGATGTTTTCACATGAAAAATAAAAAGTTCCAGTTTCTGTAGTGTTTGGTTGGAGTGTCATGGATATAATGCTAAGATTTTAACAACTTGCACATTTTATTTTAGGGTTGTAATTCTCCGTTTTAGTAGAACTTCATCAAGTTGTATCTACAATAGGGGGGACTGGAAGACTTTAAAGAGACTTCCACTTCTCATGTTCAAGCTCTAATTGACCAACTTGATAGCAAGAAGTCTTGTAATAGTAACAATAATTACTGTACTACGTGTCACATGTATTGACATTCTGTATTTTTGTACTGTGGTCCAGGTTCCTTATGTGCCCTCCAGTAAAGAGCAGACACTCAACATCATGAAGTTGCTTGAGGGACGGGCAGGTCGCTTAGCAGATCTGGGATCTGGAGATGGAAGGCTGGTTAGTGAACTGCAAACGTGTCCGAAAAAACACATTCATATGGGGCCAAAAACTAGATTACAAATCTGACCCTGAAACCGGGCTCATGAGTTAAAGTGCTGGTGGAGTGTAAATCTGAGTGTGTTGTGTGCACTTTCGTGTTCTACTGTTCCTTTACTAGGGAACTGTAGTTGTATTTTACATTATCAGATTTGATTTTCCAGGTGTTTGCAGCCTCTTCTGCTGGTCTCCAGTGCACAGGGTTTGAGATTAACTCCATTTTAGTGGCCTATGCCAGGAGCAAGGCCTACTGGACAGGAGTGCCCTCCAGCCAGGTGACCTTTGTTAAAAAAGACTTCTGGAAGGTAAGACCTTATTAAAAACTGATTGCGTTCCTTAACCCGGATCAGTTGTTATGTGACCACATCTGTGTCTTTCTTCTTTCATAGACTGATTTATCTACATACAACAATGTGACAGCTTTCCTTGCTCCAGGAGTGGTGAGTTTTCCTCCTATTTCCTCCCTTTTGATGCTGTATACGTCATATAGCATACACAGCATTTGATTGCTAAGTAACTGATTCAGCCTTTTCTGATTGATTTACAGTTGGAGTTGCTGGGTGAGAAGCTGTCGAAAGAACTTCCTGATGATGCACGTGTCATCTCTTGTCGTTTTCCTTTCCCCAACTGGCCCCAACAATCGTCTGTCGGCTCCGGTCTTGACCAGACTTTTGCTTATGACATCAGCAGTGTTCGCTCACGCCTGAGAAATGTACCGAACACAGTGGTACAATAAGTCACAGTCTCTTTGTTATTTTTTTTGTTAGCACTGTTGTTCTCAACAGCACTAAAGCCTTCACACACTTTTCTGTTTTGTTAGACCAGACATGAACAAAAACGTGATATTTAAAGGAACCATACGAAAGAAAACACATTTTTAACAGGTAATCATAAAAAACTTGGGGAAATAAATTGGTGAAATCTGTCAGTTATAAGCACTGATCAAGAGTGATGCTTTTGAAAGATGTCTTTGAACATTGCACGGATGAGAAAGACTCTGACTAAGCAAGATGTCAGGATGATTTTGACATCACTTAGCCCATGCAGTGTTTGTTCAGTCTTTTGACTGCCAGAACAGACTGAGCCTTTGCCATATTGCTGAATATCTTGTTGAAAATACCATCATGCCACTGTAGCTCTCTTTCTAAGAGCTCTTCCACTACAAATCATTTACTTGTGTTTATTCCAAACATGAATGCATATGTCTCCAGCTCAAGACCATTCTGAGGGTCATTCCATCGCTGTTCAAGACAGCCACTGAGGGTTAGGCACATTGATTTTTAATTTAATGTTGTGCACAGCCACCTGACAGGTGGTCTAAAATAATTATCTGTGTCACCTGACCCTTAAGGCTCATATGGACTATGGAACTGGGCAGAGACATAGGCACTTTAGTCGGAGAACAATGGTTATACAGCATGTGTAACCCTCTGAATGTGTGTTTGTTAGCAGTGTGTTTGTTAGCAGTATATTGAATATAAGATATTTCAATAAAATTAGCTTGAAAGTTTGCCATTGCCGGTGAACGAGTGATTAGTTTTTGATTTGTATCATAATTAGGAAATCATTAACATTGTGAGATACAGAATTCTGAACATTTTACTTATTTCTCGTGAACAACGACTGGCTGATTTTATTTTGATACAGATGCAGACTAAAATTTTCAAAATATTTGCATTTAGATAACTAATATCAGTGATTAGGGAGACTTGGTGGAGCTATTAGCTCTCTGTATAGTCTTGTGCATATCACTGAAAATGTCATACTGTAGCACCTGCAGTGAACGGTAGGGTAATTAGATTTGTAATTGTAATCTTCCAATGTACTGCCACCTCTATAACCTTTCCTCTCATACCACTGCTCACACTCCACCGAACATTCTAATAAAGTCTCACGTCAGTGTCCAACTGCAATACAATATACACTTTTAGTCTTTGGTAAACATAGTTTCAAAGGCAGGACTGGCTTGTAACCTGCAGATTAATGGTATCCAAAATCTCCACTTGAGGGTGCTAGTGCACCAAACTGAGTTTGGTGCAAAAACAGCGGATGGGGTGAGCCTGAATAGAATACAGATAATGTTTATCCTCGGAATAGTGGACATTTTATCGACCAAATACATCAGACTCCCAGCTCCTTTATATTTTGCACCAAAATGTAAAAGCTCCATTCACCTTCCCGGATCCCATGGAAATGCTAAACTAGAGAACATGTCTGTAACGTTAAGTGTTATTGTTGCGGATGGTGATTCAATAATCGTGTGAATAATTTTAGGGAGTATTAGATAACAGAATCCACACGCTTTTTTTTATCCCCTTTGATTTCATGTATGTGCCATCACCAACGCCAATATACATGCAAGGTAGTCGATATCAGGCAGACCTCATGAGCTCATTTCACACCCTGACGTCAGAGAGAGGGCGGCAGACAGCGGGGTGGGGTGGGTGCCAGAGTATAAAACCTCAGAGACGGACTCTCCGGGTTGCATTCTGAGTGCAGGACGAGAAACCACCTCTAATGGAAATACAGAAAAATATCGGGCCCCAACAGACAAACAGCAGCAGCAGCAGCAGCATGTGTGAATCCACGCAGAGGTCCTGCGAACCGCGCCGAAAGCGAGTGGATGAGCGCAGTGCGCCCTCAGAGATGGCCAGGATAATCACTGATCCTGCCACGGGGAAGTGCTACTGCCGTGGAAAAGTTTTGGGAAAGGTAGCGCAAGCATAGAACCTGTTGTCGACTTTTTGGATTTACCGCGTAACCCGAAGACACAGCATGTTAACAGTGTTTTCCTCTTTCCAGGGAGGGTTTGCGAAATGCTACGAGATGACCGACCTCTCCAACAGCAAAGTTTATGCAGCCAAAATCATCCCACATGCACGCGTCTCCAAACCTCACCAACGGGAGAAGGTAAGCGCGCAGCGCCGGCGCCTGTGTGCACTGGTATGTCTGGACAACAGAGATCACAGAATTACAATTACAATCGTTTACCATTTTGTCTCTTCCCCCGTTAGATTGACAGAGAAATCGAGCTGCACAGAGTACTGCACCATAAACACATTGTGCACTTTTATCATCATTTTGAGGACAAGGAGAACATCTACATCCTGTTGGAATACTGCAGTAGAAAAGTAAGTGCTATATTGTTACATAACTACTAAAGTCTCCAACCACTGTACTTTATCCTTGCCACTGCTGTGTAACACCTGCATTGCACCTAAAGTCAATGAGGCAGCACATAGGCAGCAATCAGAGTATGCCCCCAGTATAAAAGAACCCTGTTTTAATTTATTGTATAGTACAGCAAATCGATATAAAGCCATACAGTTTTATGAGATTAAAGATAATCATCAAGTATGATACGGTTTTATTCACAAAGGAAAATATGTGTTTCTATGGAATAGTTAAGACTTCAGGAAACAGCTCTATAATCATTCTCTTCTCGATGTTTTGTCTTTTCGCAGTCATTAGCCCATATCCTGAAGGCTCGCAAAGTGCTTACCGAGCCAGAGGTGCGTTATTATCTAAGACAGATTGTCTCTGGACTGAGGTACCTGCATGAGCAAGAGATCCTTCACAGAGACCTGAAACTTGGTAAGGAATCGTTATGCAGCAGTGACACACCACAGTGCTGAGACACTTTGTGCACAATTGTAAAGATGCATTCTGTACTTTTTTTTTATACCAACCCACTTCTTCCTCTTGTTTTTTCTTTAATCAATTCATCAGAGGATCCGTGCAGTATTTAGCCTTTGATCCTGGGTTGAATATCAATTGCTCATCATCTCATTCCCTTTCTTCCCTACAGGTAACTTCTTTGTGAGTGAGTCGATGGAGCTGAAGGTCGGGGACTTTGGTTTGGCTGCCAAGTTGGAGCCAGCGGGAAACAGGAGGAAGACGATCTGTGGAACCCCCAACTACCTGTCCCCCGAAGTGCTCAACAAGCAGGGCCACGGCTGTGAATCAGACATCTGGGCCCTAGGCTGTGTAATGTGAGTAGACAAACTGTAAATTCACCATTAGACACTTAAAAGGTTTAGTAATAGCAGAAATAATTTTAGATTATTATTGAATAACAGTCTAATGACATTTAATCTGCTTAAAAAGACTCATTGGCATCATATTTTGTGGCCTAGTGCTTTCCTGTTTCGCCTAAAATCATGTGTTAGTACATTTTTAGTGATTGAAATCAGCTCACTGTTGAACTCCATCCTGCTCCAGGTACACCATGCTGTTGGGCAGGCCACCATTTGAAACCACCAACCTGAAGGAGACATACAGGTGTATTAGAGAGGCGCGTTACTCCCTGCCCTCCTCCCTGTCGCCACAGGCTAAGCAGTTAATCGCCAGCCTGCTAGCCAAGATTCCAGAGGACAGACCCAACCTCGACCACATTCTGAGGCACGACTTCTTCACACAGGTTAGTCACCATCTGATCCGTCTGTTCCACTCTGTCTATTTGTCTGTCTAAATGTCACTCTGTAGGAGTATTACAGTGACCCCCTTCCCACCGGCCGCACGCTGACCCACTTTCGTTCTCCACAGGGCTTCAGTCCAGAGCGTCTGTCGGCTAGCTGTTGCCATTCAGCACCAGATTTCCACGTCTCCAGTCCCGCCAAGAGCTTCTTCAAGAAAGCTGCCGCTGCTCTCTTTGGTGGGAAGAGAGACAAGGTCAAATACTACGAGACTCTGAGTGAGTATTACATCAAGCACTGGGTGCTCATGAACCACTTAAAACGCCACTCACCAGCGAGTTATCTTTGATTCTGTAAAATTATGGTTGCTACAAAGGGCATCATTAAACCTAGTTTTTAAGACGATAGTCACATGATCAAATTGATGTCATGCTCTGATTTTTCTGCGTTGTCATTGCCTTTGATAGATAAATTAACCAAAGAGGAAGAGGAGATCTACAAACTGCAGCACGACCTGGAGAGAACTGTCATCAGCCAACAACAGAGCAAAAAAATTTCTGAGGTAAAAGGTTGTTCATTCAACACAAAACAGGAAATTTACAAGAGTGTAGGTGATGTTGCAGGTACATTATTTATGCAGCCATTAAATAAATGGGTAGATTCAAGATCATGTTAAGGAGAATCCAGTGAGTCATTCTGATGCCATACTAAACTTTATAACAAGCACAGTTTCAGAACAAATTAATAGCACTTATTTTTAACCTCTAATTCAACCACTTTGAAGCTGTGGGTGCCCGCTGAGTCATAGCAGGAAGAGATGATCTAAACTCGCAGATTCTAACCCCTGTCGTCACTGATTCCCACCTCAGAATGGAAGTCTACTTCCGCCATCTGCCGAGAGCCCCGTTGTCCCGGCAACGGAGAGCCAGTCCCCGACGACGCGAGATACCATCCGTCTGATCGTCAGGGGGAGTCTGGGAAGCTGCAGCAGCAGCAGCGAATGTAAGTTCACCAGCCTCGTTTCTCACACACAGCCCAATCATCACAGAGAGACATGAATTGATGTTATGTAACACTCCGTTTTAACGTGTAACTGCAAATCACACCGAGGGAAATTGAATAAGTGCATTGATCATAGAGAGATTTGATTTAACAGCTAGAGTAATTTCTTGTACTGTACCAATATGACACCAAGCTGAATGACCCCCTGTCGTCGTTGTTGTTGTTCCTAAAGGCCTGGAAGACAGCACAACAGGGAGCGTGGCTGAAACTGTTGCAAGTGTGCTGAGGGGATGTCTGGAGAATATGCCTAAAGGTGAGTCGACTTGTTGAAATGATTTGCAAAGTCATGCCCTAAACATGTAGTTATTGTAATGATAATTCCACGTTGAGAGCTGTCACGATACAGCTAAAGCTCATTATCTGTATTTGACCTTGAAAGGTCTAAAAAGAGAGACGTGTTGATCAAGGGACTCTGAAAACTAAAACATGGAACATGACTCTACTTTCTAAGATACACTCCCTGATTTTGTTAACACACCCAAATTTTGTCTCAGCTCATTGTTGATGTTGAAAACTTCAATAAGGTTTATAGTTAAGTTTCAATGAACCTGGAGGACATTTTGGAGTTTAGTTTAGCTCTTGAGTACTTTAACAAAGTCACAGATTGTGGAGTTTGCACAGTTAAGGTTGTCGTTTCTTTAAATCATCCTTGTAATTGCATTCTAATCCTCCTCCTCCTCCGTGTTCTCACCCTGCAGCGGACGACATTCCTCAGGGCTCAAACAGCTGCAATCTTCAATGGGTGACTAAATGGGTGGACTACTCTAACAAGTACGGCTTTGGCTACCAGTTGTCTGATCACACTGTGGGAGTTCTCTTCAACAACGGCACTCACATGAGCCTCTTGCCAGACAGAAAGTATGCACCATTCAATGCTTTCACAACACTCCACCTTCAGTTTGAAAGTGTTTAGTCACCACATGTAATGGAGGTGTCGTGTTTAAGCATGCTGTAGTACATAGAACTACTTTGAAGAACCTGTTAATGGTTTGAAATAAGTACCAAATTGAAGGGATGGCTTGACTTGTTAAATGTGAGTACATTATACACCTTCTTTGCCAGAAAGTGAGGAAGATCTATGAATCTTCTGGCTTAATTTCACCCAAAAATCTTGCTAATATTCTCATTGACACCGGAACTATTTTTAGTCAAGAATACCAACAGTTTATGAATGTAAATCCATTTATGTTTGGTTCTTGTTGTTTATTAAGTTTTTGTTTATCTGAGTCGTTGCGTAACTGTTTGTTTATCTCCTTCTCTCCATCTCCTCAGGACCATCCATTACTATGCAGAGTTGGGCCAGCGCTCTGTCTTCGCCACTTGCGAGGTTCCTGAACACTTTGTGGGCCAAGTGACTGTGCTCAAGTACTTTTCCCACTACATGGAGGAGAACCTCATGGATGTAAGTAAATGTCTCTATTCACAGAGTCCTTTATTTCTGTAATCTATATCTTTCTTGTCTTTACATGTTTTTCGTCTTTCCACACCCAGGAGCATTAGAAACAGTTTCTTTCATGTTTCAGCCTGTCTAATCCCTGATGTGTTACTCTTTTGCTTTCTCAGGGCGGGGACCTGGGTAGTGTGACAGATGCACACATGCCCAGACTCTACCTGCTGCAGTGGCTCAAGTCCGACCGCGCCCTCATGATGCTCTTTAACGACGGCACCTTCCAGGTAAAAACACGCACGTGATCACAGCAAACACAGCCGTTGCTGGTCCACAAATCTAATAAGAGAAAAAGGAAACGTCAAGATAAACTAATAAATAAATGGGGGGTTTTTTTCTCCAAAGATCAACTTTTACCACGACCACACCAAGATCATCCTGTGTTGCCAGATGGATGAGTACATGCTGACATACATCAACGAGGACCGCGTCTCCAAAACCTTCAAACTCAGCTCCCTGCTATCTTCCGGCTGCCCAACTGACCTGCGCGAACGCATGGTGTACTCCCTCAACATGCTTCTACAGAGATGCAGCTAAACCTCCAATAATGTGTTTTGGACAGTGTTAAACAGACAAATATGCCCATTGTGCCACTGCAATGCTGCAGCGGAACCAGGATTCTGAAGAATCTGTGCGGGAAGGACGAGTTTGAGGACGGACCTGTGAAAAATAAAATTAAGATTCCTACACTGTTGCACCTTTATGACTCAGAGGTGCAGGTGAAAAAATAATATTGACAGACTCTGTGGATGGGAAGATGAAATGTAGCAAAATGACAGTGGATGTTAAAGGGCTGATTTGTATGTTGATTGTTGGAGGATAGGAAAGACTGAGTAGGTTGGTACAAATGTGAACCCCAGTTGTTTGGGGGAAAAATAGGGATGTTTGGAAAGTAAAGACAAATGCTGGGCTGGCACCAGCTTAAATGTGTACAGTATAGTTGATGCTGTTTTGTAGAGACAATCCATAAACTGATGCTCTGAATGTAACCGGAGCTAGACTGTGGAATATTGTAAATGATGTACAGTGTATGTCACAGCCAACTCAGCAGTGCAGACAAAAGATTTGCTAATGTGTGTGGATGCTACAGAGATTGGCTATGTGTGTGTGTGTGTGTGTGTGTGAGTGGGAGGGGTGAAACATCACACAAACTTTTAAAACTGTGATTTGTTCTCTTGACTGACAGGTGGACTCAGCACATTGAGCTGGGAACCAGAGGGGTGATGTGTTTGGGGGAGACAGGGGAGCAGGAGGAGATAATGACATTAAAAAAACAGTACCAGGGATCCTCTAAGGATCCCTTATGAGCCATTATCACCTTGGTAGAAAATGTCCTAAATAACTTATTGTGTAAAAAACAAAACAAAAAGTGCAGTATTTATTTATTTAATAATAAAGAGCATTTTCTAAAGAAAAAAAAATCTACTCTTGAGTACTTGTCCTTCTCATTGAGTGTTTTTGTACCCATTTTTATTTTCAGAAACACAGAGCAGTGTTGTGTCTTTGCCCAAAGGTGTTATTATGTTTACAGCTATTACATTTTCAGGGTGTGCCCTCAAAATAGATGCCTGGTATTCGGGTTTTGTAATGCATTTAAACCAGTCTGAAAATTACTCGTGTACTTGTTTCATATGTAATAAGAACTTCCTGACTTCATGTACTGTACGGTGTGGTGAGAATTAGATCCAACCTCATTGCACTCGTATCTGTGCCTGGTCCAAGCCAAAGCAAGTATTTTATCTTGAAACTTGTGTTTGCAACAGGAAATGGGCACATGGAGAGAGAAGGATACATGGCAGAGGGCATGTTTACAGAAGATTAAGTTGTTTATACTCTGGTTCAAGGCCCTCCGCCTTTGCTGAGTTTTCTTCCGCAGTGATAAATGGAGGCAAAGATGACTGACTGTGCAATGTGGTCGACCTTGTCTCACACAAACACACACACAGGCACATATTACAGTACTTCAAATACAAACAAGGCCACTGATCAACAGATAGGCCAGCTGGGTGGTTCGGAAGTATGGAAGGAAAGCAAGCCAAAAAGTGACATACTGCTAGAAGGAGAGACAGACTAATAAAACGACACACTTGGTCATACGATGTCAACGATTGCATCAGAGCTTTTGAGGCAAAGTAACTACAATCACTATTGGGCATCCTTTCACATTCACAGATGGTAACCATGGAAACAAGCAACCACTGACCAATTTGGTGAGAGTCGGAAATCAATGAAGGCTGCGTAAAAGACATATTCAGAACTGAAAGTCCTGACATACTTGATGCTAAAATTACAACTGGTGTCTCTTGCTACTGATTGGCTTTTCTGGCGCACTCTCGCTGTTCTCCACATGAGTGTTTGATCCGGCTGTCTGCTGAACACCTCTTCACCTTCCGAGCTTATGTAATGATGGAAGTTGAGCATGGATGTTTTGAGTCATCCCTTTAGATGTTCACTCAGAATATCTGTGCTCTTCAGAGTTTAATAATGAATGCCTCATGCATAAACATACCCACACAGACAGAAGCAGAACAGGAAGCAGCCTACAAAAAGAAGGAGCTGGAATTATTCATGACGACACCTCGAGGTCTGAGTGCGCGTGTGTTGACAGTAATGGCCCCTGGAATGGATGCTTCAGTGACACAGAAATAGATTTCGTTGATGATGTGAAGTTTTCTGGCCTTCGGGGGAATTTTTATCCCTGGTCCTAACATCTGAACAGGAGTGCAGCATCTCCATCAGATGGATGCAGTGGGTTTGACCCAAATTAATAACATACTACTGGCTCTTTCTATGCAAGTAAGAGGAAAAGTGGCAGGTTATAAGACTGAAAACTTGTCGTAGTCCAGTGTAGATTCAGCTCATTAAATGATTACTGTAAGCAAAAATTCTGGTCAGGTGAGGATTATGTGAGTCGGCAAATGTTAGTGATCAGCTGTATTGGCCTCACGGGAACGTTCTACATGTCTGTGAGCATAACACGTAGATAAACTAATTAGAAAACCCTGTGGATTTCAAAAAGCTAAGAGTGCGAGTTCACTTGATGTTCTTAGTGTCACTGTCAATGTGGAATTTTTTTTTTATAACACTGCTAGGTTTCGGTGTCGCCCACACAAAGCTGCTCCTCTGTTATGCCACACTGACAGTGGGAAAAGTCTTGTGCATGCAGACAGGCTTAGCTCTGGAATGAGTCTGAGCTGGAGTGACAACAGGGATCTTTATACCTCAGCTTCTATCATGAAGTTCTCTGCAGGCAGTAGAGTGAGTCAGTTTGGCTTTAAAAGTGATAGTAGGCACATTCTGCCAGAAAAAAAAAACATGCTTTGATAGGTGCACGCACTGGGATGCACTTAGGGGATTGGAAGGCCTTTTCATATCAAATGTCAGCACTCCTCCTACTATGTGGACAAAAACAGATAAACTGTAGATCGAAGCTGGGATGACTATAGCTTTGCCCATTCTCTGCTGTAGCCTACAGTATCGACTAGAGAGATGAGCAATGCACAGCAGTCAAACTTGCAAAGTTGCCAGTTCAAACTTAATACTGTTATCTTACTAAGAAAAAGTGTCTTCTGAGCGTGTTCAAGCATGTAAGAATGTGTGTGTGTTCACTTTTCACCGTATTTGGTTTCCTTCCAGGTGTTCAAAAACGTATAATGTTTAGAATGAGTCACCGTGTAAGATGCAGTGGCTACTTATACTCAGTAGTGTGACATTCATGCTTCCTGTAATTTCTTACAATCATCCCTCTTCAAAGTTTTTTTTTTCCTGGATGAAAATAGAACCTTTTGGATTGCTACGATAGCTTTTGATTTATTCATGGATTAAAGTGTACTGGCAAGAGTACAGGAGGAAGAAAGACAGTGAGGGCCCTCAAATTCAAATCAAAGGCCTCCACGAAAGGAACTCTTTTAACTTTTGTTAATCGCTTCTTGTATATTTTTATTTGTCCATTTAGGATATTAACAATTAGCATATGGAGCCTCGCTGTCATTCAGACAAGCACTTAAGTCACATGTTTAATATAACATCCAGTCATTATGTCCACAACCTATCTTTAACACTAGGCGGTTCATATGAACATAATTCCATTTGCATACAGCAATACTGAGCGCTACATCTTTGCTGCTGTACTGCTGCCTTCTTTCAGAAATTTAACGCCCTTTATCTCCGAAGTTTCCACCTGTATAATCATTTAGATTTATACAAATTTTGGAATGCTGAGTATTTCTTTTAGTATGTGTTCATGATATTTAAACGTATAACTCAGGCTCTGTCAGGGGGGACAATCTGTATCATTCTTGCTCAGATTCATTTTGGAGCATCACGTGAGCCAAACTAAAATGTGTATTACTGTTACAATAAATAATTAAAACCTCAACATGAGCCTCCTGACTGAAATACCAAAATGCAATCATTATGTACAATTTGCACTAAGCTTCAATCATTACTTAAAAGTCTGGACTTTAAATTGTATTAAATGCATATACTTATCACATATTTGTATGGAGGTTTTCTTTATTCAGACATTAATCACAAGACTAACTCAACCGGAGTGAACTGAGATGAACCGCTGCATACAGCCTACATCACATTGCCGTTTGATTGTCGCAAAAGCTGTCACGTGCAGCGGATGAGCATCACAGGCTGATCATTATTATGGAGTGACTGATATTTCTTTGTTCGGTTTCTATAATAACAGATTGTGCTACGTCTCCTCCAATCGCACCAGCACCCTCCTCCGTGATGTCAGTAGAAAATGTGACTTCCTCGAAATGGGGAACTAACGACCTGCTGACTTCTTAAATAAAAACATCACATGGTTGTGTGTGGGCAGCCTTCTGACAAAGGGCAAAGATAAGACCAAAGAGTAGAAAGTGAGAAAAAAAATCAAACACTTTGAGCTTTTTTGAGCCATTAATCATGAGTAGAAAATCTCACACCATTATACAACATATTTGCCATACAATTACTAGAATGTCAAATTCCAGCATTAACGAATACCATGCTATACATACTATTCCTAATTTAGTGATTGTGTACCAAATTCACAGACCTCCTGCAGTTCCTCTACAGTCAATGTGAAAACCCTTGCCCTATATCGATAAAGATCTCTCATTGTTCAATACGCTCTCTGTCCCAAGGAATTCTAGCTTTTTAGTTGAAATTCCTGTGGGAACCAAACCTTGTCCGAACTCCCCATCCTGTAATTATAGCACAGTAATTTTACAAATGATCATTAAAATACACTGGGTTGGGAGATAATTACTGTTTAAGCTGTTCTTTGCTGCAACAAAATAGAAATCGCATTCCATCCATACCAGCAAATGAAAGGGTGTGCTATAGTGATTTTCTGAAGTTCCTTTCTCATACTCAGATTCCTCTTTGCAAAGTTACAACTTGTCTGAGAGTTAACTGTTCATCAAGGACACAGTTAGTCAACTATCACTTGAAGCTGATTGTGATCAGCTTTAGTGTTGATTTTGTTTTCATAAGCTGGTCTATAAAATATACAATAGTTTTTCAAAATTGCACACCTGCTAGATAATTGTTATATTAAACTCTATATCAAATAAAAATGAACAAAGTTAATGCTTGAGCCATCAGCAGAGAAAAAAAATGTGTGGTCCTCCTTGGTGGTCCATCATTCCATCACACTAAATTTTGTAGGCAGGGGCATACAGGGGAGGGAGGGGGGGGGGGGGACTGAGTATATACAGTATACAGTACACATAGATACTAAAATGAATAGCCATGGTTGCAGCGCGGGGCCCATAGATGCCTATGTACAGAGTCCAGAATTTTGTGCCACACCCCTGATTGTAGGCACGTGGCTCAAATAGTCTTTGTGGAAAGCAAGGCATTTATCAAAGTGTGTCAAGTGTTTAAATACAGCCCTGCCTTGTGGAGGGAGGGAACTCCAGAGGCTTCAAAGCAGCGTTTCAGTCCTGTGACTCACAGTAGAGATAGAAGGACAAAGCAAATCCTACACACCACACACACACAAACTCCATCTCCCTTTGGAATTAGGTGGGGCTGCGTTGCTCAATAACAGTTGAATGTTAATGTTCCTCTCTGGGTTCGTGATGGAGTTTTACATTCTAAAATCAGTGCCAGATACAGTTCTCAAGTTTTTACAAGTTTTGATGTAACAATAATACAATATTTACAGTAAATTACGTATTTTCATATAATTGTGCGTTAAAGTCATTGCTAGAATAGAAGCTATCAATGTGCTTGAGTTAACACGATGTATTTGTGAAGCTCTACAGTATTTCTTGTCATTTGGTGATGGTGCATTGTCTCCATTTATTACAACAAATCACTTATTTATCTGCGCCTTCATAGAGTTCAAGAAGTTTGGACTACTGACTAATATAACCTTTGTTCAGAGATTGTAACTGAAAGGTCTGTGACACAACCCAGGCACCTTTGGCAAGCCCACAGTAATAAGCCTTCTTCCAGTAAATGGCAAAGGTAATTTTAACCAAATTCTCCCAGCATGCACGGGACAGATGCAGGGGTGGACAAATGGCGTGTGGAACCGGATGGAGGAGGATTGGCTTCATGATGTCAGCTGGGGGAAGATGACTCACCACAGGGTCAACTCTTAAACTGTGATGGCGCTTCAGTGTGATGGCATTTCCGGACACACACATACACAAAAACATTTTCAAAGCATTGAATTGTGATTTTTTTTCTAAGACGAGCAATTGGTGTTCAGCTGAAAGTTTTACATGGCAGACAAACACATACATTTGCCTCCTCTAACCATCTAACCATACAGAGGAACCATGAACTACTTGTCATGGATTTTGGTTTGTGTTCTATGATTTCCTATTTTATTTTGAAATGTCATCCTTCCCTCATGTGTTCTAGTTTCGCTTCCTTCCCTTGATTGCTTTGGTAGTTTTCACCTGTGTTCATTGTGTTCACCTGCGCCCGTTGTCTCTCCTACCTCTGTGTATATAGTCTGTGTGTTTTCTCTGTCTCTTTGTCAGATAGTCCGTTGTACCCATGTCAAGCGTCTTGGTTCTTGTTATTCCCTTTGACTGTTTTTGATTACTCCTCTGGTTCGTGTGTTTCTTGCATGGATTTTTGGATTTTACCTGCTTCTTTTTGAACTTGTCTACCTGTGTTGGAGCTCTCAGCCTGTCTATCTGCGTAAGCCTCTATTGTTTTCATTAAATATTGAACTATACCTGCTCAGCCCCCGTTGTCTGCACTAGGGTCCTGTTTCCCTGCTTGTCGTTATGCAACAGTGCTATTTATTCACATGTTGTTACATGCAGGGTATCAGCCATGAACATGAAAACTGAATGTATTCACCAAAAGAAAGAAAAAAGAACCACCTCTCATTACGCAGCTGAAACTGCTTTAAGAACGACTGAATGAATGAAGCCGTCCTTTCATTTTAATTTAGATAGCAGTTTCATTCCAATCCAGTCTGTCAGTCGAACATATTCTTGCCCTCTTTGTGTGTCTAGGTCCTCTCATTCATGAAAAATATCTGCCTGCTTCAGCATGGACAAAACAAAAGATAAAATGCCAGCAGTCTGGCATGATGTTAGCGTGGTAGGGCAACGTTTCCGGGGATTCGTCTAACAGCCCCTTCAACGAGCCAATCAATACATCATCTCTGTTAATAGATCGGCACTCTCCACTTGCTCTCCCATTGAGCTGAATGGGAGACACACTACTGTTTCCATGGCAACTGCCATTCTTATCCTCTTCTGCACGTAAACATCCAGCTGCAAATTTATTCGGCTGCTCTCTGTTAGTCATCCTGTATTGCATGCACACTTCCTCAGTTAAACGTTGATGATCATATTTTATAAAATTGGTGAACAAGTGTCACACTGTACATTTGTAACACCAGTTATTTTATTTATGCTCACCATTTGGCTGGAAAATATCTCTTTTAAATAAGTAGCCTAAATCTATTTGTCTGCAGAATAGCTTGATTTTAGAGGATGGTACCATCTCTCATTTGCATGATTCCTATTTGTTTTTGAACGCGGTCAGCATACCATCTACTGTATCTATCTATCGTTTCATTTTACGCCAGCATTATACTCCCCTTGTTGATACTCTCCAGATACCCACAGGAAGTTTCCACCCAGATAAAACCTGTGCAAAAAATGCTGTCAGCTCATCAGTGGTATACTGTGGCTCTAATAACATCTGTTGCTAGAAAAAAGTTAAGCGGAACTGGGCAGTTTGAGAGGTACAAGCTTTGCATTACAAAATACCAGTTTTACTGCTTGTTATAGAAATAATGGGTATCTGCCATGGCTCTAATGAATGATTGAGAAAGACTGAACAAACTTTTAACTAACCAAACATGACTTTTGACGAACTGTCATACCATTTACTGTTAGCCACGCGGCAGGACAATAGCTGTTGTCACTGTTTGTATTCCTTTCAAGTGAACAGGAACACATCCTATTGGATATCCTCTGTTTGGCATGGTGGATGAGATGGGAACAATAAGCCAGATGAGTTTAGTGCTGGAAGGAGAATGAGGAGGTGGACTAAAATCTCTAAAATAACCCTGGTGTAATAATAGGACTAATAAGTGTAATAATTCAAGTGTTTGAAAGTAGATAAAAAAAGACAAGCTAATAAGCAGCCCTACAAATTCTTAGCCCTACAAGTTAAATACGGCCTGCGGGACAAATAGAAGGAAAGTCAAAACAACAGCAAGGCAGACGTTTATTAAATCTACTGACACACTAAAAATATATTTAAATCCAGCAACATGCTGGCGGCATTGCCAATGTTATACAGCTGATGTTATACTGCAGATGTCATATCTGATGTGATGGTGTAAGACAGTGGTTACCTCAAGGAGTCCCAAGATAAATCTGAAGAGTTACAAGATAATTAACAGGTAGCGTCAAAAAAATCTAATTTAAAAAAAAATCTTTTTTGTCCCCAAAGACAAATTTGGTTTACAGCAATGGTAACTGATTTAGTCACATATTATTAAAACACAACACAAATTATCTTCGTTTTTTCTGACATCTGAAAAGAAAAGATTTGAAGACTGTTTTTGCTCTTCTTCTTGTGAAATACTTGATACTTTCACCTCTTCTGGCCTTGGAAAATCCTTCAAATGACAAAGAACCGTCATGGTTATTTTCAACTGAAAATAAGGGCTAATGTAAAAGCCCAACTCACCATGGAAACCTTTTGATACAAAAAAGAATCACAATTTTGAGACTGCAAGACACAATTTTTTCATACAATCTAAGGTTCTATTTCTAAAATGTATGTGTTTGTTTTGGTTTTGCAGGGTCCATTTAAGGACTTGCTGTCTGCCTTCCAGATGCGTTTACCTTCCGTGCTGAGGAGCAGGTGTCATCATGCACTGTGAGGCTCTCCTGAGTTCACCTGTGTGACTACCCCAGCTAAGTGCAGCAACACAGACAAACAGCATTACTCACCCTCAGTTCATAGTGATGTGATTGCTGTCTGTTATTGTACGTATTGTCTCTGCATCTGTGCGTGTGTCAGCTGAAAGCCCACCTGTAAACCCATATCTAGGCTTGACTAACACCTTTTAAATGTATTCCCTCCCTGCAATGTGATGCACATTGGCAAGGATTTCCACAAACAGGTTAGGGGCTTAGGGGATTTATGTCTCTGCCTTGTCACGTTGAAGTTACCATGCTTTCCCGTATGTGTGTGGGTTTTCCCCTGGTTTTCTTCTCCAGGTTCAAAGACATGCAACTCATGCGAACAAAAGACTCCAAACTATGGATGTGACTGTACATGTCCTGTAATAGTCTGCTGACCTCTCTTAAGGATGATTCCTTATGTATAATAAGTTGTGAAAAATAACGATGTACATTTACTCAAGTGCTGTGATCAAGTGCAATTTTGCAATACTTTACTTGAATATGTCCATTATTTGCTACATTGGCCTTCCGCTCCACTAGAGAGAAGTATTTTACTTTTAAATCCACTACATTTATTTGACAGCTGAAGTGACTTGTTAAATTGCCTTATTATGACTTCATATATGATTTAATTTCACATAAGATGAGCTATTTAAAAATAATGCATCATTGTAATTAAACTCAACTGTATATAAAGTACTTCCAATTAACAACACCCTAACCAGCTAAAACATTAAAATCCTTAAAATACATCTTAGTGAATTAGTAATAATCCAATAATATAATATAAATCATAACTACTAGGTATAATAACTACTGTGTATCCACACAGGAATGACTGCTGAGAGAGGTGAGTGTTTCTGGAGAACTGGGTGTGTTGAGAGACAGTTTCGGAGGGACAACTCACCTCTCTGCCCCCTTTGACTATATACACCCATGCTGTGGTAGACCTCCTATGGCCCGTAAATAGGAATTAACAGCTGTAGGAAATAAAAATAATGGATTTATGTTCATTATCAGCTTTTGAATTTTGTTGCATAAAACCTACAGCACCTTGCATGAACAATGCCAGCTCTCTCAACCATCAGTAAAAAGGAAACCATTTTCAGTATTAACAGTATCAACAAGTCCAGAGATGCCTCAGAGTCCAACCCTCAAACCTCCCATATCAAGAATGAGGAAGATACTTTATGTAGTTGCAATCTGCCTCTGCCATCTCTGAGCATAAGACGCTGTTGTTCATTGTTCCTTATGTTTCTTAATGTGAGGATCCATTGTCCAAAACCACAGGAAGATAATGATACCTAGATACCATGTGGAGATAGGTCTACGTGTGTGTCTGAAATCATGAGGTGGGCGCCAGCTATCTTCCTTGAGACATGGGGAATTAGATATCTAATGCATTTGTCTCAATATCCAGCGATCTCACACAGTGAGAGAAAGATACAGTATGCACACAGAAACCCACACGCACATACGTCAAGGCCTTTCTAAACGCCAAGGAGGTATTTTCGTCACCCAGGAAGCACTGTAAAAAGCAACGGAATGAGCACCGTAATTATCGTCATTTTATTTTTGTCGCTGTCACTGAAATTCAAGCAGAATACCAAGAATAGAGGGTAATTCAGTTAGAGGATTCTCAGTGATGTTAACTCTGATTCAGCACCTGGGAATGAAGGCTGTCGCAGGACATATTTCCCTTCTGTTCACTAAAGGATCCTTTCAGGTATTTTTGTCCTTCTATGCTTGTCTAGGTTTTGAGTCAGCCCTCACGCACTTCTCTCAAGTTTGATGCCACGATAAAACTGGGAGTGTGTCTCATCTGGATCTCTGCATAAAGATGATGTCATTACTCACCAGTCATAGGACACACAAACATCTGATCACATGTTTGCATCTCCACTCATAGGAGGCAGACTATTTTCCAGCTGGCAGTGAAACTCAAATTTGAAAATGTAGGCGAATGACAGTTTGTTGCTAACGTATGTCCCTGTCTCCTCTTTCTCTCCCTCTTTTTTGTTACTCAAAATAAATGAAATCTCCCCTCTGACGCATTGGCTAGACAACGTTATACGACTAAGACTGACTTCAGCACCAGTGTTTGTGTCACAGCCGAGGCTGGACACATTTTACTGCCAGGGGCCTCAGGGAACAGATTTCTTTAAAAATAGGCTCCATTAAGCTTTTACTTCTCAAATATTATGTAACACAGAGGAGACGTGTTGTGTTTAGTTACTGTAATGTACTGGATCATCTAAGCCCACAAGCTGCTACTATACCACCGGCATTTGAGCTTCTCTGACAAAAAGTGAGATGGACATTACAGTACCTCACTGCATTTACATATAGTGTATATGGCTGATTATGTAGCCCAGAGCAGTTAAATCAGCAAAAAATAAATGATAATGATAATATCCAAGCAAATTCCACTTAACATGAATAAACTCATGCACACATTACACCATAGGTTTGAGATCGATTAATGAGTAAAAAGAAAATATTTTATTGATGAGCTTGGAAAATAACCAATGAGTCCAAACTGCAAATGTATTGGGCAAAGTGCAAGTCTTAGCTGAGTCTTTGATGTGGTTATTGGAAGCAGTAAGAACTTAGCTAAACAATGGAGGAATTCATTTTAACTTAATATTGTGTTTTCATGTGTTAATTCAATACTTAATGTTGACATTGGAAAATCACAGTGTAGATAAAACAAGAGTAGTCCATCCCAACCTGTGTGTGAGGCCTGACAAGGGTTGTCGACTTTCTTGACAATGTATGCATTACAGAAAAGAGCAAAAGTTTAAGAAAATGAATAGAAAAAGAACTATTGGATGATGTGAGCATAATCAATATAAACTTGTCAAGAGTTATTCTTTTTTAAACTGTGTACGAAGGTGCTTTCTTTTGTAGTAAAAGCTTTTTAAACAATTGGCAAACCACATGAATCTAGGTCATTTATTTGTCTTGTTAAGGAGACAGATGAATTAATTAAACTGTCACTGTAAATCATCAAGGAAAGTTAACTGAATGCCCCCTGCTTCATATTTGCATTGATATGACATCATGCACCCTATAGTGTTAAGTAGCCACGATTTAGTTTGATTAGTATGTGTAGTCATGTTCCTACAGATTGTGTGTGTCACTGAAAGAGAAAAAAATAGAATTTTTGCCAAGAGGGAGGGCTGATTTCATGGTGTTTTGTTCACTGTGAGTAGCAAAAAAACAAGTGACTGGTGAGGAATTCGGAGCTGAAAGGATTGGTGGTGGAGGGGCGTGATTGTTGCGTCTAGGTAGGGGACTGGAATGACGATGAGGTGACGCAGGAGCCTCACAGCAAGACCTGTGGTTTCAGTCTATTAGCAATCACCTGTCAGAGCACTGGGGAAAACTGCAATTGATATAGCAAGCCAGGGTAAAGCGTGTGTATGGTTGGTGTGTATGTGTGCATGCATTTGTGTCACTCTGTTCAATTATTGTTTCTTTAAAGATAGGAGAGAGAGAATATAAAGAGATACATTAGAACAAACAAGCTCTTGCCAGATTTGTCAGTATTCAGTAAATGAAGTAATTTCATGTGACATCTGAAAAAGTACAAAATTACTCAGAAAAGGTAGTGATAGTCCTAAGAACTACATGGCACTTGACCTCACAAATGACAGATTGAGATGCCCAGTGCTGATAGGTAAATACAACCAAATGACAAGAGAGGTGTCATTTGCTTCCCAAGATTTCACTGTAGTGGGACACATTACATAATAAAAAGTTTCAAAAAGTTTTGGAATCAGAGGGGACCTTGAAGATATTAAATTAGGGGGGTTAAGAGGGTTCCTTTTGTATCCCAGAATAGACTGCGGAGATATAAGTGTACAAAAAGTGCAGCTCTGAGCAGCTTTTTCAAGGCTTTGATAGACGTCAGCAGAAATGACAGCTCATTATTCAGCTGTGGGACAACTGTTAAATTGTTCCTCACAACTTCAATAGCTTTTTCTCATGTTTATGCTGAATCATTTAGACTTCTTGGGAATGGGATGAGAGCTCAATAGATAGCTAACTGATGAGCACATTTTCTGCATCACAAAATACCACTTGCAGTAAGCCAACATTCAAAATATACATATACTTTTAAGTTGTCAGTAATTACTTTATTGTGGTTAATAAATCACTGATCAATGCTTTATAAATAAATAATGAACAAAAATATCTTTTGGGTTGCCAGGTGGTAATTAAGGTAAAACATCTGCAGTTCCAGGATGTGCCAGTCCCTCAAACATGCTGGACATTTGCTTTTTCTCTTCTGCTGTGACTGGTTGAAATGAGAGCTCATTCTGGCCAACATCAAGGGGAATATTATAGTAAGGTGTTACTGAAAAGTTTTCCTACAAGAAATATCTGGCCTAACATCCCTCCAAATCTGACTATGACTGACGGACCATGATGACTCTGCTGCAAGATTCCCACATACTCCTCTTAACAATTGCTCCTCTCTGATACATTTAAGGGCTATACACAAAAAGCTAGCTAATTATGTACATAAACCCAAGGGATCATTGAGATGGGAGTGATACAAAAATTAAGAAGTGGATAATGGTTTGCCACTCTTGGTATGCGTGCCACTTAAAAACAGCATGACAGCATAGCAGTTGTGTTTCACTAAGGTGCCACTTCACCTGCATATACCAATAATATGCCACTCTTGTTGTAAGTGTCATACATTGACAATTTATTTGGTGCTGCTGATCTATTGGCATATGCCACTTATTAAGGACATGTCACTCGTGTTCCACTGGCAGATATTGATTCTTACTGGCATGTGCCACTGCTGAGTTTTGGTATGCTGCTGTTATGTGCCACTTACAAGCAGCATAGCACTTTTGTTCCACTGATGGATACAACTTTTGCAGGCAGGTAACCATATGAAATGGGAGATTATGCCATAAAGTTATACTGGAAGAGAACTACTTGCAGGAAGTTGTCGCCAATGATCAACATGGTATTATTAGGCCAAGAGATGTAGAATTGGCATATGGTAATAAAGCAAGAGTGACACACCATCAATACATTTATTCATTTACATTTAGTCATATTTAGCAGACGCTTTTATCCAAAGCGACTTACATATCAGAACATTCACAAACCGAAGGTGCAGCTTCAGTATCTTGCTCAATGGTACTTCAACGCATGGCTGGGGGATCGAACCGCCGACCTTCAGATTAGCAGGCGACAAGGCTATGTTTCATTCATAAGCACACTGCAGTCCCATATCCTTAATCAGTAGTTATATATGCTAGTACAAATCAATGTATATTGGTGGGAAGTGATATCTTCCAGTGACATGCTACTATGCTAGTAGTACGGGGCTACTAGCTTGTGGCTTGGTGGCAAAGCAGTCGTCCACCAATCGGAAGGTCGGGGGTTCATTTACATTTAGTCATTTAGCAGACGCTTTTATCCAAAGCAACTTACATATGAGAACATTCACAAACCGAAGGCGCAGCTTCGAGAGCAGTATCTTGCTCAAGGATACTTCGACACATGGCTGGGGGATCGAACCGCCGACCTTTCGATTGGCAGGCAACCGTTCTGCCACCAAGCAACAGCAGCCCCTAATTCAATCCCGGCTTCCCCCAGCGATGTGTCGAAGTATCCTTGAGCAAGATACTGACCCCCAAAAATTGCTCCTGAAGCTGCGCCTTCAGTATGTGGGTGGGTAAGTCGCTTTGGATAAAAGCATCTTCTAAATGACTAAATGTAATCTAAATGTAAATGTAGAAGGGCAGGAGCATACCAATTGTCACTAAGAATCAGCATACACAACTAAACTAAAAGCGGCACACTGTTAGCCACTTTTCAATCTCAGCCCTGTTGTCACTTGGGCTCACAACTTGGAAACTCAAAAGTATGTTATATTCATATATAAAGGCTTACTTCAAATTTTTTAAGCATTGGTTCAAGATTTACTAACCATAAGAAAGTCTTAACTGACAACTTCACCTTACAATGTATGCATTATGTGAAGTTTTACCCCTGTAAGGTATAAAACCCTTTCCACACTTACACTAATATCTGTAACTGTGAATTGTTGGTGGTACATAAAACGGCCTGCAGCTGCAGATCAGTGAGTGCGGAAGCGATCACACCTTTCCTTCCAGCAGGAAAGACTTGGCTGTCTAACCACAAGGCTTCCTGCAACCTAAATTAACTCAATAGTTCTTCTTCTGCCAGACTGATTCCTGAGTTAATGAGCCATTGCTAGCCTCTTACAATGGAAATGTACAGCTGCAGATACCTTGCTTTGTGTGTTATGTTTAGCAAAATTGTTTGGTTTTGGCTGCACAAAATTTTAATTTCACCTTCCTTTAAGTAACAAGTTTGACTTTAGCTCATGTGTTAAATGAGCCCCACTTGGTTGTAATCAGTCTTGGTTATTTATTAACAACTCACTTACTCGCTCACTCTTTACTTCATTCGCCATTGCTCGCTATCTCTCTGTCCCATGCAGTTTTTACCCTCCGACCAGTGGGTGGAGCGGACTTAGCTACGCTTCCTGCACAACAGGAAACAGAGAACAGGGCAAGAGAGATGGGAAGGGCTCAGAGGAGTTGATGGATTAGCTCGTTTTACCCCATTGTCTCTGCTTTCCTCGACAGGTGCACTTGAGCCTTTAGTGGGATAACAAAAACAGTGCAGTGGCTTTTCTGCTTGTTTTCAAAAGATTAGATGTTATTTTGGTATGGAAGGGTTTTGTTGGTTTTACTGTGCAACTATCCACATAGAATTGTGTATCTGAAAGTTTCACTGCAACAAAACTGCAAATAACTCTTATCATACTACTGTATAGTTTTCCACAATTTAAAACCAATAACATCTAGAAATGTGTAAAGAAAATGCAAATGTGATTTGTAAGAGATTAAAGTCAATTTTTTGTCACTCATGCTGAGAAGTTCACTTCACAGGTGCATATCGGGAACAATTAGTTCTAAAAAACACTTATATACCAAAAGGTCACCAATGAATTGTTTTGCACTTGCAGGAGGTTGCATTTATGTTATCATACAAGAAAGTATTATGAAATCTCAGTACCTAAATACATGTTGTATTTATGTGTGCAGATTATTAGGAATTTTTATATTGCTGTCAATTATAAATTGACCAATAGGCACCATCACAAGTGTAGTAAGTATGTTTATTTATGTAGCTAATTTCAAGAGCAGACCTCACCCAGTGTTTCACAATAGAAAAAAACATAAAATGCAGAGGATGAGTGAATAATAAGTCATAAAGGAGACTGTGCTTTTAAGGTTGTAGCTTGAACAGTCTCAACTCGAAGATGCGCTCACACGACAATATAATTTTATGATGAAATTTAGCATTTTGTACTCCTTGTGCAGTCTGAAAGAGATTCCTATTTGATCACGCAGTTGTAGTCACTGACAGATTGATTTGATCTTTAATTCAGACTTGAAGGTTAATATTTGGGGTGTTTTACTACCTGTTTGTGTTTTGAACAGGAACTGCATTAAAATATTTTGATAGGGAGCGCGGCTAGCTCAATCGGTAGAACGCCCGCTCCAAACGAGGCTATAGTCCTCACGGCAGCGGGCCCGGATTCGACTCCGACCTGTGGCCCTTTGCCGCATGTCATCCCCCCTCTCTCTCTGTCACCCATTTCCAGTCTCTTCGCTGTCTCTATCAATAAAGGCATAAAAGCCCCAAAAAATATACTTTAAAAAATATATATATATTTTGATACAAAAAATAGAATATGTTGAGGGTACACATCCACATTATAACATGATACAGTGATTCCCTGTAGTTCTCTGTTTTGTAGATTTAAGAGTAAATAATTGGTGTTCATTTTAACTTATTTTCCTTTGGCCATAAAAATGATAAAGAAAATATTAGTTCCTTTTAGGAACTGTTGAATGAAAATATGAATAAGACAAATGGTAAACAAGTAGTACAATCTTAATGTTATGGCATTAAAAGCAGATCATAAAGTTGCTGAGGTTGTTTGTCTTAATTATGGAGGTGTCTATTCATCTAAGTTCTGTTTCAGCACGTCAGGAGCTAAAAGGAATTAGAAGTATATATTTTGTATTAACCACTTTTGTCTTATTTTTGCAGTTTTACATTTAACATTTTTAATTTTAACTTTAACTTTTTAATTTTGATCTGCAGCTACAGAAAATGTCCGAGCATGTCTAGCTTGCCGTGCAAGAATTAATTCCCAAACTGTTTATCAGGCAGTGCCAAAGTTTTCTGTATTACTATGCTGATAACCTCTCCTTTATACTGTCAGAGTTAAACAATACTGCAGGTTCTAATTGAAAATCCAAAAAACAGAATGTTGAATGTGGTTCATTGACAAAATGCAATAATTTCAAAATTCAGAAAACAATTGGTCTTGAAACAAGATGCAGATATATTATTGAAGCAAAAGAGAAGAGAACACACATCCACACACACAAAATTTCATTGTGTTGCCTGTAGCATCATTATTGCTTTGAATGCCTTTCCCGTGTTCATACCAGTCATCTTCTTCTTCTTTTCCTTTCGGCTGTTCCCTTTCAGGGGTCGCCACAGCGAATCATGCGCCTCCATCTAACCCTGTCCTCTGCATCCTCTTCACTCACACCAATTAACTTCATGTCCTCTCTCACTACATCCATAAATCTCCTCTTTGGTCTTCCTCTAGACCTCCTCCCTGGCAGCTCCAACCTCAGCATCCTTCTACCAATATATTCACAGTCTCTCCTCTGAACATGTCCAAACCACCTCAATCTGGCCTCTCTGGCTTTATCTCCGAAACATCTAACATGAGCTGTCCCTCTGATGTACTCGTTCCTGATCCTGTCCATCCTCGTCACTCCCAAAGAGAACCTCAACATCTTAAGCTCTGCCACCTCCAGCTCCGCCTCTTGTCTTTTATTCAGTGCCACTGTCTCTAAGCTGTACAACATCGCTGGTCTCACCACCGTCTTGAACACCTTTCCTTTCATTCTTGCTGATACTCTTTTATCACACAACACACCTGACACTTTTCTCCACCCGTTCCAACCTGCTTGCACTCGCCTCTTCACCTCTTTTCCACAGTCTCCATTGCTCTGAACCATTGACCCTAAGTACTTAAAGTCCTGCACCCTCTTCACCTCTGCTCCCTGTAACCTCACCGTTCCACCTGGGTCCCTCTCATTGACACACATGTATTCTGTCTTACTGCGGCTAAGCTTCATTCCTCTGTTTTCCAGAGCAGACCTCCATCTCTCTAGATTCTCCTCCACCTGCTCCCTGCTCTCACTACAAATCACAATGTCATCCGCAAACATCATAGTCCATGGAGATTCCTGTCTAACCTCATCCGTCAGCCTGTCCATCACCAGAGCAAACAAGAAGGGGCTCAGAGCCGATCCTTGATGCAGACCCACCTCCACCTTGAACTCCTCTGTCACACCTACAGCACACCTCACCACGGTCTTACAGCTCTCATACATGTCCTGCACCATTCTAACATACTTCTCTGCCACTCCAGACTTCCTCATGCAATACTACAGCTCCTCTCTCGGCACCCTGTCATACGCTTTCTCTAAATCTACAAAGACACAATGCAACTCCTTATGACCTTCTCTGTACTTCTCCATCAGCATCCTCAAAGCAAACACTGCATCTGTTGTGCTCTTTCTAGGCATGAAACCATATTGCTGCTCACAAATGCTCACCTCTGCCCTTAGCCTAGTTTCCACTACTCTTTCCCACAACTTCATTGTATGGCTCATCAGCTTTATTCCTCTGTAGTTGCCACAGCTCTGCACATCTCCCTTGTTCTTAAAAATTGGCACCAGTACACTTCTCCTCCATTCCTCGGGCATCCTCTCACTCTCCAAGATCTTGTTAAACAAACTAGTCAGAAACTCAACTGCCACCTCTCCTAGACACTTCCATACCTCCACAGGTATGTCATCAGGACCAACTGCCTTTCCACTCTTCATCCTCTTCAACATCCTCCTCACTTCACTCTTGCTAATCTTTGCTACTTCCTGCTCCACACCAGTCACCTCTTCTATTCTTCGTTCCCTTTCATTTTCCTCATTCATCAACTCTTCAAAGTACTCCTTCCATCTTCCCATCACACTCCTGGCACCTGTCAATACATTTCCATCCTTATCTTTAATCACCCTAACCTGCTGCACATCCTTCCCATCTCTATCTCTTTGTCTGGCCAACCTGTACAAATCCGCCTCTCACTCTTTAGTGTTCAACCTAACATTCAAGTCCTCATATGCTCTTTGTTTGGCCTTTGCCACCTCTACCTTCACCTTACGCTGCATCTCCCTGTACTCCTGTCTACTCTCTTCAGTCCTCTCAGTGTCCCACTTCTTCTTTGCTACCCTCTTTCTCTGTATACACTCCTGAACTTCCTGGTTCCACCACCAAGTCTCCTTGTCCACTTTCCTCTTTCCAGATGACACACCGAGTACCCTCCTACCTGTCTCCCTGATCACATTAGCTGTAGTGGTCCAGTCATCTGGGAGCACTTCCTGACCACCCAGAGTCTGTCTCAGCTCCTCCCTGAAAACTAAACAACATTCTTCCTTTTTCAACTTCCACCACTTCGTCCTCTGCTCTGCCTTTGTCCTCTTCATCTTCCTCACCACCAGAGTCATTTTACACACTAGCATCCCGTGTTGTCTGGCTACACTCTCGCCTACCACTACTTTACAGTCACTGGTCTCTTTCAGATTACAACGTCTACACAAGATGTAGTCCACCTGAGTGCTTCTCCCTCCGCTCTTATAGGTCACCCTATGTTCCTGCCTCTTCTGGAAGAAAGTGTTCACTACAGCCATTTCCATCCTCTTTGCAAAGTCTACCACCATCTGTCCTTCTGCGTTCCTGTCCTGAAGACCAAACCTGCCCATCACATTCTCATCACCTCTGTTCCCTTCACCTACATGCCCATTGAAATCTGCACCAATCACCACTCTCTCACCTCTGGGGATGCTCTGCATCACTTCATCTAACTCACTCCAGAATTTCTCCTTCTCTTCTAACTCACATCCTACCTGTGGGGCATAACCACTCACAACATTGAACATCACCCCTTCAATTTCCAGCTTCAGGCTCATCAACCTGTCTGACACTCTTTTCACCTCAAGAACATTCCTCACAAACTCCTCTTTCAGGATAACTCCTACTCCATTTCTCTTCCTATCCGACCCATGGTAGAACAACTTGAACCCTGCTCCTAAGCTTCTAGCTTTGCTACCTTTCCACCTGGTCTCCTGGACACACAGTATGTCCACCTTCCTTCTCTGCATCATGTCAATCAACTCTCTAGCCTTCCCTGTCATAGTTCCAACATTCAAAGTCCCTACTGTCAGTCCTACATTCTTAGCTTTCCTCTTCTCTCTCTGCCTATGAACACACCTTCCTCCTCTCCTTCTTTGTCTTCGACCAACAGTAATCCAATTTCCACTGGTACCCTGTAGGTCAACAGCACCGGTGGCGGTCGTTGTTAACCCGGGCCCCGACCGATCCGGTATGGAAGTCATTGTCATGATTCGCATTTTTAGTTTGGCATGTGTTTTACGTCGGATGCCCTTCCTGACACAACCCCTCTGCATTTATCCAGACTTGGGACTGGCACATGAAGACACTGGCTTGTGCCCCCCTGCGGTTGCATTGTGTTCATACCAGTCATCATTTTCTCAATAACATACCAACAATACCATGGCTGACTCACTCGTTTACAGCAGGGAGAGAAATGAGAATTAAGGTGAGGCTGTGCCAACCTTTACTTGTAGTTAACTTTTTTAAAGTAAAATATCTGCTTAACTGCTTCTACAAACAATACATATTCAAACCCTCCAAAGACCTACAATACATTCTGCCTTTTTCCTACAAATAAGTTAATTCGACATGTCATAAGTGTTGCTTACACCCCAGGCTTCATGCCGCAGACAATTTGGGTGTCTGATTTGTCCTAGAACGTCACTGTGCTCTCACAGGACCACAGCTTGAAATTACATTGTCACAGTGCTTGGAAGGCTTTGTGGGACTACAATGCCTTTCATGTGGGTAAGAAAATGACACAGAGAAAGAGAATGATAGAGGTCTCCATCTGAAGAGACAGTTTGATTGCTTTGTGCTCTACCAAATAAGCTGATGTACAACAGGAGATGTTGGGGTCATACAGTTCATGGAGACAGCCAGTGTGATTCTGCTGAGTGTTCCTACAGTTTTTTTGTATGCTATGGATCAACCTTTCCAACTGGACAACTTGATAATAGAAAAGAACAACATGCACATTACATACACAGAAGCACCATTTGAACTAAAAAAAAACCGTTGCTGATTAGCAAAGCAATTTCCTTGGTTCATTGTATTGATTAATCCTGATAACATTGAGTGATGTTTGGCGAGTAAAGGATCGGTGATGTGGTGGGTCTGATTATTGCCCTGTATGTAAAAAAGTAAAATGAAAGTCTACGAAAAGATATTCAAAGTTAAAATCCTTATGATTTTCATGAAATCAAGCCCATTTAAGGACAATATTTCTTTTTAAATTTGTGTGGTGACAGATCTGGCACCTGAAAAATCAAGCCTTGGGCTGTGAACTTGTGCCTCATGGGACGACAGGGACAGAAAACGGAGTGGTGTGTTTGTGTTCTATGTTTGTACTGCATGTCCACACATCAAGACCTACGACAGATCTTAGTGACAACATCAAACCTTTAATTTTCTTCAGCGATGGCCTGAGGGTTAGATATCTGCTTTTGTTTCCCAGAGCTGACCTTGTTTGCAGTCATGTACTGCAAGAGAGTAAAGAACAAGGGCTCCTGCAGCAGCACTGAAATTATCACATTTCCCTAGCAGGAGCTGAAGCATCCTGCTTTGCTTGAGTTGGCATTGAAGTAAGAATTAGCATATTCTGCTCCACTGAACATTTGAATGTCTTTACAAATGCCATCTGGGTTACTAAGATACAGCAGATATTCAGTGAAACCAACAATGTTACAGAGCAGTCCAATCCTCCTGGATGCGGTGTTTGTAGTAAATGTGGATTTCACAATAAAGCTGTTGTGATTGGGTATGTTGTAATTTCAAGGGGATTGTCAAGATGATGTGTCGTGCTGTGTTTTCCCTTTTTTTTCCCCTTCTGTTTTTGCTTTGTCATGCCGTGTTGTGTCGTGCTGTTGAACGCTGTGTTGTCCTGTGTCGTGATGTGTTGGGTCTGTGTTGTTCTGCAGGACTTATCAAGGCAGACACTGAGACAGGCGGCATTACAGCTCTAATGAAACCTGTCAGCGCCGACTGCACTCAGGGGCAGCTCGCACTGCAGCAATACTACTTACCACCACACAGAACAGGGAGAGAGATTGGGGGGGGGGGGGCAATTTAGAGATAGGCAGAGAGTTTATGTGTGTGTATGTGTGTGTGTCTCTGTTTGAGTAATTATACACTGATGAATAAAACACTCTGCCGTGCTTGGGCGCCTCACTCCAGTGGGTTTAAACCAGAGGAGCAGGCAGCCACAGCCTCCCTGCTTAGACCGACTGGGACTGAACAGAATACTAATGTGCCCAAGAAGCAAAGAGAGAGGGAGAGATAGAAGAGACAGAGTGATGAAGGGAGTGGAGAGGAAGCCAGGGTGAAAGGAAAAACACAGGGAGGGGCATTGAAGACTGGGTGCAAAAAGATATCCATAAAAGCTTAAAAGAGTACGTAAGGGATTGAAGAAAGTAAATGGTGAAGTGCAGGGGTCATGGAGGTGAAGCATGAATCATAAAGTAGATAAAATGCGAAACACGAGTGAGCTCAGGAATTATCAGAGCATCATACAGTGATGTGATGTGTAATTGTGAGATGTGCTCACAAAAGCCATGTCTTTTTAGCAATATTAGTGACATAATATACAGTACAATCAGCTAATGTAACACATAGGAGTTTGTGAGCAAGGAACTACATCAAAGAAGAATTGGATATGTAAGTTATTTAGAGTGAGAGTTCATGGGGTTTTTAGGCTCTCTGTGAAGCCAACGTGGTTAGTTGACACAGGTTCTGTTTTGATTTATATTCCTTATTCATTTTGCACCTGCAGGTATACAGAATATGCCATGGAAAACTTTTAGGATTTAGATGCTTCCTCTACAAAAGCTGCCATGGCAAATGAAAAGATGTAGGGGTTTGTAGAATACCTGGGTATCTATCATGAAAATAGGTGAAATATTACAAAAACATGTGACAGTGAAAGAACAGAAGCAGCCAGGGGTAATGTTTCAGAATACAAATCCTGGTGCTATCTCACTTTTCACTGTGTCTGCTCCATTTACTGTCGCTCTACGGACGACTACTGAATGCAATTCAAGTTTACAATTCAATAACAAAACAAAATGATGGATTGTTCAAGTATTTTTCAAAGATGGTTGCATAGTAAAGGGGAATATGACATAATGCTCACTGCTCATGCCACATGATATTTAAGGACATTAGCGCGCCATTCATTTTCAAGATGCCATTTAAACACTGATCACTACAGTGTGACGTTGTTGAGCTGCATTCCCCGAATACCGAAGCAGGTACTTTCTATTGTTCACTTATTGCAAACATTACCACCATTCTCATGCAGGGAGTTTGCATGGTGTGACATTTTCACATCAGGGATGGCTATGTTGCATTTTTTGGTACTTCTCTGGCTACCCTGACATTTTGTGGCCTATTACCAAATGCAGCCCTTCAGATTTCATTAAAATACCTGTGATTGGATTTGTGCTGCTAGATACACCTTTCATCCTGCTTTCTGGCCTTTGTCTGAGTTGTGTAGAAACCCCTGCAACAATCAATGCCCCCCAGGTTACATTGCTGTGGCACACATTATGCAACCCCAAGGGAACACTGTAAAAACGCTTCCCAAATTCATTTTAACCACTGAACTTCTTGAACTACAAGGATTTCATCTTTAGTTATTCACCATTATTGGAGGCTGGCATCACTGTAGTACCTTTGTTCTCTTTTAAATTGTCATAAAAGAGTTCCACATATATGTACCACGTATAACTCAATCAAAATGATGGTGTTTGAAAATGTTCATAAGGAACTTTCAGTGTATGTTTGCTCAAACACATATTGTACATCAAGGTATGTTAAAAGGCATGGTCGCAATATGAGACAATGGGTCCCTGGACCAAGACACGTATAGCTACACCCAGTGCTATTCTGCTATGAAACATACTTAAATTACTTTACTAACTTTATTGCAGGGTTACTGTAGCCCAAGTGTGTGCTGTGCAGCTGAATATTGCTGCTCAAGGGTGATTCTAGAAAAAAACTATCTAGCATGAAGTTACAGCCTATGTTTAGACAGTTAGCCAGAGAAATAAGCACTAGTATCAGAAATAAAAGGCCAAAATCTGTCATTTTACAATGTAAAACTCTTTAAAGGTTTACATATATAATGGTCAGAGGAAACAATAACAAATGAAGAGAAAACTGAGCACACAAGGGCAACATTACATAGAAATTCTACCTCACTTGTCACAGCTGCCTCATCCACTGTGTTATTAGGCTAAGAGGCTTAAATTCTCATCGCAAACTTTATCAAACAATGCCATCCTGTCTCACTATGCATTACTGCGAAGCTTGTTACCATGACGAATTCCGCCAATGTAAGTCACATCACAGTGCGTTTGCTTTAGATCATCATAACTCAGGTTTGGCTTGGTTCCTGTTGCCGTGTCCATGGTGACACACACGCAAAGATGATGTATCAAGGAGTCGTTTATTCTTAAGGTCACCTCTGTCAACTGCAGCCTCCCCTGCTTACATGAGTCACTGCTAGTGCTGGCACCACAGCATTTCATCACTGAAATGAAATGTTTGCTCGACAAAAATTAGAACAATAATGCTGTGGAAATGTAATATGATAAAGACAGCCAAAAACAGACTGGGATGAGGAAGACTATTCAGACTATGCTTTTATGGAGAGGATTATGATGATTGTGTAATATAACTTAAATACTGTATAGTATGATAAAGACAGCCAATGACTCAATGGCTGATTATGATTTTAATTAGTGATGTAATTAATGTTCATATAAAAATGATATAAAGAATGATAAAAGTCACTGATAAATTACAATGGTTATAAAGATAATGATGATGCGAGAACATTCTTCTATGCCTATGTGTTGGGCATAGCTGTGGAAGCTGTTCATATCTGAGAAATATACAATCAGCATGTCACAGTTATATACTGTTACTCAAATATTTCACATCCTTTAATGCTACTCAGAAAGTGAGCATTTTCTTATAAAAGTGGTTGCCAGTGTTAATATTTTTGGTGCAAAGCCTCTATTAATGTTGGGGGTAAAGTTCAATCTAAGATTCTTGCAGTTGTCTGCTCTACTGAAACCCTACAGCCACACACACACACACACACACACACACACACACACACACACACACACACACACACTGTCAAAGATTATTATTTTCAACCACCCAGCAACACTAGCCACCCTTGCCCCATGTGGTAGTTACTTAACACTTTTGGTTAACACACACGCACAGATATGCAGTGACATATACACACACACACACACACACATATATGCACAAACAGACTGTACCTTCACAGATCCATGCTGCACACACATTCACAGCATGTCCTTCTCCCTCTCTCTTTCTTTCTCTTGCACCCACACACACACACACACCCACACACACACACACACACACACACACACACACACACACACACACACACACTTTATACATTCACACAAAGGTGGAAAGTGCATTTACTCAAGTACTGTATTTCAGCATAGTTTTGAGGCTGTGGTCCTCAACTACATTTCAGGGTGAAATATTGTACATCTGACATAATAGTAATCTGATAGTTAGTTCACATGACTAAAGTTTTACATGAAAAACATAAGTTTGATTCATAAAGTATGACACATTTAAACTACACCCAACTTTAGTATGATCCTGGAGGATTTGTTTTGCAGAAAGGAATTAAACACAAAGATCACAGAAATTCACCAATGACAACATACAAATTACTTCCAGCTTAATGCAGCAATAATATAACATTCTCAAAAGGAGCATTTTTTTATCCCCCGAATGAGTACTTATTACATTTTACTTCCAAAAATGTGATTGCAGACTTGAGTACTTTTCCTCTACTATCAACAGTGCCAGTTGCTCCTGCCCTTGCTGACTGCTCTGTCCTCTCATCCAGATGGAGTAACATGTAATTACAACTAGTTAAGCTGCCCAGAATCCTCTCTGACTCTTCAGAAAGCTTGAAAGGATTGTGCTGCTCTTTCCAATCTACAGTCTGTCTACTAAAGGTCACCCACTATGTCCTTTGTCTTCTCTCTCTCCCCCATCTTTGTTCTTTCTCCTGGATACCTTTCTGCAGTGCACTTCCTGGATAGTAACAACACGGCAGACTTTTTGAAGACTGACCTTTTTTGTAGGTAGAATAAAATCATGTTTGAGTGCCACTGCCAATAGTTATTTTTTTAACAGACAACTTCCTACAACTTGCACAACATGTGTCTTTGCTGGCAAACTGGTGTGTGGTTGACCGTCAGTGGTCCTTAACTCAACCAGGGGCTTTCCAATGTGGTAAACTTTCCTCCGCTAACCGCAGGGTTCAGGACAACACGCCCCTGTGTGTTGTCTATCCAGCTGCACTCTATGTTTTAATGAGGATACATGTAGCTCGGTAAACAGAGGTGGGAGCCAGATGATGGGTCTTTCTCTCTAGTGCAAACTCTTGGGTAAACATGATGGGGATCAGGCCTGGATAATGCTGGTTACATAAAGCATAGTAGGAGACAAATATTTACAAAGCCAAGCTGACTCATTAATCAAACAAATTAACTTACAATAGCATGGTAAAATAACACAGCTCTGTGTGATCCATTATGGGGATATCTTGCAAAAATATGTTAAGAACTATTGTATTTTGTCTGTGAGGCATTATGTCAGCAGATGTTGAGATGCTTGCATGCTGTGATGACTGAGTGTTGGATTGGACATGCAAATTAGAGACATCTGAGTCAGTCAGTCATTTTCTACCGCTTGTTCCCGTTGGGGGTCGTGGGTGACTGGAGCCTATCCCAGTGACTGTGGGCCTTAGGCGGGGTACACCCTGGACAGTGGCCAACTCGTCGCAGGGCTGACACATAGACAGACAACCATTCACACTCACATTCATCCACTATGGACAATTTAGAGTTACCAATTAACCTAAACATGCATGTCTTTGGACGGTGGGAGGAAGCCGGAGAACCCGGAGAAAACCCACGGTAACACGGGGAGGACATGCAGACTCCACCCAGGGAGATCATGGTCTGGTCCGGGATTCGAACCCACGAGCTCCAGGAGCGCTAACCGCTCTGCCACTGTGCAGACATCTGAGTAGATGATGCAATGTATGTTAGATTTTTGCAATCATTTTAAGAATCCTGTATGTAAGAGTATCCTAATACTTTATCTGTTTAATTTATCCTCTCACACTGGCTCTTCAATTATTACAAAGGTGATTCCATATTGCATCTAGGTGTTGGAGTGCAGAATCTTTAATAATTTAATCTTGCATGCTGTGAACAAAATGAAATCAATCAGTGGTGACAAAAATGCCTTTTGAAAGACAGTTTGAACCAGTTACAGCCCACAACAAAGCATGATAGACTGTAGAGAATAGCACAATAACAGGCTGTGACAAAGTGAAAATAACCACACTTAAGTGTTGGATGCCAAGAACATTGCATCCTCTCTCTCTCTCTCTCTCTCTCTCTCTCTCTCTCTCTCTCTCTCTCTCTCTCTGTCTCTCCCCCCCCCCCTTCTCTCCATGATAGTTACTGCTGATGACTCAGTGTGCACCGGAAGCTCAGCTGGATTCTGAGGGATAATTATGAGAACAATGACAGTTAATAAGCTTTGCTTCAGCTGCTAGTGATTTCACTGACATGTATGGTTGACGATGTCAGTGAAAGGACCTCATAGAATATCTGTGGATACCTAAATTGTTGAATCATTATTTCACATAAGTAAGCATAATTGTTATGATTTAACGGTTTGTTATAACTAAAACCCAGCCGATATATATAGAATAGCAGATGAGCACCATAATGTAGCATTGATCCTGCGTGCCAATTCATAAAATAGAATGTATTCATGATGTCTAATAGAGTCTCCAGCCATGCTAGCGGCTTTGTGCAGCTGTGCTTTGAACTAAATTCTAATGTGTTGGCATGCTCTTTATGACAATACTAACATGCTGATGTTTGTTAAATGTGTTAGCATGCTAACATTTGCTAATTAGCATTAAACACAGACGAGGCTGATAAGATCATAGGAATGTCATTATTTTTGCAGGTAATTTGGTTAAAAAAAACAACAACCTATTGGACAATTTAAAATGTTTGATTAAAGAGCAGCTGACCTTGAGACAATCCACCCAGCCAGATCAACTAGACCAGTAACCACGATGGGTGCTATGCGATTGCCAATGAGGAGAGGAAGAGCCGGGACAGGAGCAAAGCTTGCCCAGTCTGGACTTAAGGCACCTCCTGGCTAATGTCTGTTCTGTACAAAATGGGACTCAGGCTGACCAAGGGGAGCAGACTTTGCATTTACATTGACGGTGCTTGGTGCTCAAGCACAGACAGAGCAGATGGACACTGTTTTCAGATGTCGAACATTTTATGTGAAGACAATATCCATTATTATCTTCATTATCTTGTTGCTGCTGTCTTGTATTCCTCGAGACACAAATTCAAAAAATGCACTGATTTATTTCCTGGATATATATGTACATATGTAAATGACTAGGATATATATGTTTTATGTGCGTAGCCTGAAGGGACTACTAACTTAAATTTCGTTGTACAATGATAAATAAATTACCTTGTTTATAGAAAGCCAAGGGATCACCAAAGTTATTACAATTCAACCTGAGGGAAGATGAATATCTGTACCAAATTTCATAGCATTCCTTTCGATTGTTGTTGAAATATTTCACTTAAAACCACAAATATCAAACTCATGGGGGTGCTAGAGGAAGAGTCAGTGGATCACCAAAGTCAGAACTCATCCTCTGGGGACCATGAATGTCTCTACAAAATTCCAAGGCAGTCCATCCAATAGTTAAAATGGCCTTTGGCCATCCAGTAACCTGTGCATGTGTTTACACAAAGGCTGACTATGAACTTCATGATATCTGATGACATGACAGTTTCTGTCAGGGTTTTGCTTAAACACACTCTGTCATATTATCTGGCAGGTACCACAGCGGCTTTCCCGAGGGAGTGGTCATGTTTATTCCTTTCACTATTTGTTTCACGTTATTGTTTTGCTCCTCCAGCTGCACACAGTCAGTGGGAACCAAGGCCTGAAAGGTCCTCCCCTTCCTCTCCTCCCTATCCTCTTTTTAAAACCCCCAACCCCTGTCCTCTGTGTTCAAAACATCCCTAGAAGAAAGGCGAATTTTGCCTCTAAGAGTTACCTCATCCATTGTTTTCTGGGCTTAATGCTGCAACACTGTTAAACATTGACACACTGAATGACATTTACCTTAGACTGTATCTTGTAAACAGCCAGAAAAAATCCCCCATGGTATTTGTTAATAGAAAACAGTTCGCTGAATCACACAATACCCTCAAACTATTATTTATTACCATTTTAGCTCTGGACACTGTTTGTTAAGCCAAACTGTGCTTGAATACATATAGGCCTACAGGAGTTCAAAGTATTTATCATGAGTTGTGAATTTAAAATGGATGGAGATGGTCTAGAGCTATATATATATATATATATATATATATATATATATATAATGTTTATTTTAAATACATCTGGATTAGCTTTTAGTTTTAATTTCCAAAATAGTTGTCAAGAGAGAAAAAAATCCAAACAGAAAGCACATTTAACAAATCCTCATCCTGTTCAGTTTAAAGATTTTTTTTAAACGTGATACACCGAATCAGACCTCAGAGAGCCTAAGGGAAGTGAGTGTCACAGAAGGGTTTGTAATTCAGCAACTGTCATGCCATCATTTTAATGTAACAACAAATATATAAATACAGTTTGTAAAATGGAATTTGCATGCTCTCATGTTGCAGACTTTGAATGCCCCAAAGGTATAAATGTGAATCTAACTGAGATCTGTACTTACTGTATGATGGACTGGCTATCTATACAGGATGTGTCCAAGCCTTCCACCCAATGCATGCTGGCATAGACCTTAGCCGTTTTAGCCTGATTAACAATCAGTGGATGCAAGATTCTCCCCATTCCCAGTTACTTCAATTGGGACATTTCTCCCACCTTATCTGCCGTCCAGGAGTCAGACACTTTTTGGTATTCCTCAGGAAAAGCTTTCAGTTGCATACCACATTGGGGTTCATAGAGAGGTTTCACAAAGCTGGGAACCTTACAATGAGGACAGGAACTTTAAGATGCCCTGTGCAGTCACTGGACCCAGTTGTTGTTGGTTCAGATATGCAGTATAATCCATAAGCTAAATGCCCCTTGAATCGGAATGTTTTCTACTTCTACTACATGCTAACTCCATAAGATACAACCTGTAAATAAAACAGTTTTGGAGTAGTTGGATGGATATTTTTCACTTATAAAAGAGGATAACTGTTGCTTTGAGATAGGCTAATCACATCCCAGACCAATCCATGTGCTGCAAGATGAAACAGATGAAACAGAAATCGTAGCTGACTGCATGTTTGATGTCCAAAATAGTGCATTTCTTAAAATTCCTTTAACGACACAAAATACTCATTGTTAAATCATAGTAGTACCCTACATAGTTCTGCTTTAGTAGTATAAAAGAAGGGTGGATCAGGGTTGTCATATAAGCACTCAGTGGCAGTTGTCCTCATATCTTTATATCCCTCCTACATATCCTGAATGGTAACCATGCTTTGCAGGGGAAATACAGGAATAACAAAGACATAACAGACGTTTAGGAAATAGTCTCCGTTGTAATGCAGAACAAAATCTTAGCAATGACAAACAAAAAGTATACTTAAATCGAGCTTGAGTCCTACTTTGAGGACTCGAGTTTATTTAATTTATATCAACACTTCCAGTGCTTCTAATTCATGTACTGTGTCCCACCCTCTTTGAAGCTGTTAATAAATCAGAGGAGGGTGTACACTGCCTGTCAAAACAGGTGTTTCAACATTATGCAGCCTTAGGAATGTGACACCACTGACGTTATCCATGCCGGTGTGACACAATCATCATGCAATACAAAGGTGAGTTCCCCTCCTCCTTCTATGAAATTCAGTTCTGGTCAACTTGTAACACCTTATGCTCCTTCAAAAAGCCAAATGGTATCTTTTAGTTAGAAGGGAGAATTATCTCGCACAACCCTACCTGCTACTCTAGTGACTTTATTGTATTTTGTAGGACATATTAGTACTTTTATTGCATTTGCTTCTGTGTTGGTGTTTCCTGCTGAATGTTCCTGTTAAATAATCTATTTGCAATTATGATCTTGATGTTTTAAGACGTTTTCACTAGCCCACTGTTATCGTCTGCTGTCACATTTAGCTCAAGCTGGTTATGACATAAAAGGGTTCTACAAATTCTGGCTTGCTACATAGACATACACAGGTGTGTGAAAACTACATATTCACACATATGGTGGTTGTGCAAGCCAAGGCACATTCATAGAGACATTACCACACAAGTGTGAAAAATTTACATAAGCCTCACAGATAATATGGTGTAATGTTTAAAATATGCCAGAGATATAGTTATGTAGTTGATGAAAAATTGGGAAAATGTGTGTAGGCATCGTTTTTCTTTTCAGAAAGCAGCACATGCTTGAAGGTAGAACTTTAGACCAGTGTTTTTCTTCCACTAAAATTCAAATGCCTTTTCACTGGTGAGTCAGTGGTACTCTAATCAGACAATGTTCCCTGCATTAATTTTTAATGATTCTGAACTGGCAGTGGGCTACAGCCTTCAGGTGATTTACAGCAATTAGGGATGGTGCTTGACATGAGTGACCTCAACTTCGTCCACACTTTTTCAAATCCAGATGTCGTGGTTTTCTGCTGCAGAGGTGATTGTTCCCCTGCAGGAGGAAGATCCCTGGCTCTCAACTATTCACCCTGTAGGAGAAGCTTCCTTTGGAGCGGTTAAGGGGGAGGCTTCACCACCCTGTGTGTTCATGGGGTCCCAACAATGATTCACTGATCTTGCTTGCTCTCGAGTAAGTTATCTTTTCCTCTCTCTGCCTGAGCCGACCAACATTTCACACTTCTCCTCCTCTTCCCCCCTTAGTCAGAGAGCTGGAGCTTTTTTTCTTAGTGAGTCACAACTGAATGCACATATATAGCCTGTCCTGTGTGGGTGGATGGTGCCCCCCGTGCCCAACTGCTGTTATTGCAACTATGAGGCTCATCCAGCCTCCTTAAGAGACTATGAAAAAATTCAGCTCCCCCACATTGTCCTCATTTTAACTGAAATATGTTTAATATGAATTGTCTGCAATATGAAGTTTTGATGTTCTCCATCATTAAACAAGAGGGCCTTTTACAGGTGGAATCACCACACACCACTGCACAGATTCAAACTGTTAAAAAATATGTCCTGGTCCATGGACTATTACAGCTTAGTGAAATGTCATCATTTCAGTCTATGTTTCATGAGATTAAGATTGAAGGAGAATTTTATATATCTGGTAGCAATATTGATTGAAACGCCACTTTTATCTCACAGGTTATTTGCTTTTAACAATTATGGAGTTGCTTTACTTTTTCCACAGTCCCACACACAAAGCAGATACAGTATCCATGTACCAAAGAAACATACAGATGCACACCCATTATGTCCATATAGGACCCTATTTACTCCACACTGAGATGTGATCAGGACTTAATGTACAAAACAGGGCATAAATACTGCACACCCAATCTAGACTTCACTTTTGAACTTGACTGTGCCCTGGGCTTAAAGTGAGGAAAGGGTGGAACCTTCAGCGTGGAGGAGGTGTGATGGCATCCTTCCTTAAAGGAAGCATATGGATGGTTGTAGAGAGGAAACCAGCTTCTCCAGAGGGTAAAGCAAAGGATATGGAAAGGAAGTCTAATTAATTAAAGGAATGTGAGAGATTTAGTTACATTCTTTAGGTAAGGGCGTATCATAAAGTCACAGAATTTCTCTGTCTGTTGGAAGAGGAATCTTAAATACCTTAGATACGAAACTGAAAAGTAAAGAAGACTTTACGAGTCATTTGATTACATATTGCTCATCATCTAATGTTGACAGTGAGGGCATTATGTACTTTTCTTAGGCAAAGATAATCTTTGTTGCAGTTTAAATATTTAATCTGAAGAAGAAGTTTTGTTTTTTTTCATTCGTGATGGTTTCTGTTTAATTAGAGTGATTGTATTTTGTCGGATTTTGGAAAAACTAATGTGGGCAGAGGGGTACAGAGTGTGAGTGAGCAATCCCACAGACCAATGTTCAGTTCAGTGTTCTACATATAGTTATATTGTAAATGTTCTTTAAATATGCAGTAGATCATAACATCATCCAATTGCCAACATATAAAAATGTGTTTTCTACCACTTTTTCTAAGCCTATGAGTAATCAAACATGTTCTTCAGGGATAGAATAATGCCACTGTTAATTAACATCAAAACTCCTACTGAAATTTCTAACAGGGATCATTCAAATTAAGTACAAATCAGATGTTAAATATCTCATGCTTCTCTTTGTGTTTTAATGGGTTCCCTCCAAATCTTTCAGTTTCCTCCCACACTCCAAATCAGATGGACTGCAGTCTAAATTGCCCATAGGTAAATAAGAGGGTGTATGTTTGGCCTGAGGGACTGGCAAGATGTCCAGGGTATTTTCCTGCCTCCCACCCAATGTATTCAGGGATAAGCTCCAGTCGACTCTGACATTAGGAAAAGGGGGCCAAGTGAGGATCAATTACAGTGCAATTATCAATATGACATTTGATCACGGAAATTAGTTTCACTGGTCTGCATCAAACTGATTTGTTCCTGGAGCATTTGTTACATGAGTGATAATATGGAGCAGAAATTTCAACAGGATGGCGTATCAAGCATTTGGTCTGCTTAAGTGTCCGGAAACCTTTTCAATTCCAGCTGCTCTGGCACTGGGCTTTTGCTTATACCTTTTCTAATGCAAAAAATATGCATTTGTCCTTCATGATAGGTAAACATAAATTGGCGTCAAATAATACACATGATCTGTGTGTGCTGTATGTCTTCACAACCCCCAGTGAGTCCCTGCAGACTGCATGGTCATTAAGCTGACTTCAAATCTGCTAAAAGGCCCAGGGATTATCAGGATCACTGCACAGAAACAATAACCGGTGCAGATAAGATGTCTCACCAATTGTATTATCTGTGATGTAATTGTTGATGCCCAGATAATATCAACATCCATTCTCAAGAACCTTTTTGACATGCATCAGTCCCTCAGTAAGAATGGGGTCATTAGGTGTTTTCCCACAGTTGTCTAATTGTCTGCATGCTGTGGACGAAAATCACAAAGTCAATTAGATTTCCACAAGGTGAGCATGAAAAACAAAGCAAAATAAGGGGTTTATGCAACCTAAAAATCAACCTGAAAATCACACAACCTGTATTAACCCTAAAAAAACTGAAGGCTTTAATTTTATTACAGTACAAGAATGTGTTTGTGTTACACGTATTCATTTTAATTACTTTAATTGCAAATATTTCTCGTGTTTGAGCCTGTACAAAATTACCTGTATGTTGCAATATCCTTTCAGGAATACTTTTGCACACGTGAATCTTAGATACAGGCGGGGGGTTTGTCTTGAAAAGGAAAGCAGACGTGCTTTTGGCTTCGTCCCATCATCCCTGGGGGTCATCTTCACATCAGAGAGGGGCATCCTGAACTCAGGCTGAGGGGAAGCATGAAGGAAGAGGATGTGTGTATACACAGTTGTGTGTCTGTTTAGGTATGTGTGTGTTTGTGCCTGCAAAAGCTCTTTAGTTGACAGTGCTGGGAACAACTGCAGGCAGGACTTCCTGTTCTGCACAGGAAACAAAATGGCGGAGTATGGGAGGCCTGGAACAATGCTGTGAAAGTCAGCCACCACCCAGGTTATGGAGCGAGGTGCTTGTGAATCAGAGGGCAGAGAGGTGAGCAGAGCACGTCCAATTACTGCTGCAGGAACCATGTGTTGGAACACCTTCCCTCCTATGGCCTTTGTGTAGAATTTCAAAGCAGTCTTTTTCCATGGCAGGTGAATGTAAAACTACACAGAGCACGTTTGTACATGAGCTAAAACCTTTCGCACCAGTTTCTAGACAATTTGTTGTCAAATGTTGGAAAGTAATCATCAAACCATATGTTCACTAAGAGAACCTAATCTGCCATTGCTAATGCTGCTCTTCCTGAGGCACAATTAATACACAGTGAAAATCATAAAGTATAGTAGGAAATTGCATAAATCTTGGTATACTGTCTAAAGCACAGTGCGCATCTGCATGTAAGATTGCATTAAAGCAAAACAATGTTTAAAAACCAATTACAGCCAACAAAATAATGAAGCAAGCAGAAAACAATCACATACATTTATTGAGTTTCCTCTCACAACCATTTGATGTCACAGAATTCAGGCTCTCTGCCAAAAAGACGTTTGTCATGCGCATTCTCACGTTTCAAAACAGATCAGAATAGCAAGGAGGATGGAAGTTAACAGCTGCATCATTGTTTACAGGATGTTACGCAGGCACTTTATTTAGTTTCACAGAGATATAATAATCTTTCTGTCTGTTTTGTGTCCCCTTTGGAAAAGGAACTGTCTTTTCTATCTGTTGATTTTCTGTGGCTGGAGTCATGTTAATAGTAATTGGAAATTGAGTGCCGTATTTTAAGCATAATAATACCTCTTTATTTCCAGTGGTGCGTTAGTGATGGAGGAGAGGAAGAGATGGAGGCAGTGAGGCCTTTTACTAAATGGAAATATGTAGGCCAAGTTACTGCACAGCTTAGAAATCTGAGCTATTATGTAATGTAACACTAAATACTACTCCACCAGAGTTTTCTGTAAAAAAAAATTCCATTTCCAATCTAACCACCTATGGTCTCCTGATAATGCCTTAGAAACTAGAGGTGCGATAAAGGCACGATTAGAAAACTCAGCGGGAGGTCACACATTTTGAACATTGTGTCTAACTTCAAACACTCCATTTTTGAGAGTTATCAATGAGTTGCTACTTGTAAAAATAGAATTGTAATGCTGGATATATTTTCTGATAGGCTCATTGATAGAGTTTCTCTTGGTTCACTACAGTCTGAGTTCTGAGATACACAACTGGTTATATTTTCACACATTTGGAGCTATTGTCCTGGGAGTAAGTGTTGCAAAGAAACAGTCCTTTGTCACTTCTTCATTCTGTCTTCCTCTTCGAAGTTGTACCAAATTTAATACACAATCTCAAACTCCTTCAAAAAGTGACAGGGACGCAGAGATATTTTGTCATATAACGATCTGATATCTGCACTGCAGAATCGTCACCCAACAGACATCTTTGTGAGTGAAATAATGAACCAGCACAAAAGACTGCTGCACTGTCTCCCCGTGAAAAGCTGAGGGGATCAAATTTTCCAGGTGAGAAAATAGTTATAGAAACTTTTTTTGTCCTCTTATCGCAGTTCACAGATGGCTTTTACTTCCAGACACACATCTGTGAATACATCTGAACTTTCTCTTTACATAACTGGCCTTCTATTCAGTCCAGAAAAGATAATGATGAAAGGTAGCCCCTTAAGTATAGATAAGTGTGATTGGAATGTAGAATGATGTGTCACTGTGAAGATAGGAAAAATTATTTCTGGTTCTTTTAAAGTCAATTTCATTCATTTTTCAAATTCATCAAGCAACACAATTCATTCATATCAGTTCAACTGCCAGCAATATAAGACATTATTAGTTTTAGTGAACTATTATGACAATCATCTAAGTTTATTTTTAAGCAAAGGTCCTCTAGCAGTTTGGCTTTCATCCTTAAACCTGCAGTGCAGAACTTTTGTCTCCCCTTCTGGCAGTGAGAGTAATTACACAATCACTGTCAATGTGTGCTTATAACGTATGCCTACAGGTGAGCTCACCCCCAGTTTCAAGACAATAATAATAATAATACGTTTTTAGGTAGAGCAAGTGTAATAACTACATAGCCTACTCCAAATATTTTAGAAATACCAAGAGCAGTAACACGACATCTGTGTCTGCCCTCAATCCCTTCTCTTCTTTCAGCGCTCTCCAACTAGGAAAATTTTAAAAACTGACACCAGATTTAAAAACTCTGGTATACTGAGAAATACAGAGAGATTTACCTGAGGGCGAAAGGCTTAATCAGTATTGTCTGAACTCATTTGGCAAGGGCTTAAATGTAATAGACGTTAATTTATATGTAAAAGTCCAGCACTCCAGCTTTAAATCATAACTTGACTTACACAGAGAACCAGAGCGAGATGGCCAGACATCAAAAGTTACACTCAGCCAGAACTAATTATTGGTCTAAAATTAGATCCTAATGTTCTCTTCATCCTAAATCTAACTCCATCCTACGTTCGTTTCATGGTGTTTTTAACCAGAATTATAGAACATTTCAGAAGTTTTGTATCATTATCTAATTTGTCGGTGTACTGATTCTGATCTTGCCTTTGAAATGTTATGGTAGGCATGCACATACAGTACAGTACAAACCTAAAGAAGCTTTATGTGGAATGATTTTTATTTCATGCACATTTAAAGGTTTATCCCTGTCATGAACAGGAATCACTGCAATATGTTTATTTATCTAACCTCCTATTCTCATTTCTGTGGCTTATGTTAGTGATGGGCAACGTGAGGGAAGTGACAGCATGTCCCAAACAGAAATTAAGATAAGAGTTTGTAATGAGAACACTCTGTGCATGAACACACATTGATTGAATAGAACAGCAAACTGATAAAAACATTTGATGGCTCTGGATACAATATTTGTTTTTGCTAAAGCACAGTACAGCACATTTTTCTGCACTAAACAAAATCATCATCTTTGAAGTGTAATTATGTGTGCATGCAGGTAAAAATGCATTCTGGGGGAGCAGTGAAAGAATAAGAGGGCAGAGGTCTCTTCAGCCCCTGTCATTTCAGCCTCATGACACATTGCGTCATACAGACATACATTCTGTGTACAGGTTTCCAACAGTTCATTGGCCACAACTCTTGGAAGACAAACATCAGGAACTGCGGGTGCATCCCACAATCCTGCAAATAAATATAAGCATGGTATGACTCACATGAGGAATTAAACAAACAGTACAAATTGTGCTGCTTTTCTTAGATTTTCTTATGAAGACAAATATTATCCTGTTTGATTTGTGGTTCTTGGGGGCATCACCTTGTAGAGTTGTTTTTGTCGAACATGTAAACAGTTGCTTTATTACACATCCAGCAGATACAGAGCAACATTAGCATTCATTTTGAGTTGTGTTTGTGTCCGAAGTCCAATTTTCACTCTTTTATTGCTCTTCACCAACTCCTGGAAACTCTTTAGCTTCCTAAATGTTTCACCATGTTCACCAGCTAGTCACAATGTCTCTCTACCGTTTGGTACTGGGCCGTTTAATGTAAACCAGGTTTATCACAGTGTTTTTTGCTGAGAACAGCTTCCTAATATTGCTGGAAACAAACCTCACCAGAGAAAAAAACTGAAACGATGAGCAGAAAGATGCTAAAAATCTTCAATGAGCTTAGGGGAACTGAAGAGCTGGGTGGTAATTCTCTGTGGGTTTATTACTATAAGCAACCCCTTTCAGATTTCATAGTCATTTTATCCTTTTTTAATATAAAAAGTATTGATTGGTGCAGCTTTGAGTGTTAAAGTGCTAAATGGCATTTATTGAGATTTTTGTTAATCCTCTTCATCTACACATATTCACAACTATCAGGCTCAGTCTAAAGACAGGACTTCAACCAAACAAGAATGAAAATGTCCTCTACAACATAGTGACATAATCGGCCATTATAGGTGGTTAGTTAAAAGGTAAAACATTTAAGAGGTCAACAAAGACAAGTACAAGTCTTGTGCCATGACAGTTAATAATTCAAATGGTTTAACTTGGCACCTCAGTCAGAAAACTAACAATGTCCTTAAACACAATTGTTGATGGCCTAACTATTATGAGTATGAACTTATTATCAAAAACAACAGTCTCTTTTTCTTGAATCGTTTTGGGAGCCAATGTGTAGGTGGCTAAGAGCGATAGCACTCCTTTGTAATTTGGCAACTGTAAGAATGGGAGTTGGATGTGTGACATCCGAATTCATGTGTACTCAGCAATGTGAGAATTTCCCAAGTTTTCAGCCTCTACATCTTCTGTTCTCTTTTCACAAACTGTTCCTGTGGTAGAATCTTTGGTAACCATGGAGACAGAATCACCCACATGTCTCGTCATAAGGAGCCTCTTATCCATGACAACACAGCTGTTTCCTCTATCCCTTACATTTGGTACGTTGCTCATCACTTTGCAAATTCTGTACAGTACTTCAATCAAAGGAGCTTCAGAGCAGAACATCTAAACAGACTAAACTCCTAAAGACTTTCACCATTGCTGCCATGTCAAGTGGTTCTGAGAATTGTCACTGGTTTTAAGTAATTTCTTGAGCAATACAACTACATACTCACAGGCTTTTGCTGGTAGCCTCTCATGTGGTTGGGCTTTGGAAGAGATGCATCTGAAAGAATACTTTCAAAAGGAGAATTAAATATAAGAAAAGAAACATCATACCGCTCTATTGCTACTTGAACAAACATCTCTGAATCTTAATTTTGTAACTTTGCGTAGGTCTTCAAGCCCATACCTACACAGTACAAAGTTAGTTTGTGGGGGAGAAATTACTGAGACTTTGGGATTGGAAATTTTCCAAAAACATCTTTTAAGCGTTTACCCTGCGTCATTTTCACAAATATGGCCATTTCCACAGCTGCTGTTGAAAACAAGTCATTCAAAGAGGTGATCTCATATAAAACATGTGAGTTCACAGCATGACGCAAGTTACAGATATATACAAACACAACCTACACGAGTAGGTACTGCGTCTGACTACGGAAAGAGAGGAAATTGCAGTGCCCACTCACTGTTACTCCGCCTTGAAATGAGCTCTCGCTGCTCAGTGTTCCAAGCAATTAGAGAAATGAACAGAGAACAGACTGAACTGCCAAGTTTTTACTACAGGATTTATGCAACATTTCAGACCTCTGCACTAGCTGTGCACTGATAAACTGTGTAGTAGGATGGAACACATTTATCAAGCATTTAGTGTTTTGAGATTAGACAAATGCTATGTTTATTTATATCTATCTATCTGTCTGTCTGTCTTATCTGTGTTACATCAAGACAGACAGTGAAAGGTGGACTCCGCTGTGCTGTGCTGTAGAGCTCAGTATGGGCTCAGGGAGAGAAGGAGGACTGCTAATACTCAGACTCTTAGTTATTGCATGCCCTCAACCTCACCAACCTTGGCATCACCTGAGGAGACGTGACAGATCCCCAACAGACCAGAGAAGTTCATGTACCAGCTCATAATGGCTGCATTAAAGTAATGGTGATGGGTGCTTTATGGGCTGATTTAATGAATAACCTCTCAATCATGATACACTCTGGGTAAGTGTACTTGACGTTGAATGAAATGTCCCTATTTTTGATTGATTGGTTGATAGAGTTAACATAAATAACAATAAAAGGAATACAGCTGCAAGCTGCCATTAGCAAGATAATCACAGTATTTCTGAACTCTTAGGGTTGTTATTGTAAGTTCAGTCCAGACTCACAGTGCATTTTGAGGTTGTGTATCATCCATCCCTGATAACTCTGACCTGATGGTTCCATGATGGAGGCCAAGGCCTGCAGCTGCTAGACCAACTACATTCTAAATGTATAAAAATGGAAGCAAAATGTATCCCTTTAAAAGACAACTGACTACTCTACACTACACTGACTGAACTACACCTCCACTGCAGCAGTCATACCCTCCATGTATGTACCTACTGTTACTACTGCGCCCTTAATACACCAGAAAAACCTCTTCAGGGACTAAATGTGTGCATTTAAAATTAAACAAATAAACTAAATGATGGTTTTGTGTAAAAACAGAAGTGCTAAATGGAATCCCAAAAAGGTCTATGTTTATTTTGGAGACAAATGTGAGGTGGAGGAAAATGGCGAGTCAAACAGCACATTTTAATGAGCTGATCTTTAAGTTGCATCCCATATTTAATCAGGTTAGATGGTTGATGGTTAAGGTTGCGGCCTGAGCTTTTGAGGGCTGGAAGACCGTTGAGGGGAGGGCAATGGCTGGTAAATATTATTTTGTAATAAACATCTTCAAATCTTGGTACTTGATACATGTTGTTATATTACAGCAGCAAAGCCTCTGTTTTATGCCAAAGAATAAATCATCAAACAGTCAAGGACTCAAAAGAGGAGCAAGAAATGTTTTTGCCTAAGAAGCCTCTGGGCTTCACAGTCAATACCTGTTTTCTGACTGTAACACACTCCTAGAAGTTATGTGTAATGCACAATTACTGTGGCTTTATTGCACAAATAAATCAATATGTGCAACATAGTACATTTGCTAAAGGATTACAGTGTGTCGAATATGGTAACACACCATAATTCATGCTTTTCTCCTCTGCTGACCATGAAAGTCTTTCTGATATCTTCTTCTCAGAGTATCAGTAAACACGTTGATGTCTTAGTGATGTGAGGAGTGTGTGCAACAAAGAGCTCTTTTTTATACATGCCATTACTGACCTTCCTTTCCATCCTTTCAGAGTGTTTTACTGTGTACTAGCAGCTTCTATTTGTTACTCACCAAAAACGTAAACCTTAAACTGGATTTATCCTCACATGAAAGTACTGTTGATGGAGCTGAATTTACTTTACAGCTGTCAATTGTTTACTTGCATCTCTAGCCACTCCACATCACAGTATAATTTAAATGTAGATATGTGCCATCATTTTTCAAGGATTTCATGGAAATTGCATTATCCTACAGAAAGTGCAACAGCTTGTTTATATTACTCATCAGCAATATAAACTTCAAACTGACTAAGTCCTTCAGAAACGTTTGTTGACACTGCAGGACTTGCTCTGCAGCTGTTGACTGTTTGGTGAGCCGCATGTGGGGAGAAATACTGTACTGTAACACACACAAATCTGTGTCACTGTACATGTTGGAGTTTCACATAAGTCATCCAAGAATATCAACACAACAGGCAGTCTGTGTTCACACAGTCATTGTTGCAGCCTGACTGAGGGTGGTGTTTGGAGCACAGAGGAAATGGAAAACGCTAAAGCTGAGTCATGGAGAACCCAAAGCTGTCAAACATTGCCACCTGGTGGCTTGTATACTTTATGAAGGAACTGTCTCAAGTACACAATGAATTATTTCATGATGCTCACTTGATTCCATTATGACATAGTATACAGTAAGAATGCGAAGATATGATGTATCATATATGATGTTTACCAATCTTTATTTTATTATTTGCCAGCATGATAATTTAAAATAAACAAAATTGAAGGTTTAATTTTAAATGTTTTAAATGCCTGATAAAGCTCTGTGATTAAACATACCTGCTTCTTTAATACATTTTTTGCTGACATCCAGTCCACTAGTTTTTCATTAGCCTAGATTAGACACATGTCTTACAAGTGTACATTAGATTAAATACATTTTTATTTTTAATATTTTTAAAATTGATAACATGATTGTTATTATAAAACTGTTATTTGGGCTTTTATACTATATGTCCAACTCGAAGCAATGTCAATAACTCAGCATCATATGAGTGCATTTGATTTCTTTTTAAATCCAGTATTAGTGTGCACAAAGACAGTAAAAACCCCTGTACGGAAATGTATTTCCCAAGACAAGTTGACTCAGTTTCCACCTCCATATATGTTCAGGGATGGAAGGGTAAATAATGCTTTATTCATGTTCATCTACAATAAATATCAACAATACTGAATATTCAAGACTTACAGTTCATTCAGTGCGATATCCTCCAGTGACGTAGCATACAAATTATAATTGATAAATATGCAGCTCATGTGTCCATTTGACCAGAAAATATAATTGATAATTAGAAGGAATTTATTAGTATCAGAATGGGTTTGTTGTCCCTCAGTCCCTATAATGGCGCATCAGCTGAGTGGGCAGTTGCTGGACAATCACAAAACCAGCGTAGGTGTGGGCCGTGTTAATCAGCCATATCCGTTTTACACTGTAACAATGGATTCTGACCCTTTGTCACTCTCCTCTCCATAACCTACGTCAGAGGATAACTTGTTGACCTGAGAGTTTCACTCATTAAGTGAGGGCCCACGTCTTCCTGACGATATTGTTCTGTAAAAGTAGGCTTCAAATGGGCTTTCAAATTATTATGTTAAATTATCCGCATAGAAAAGAGGGACAAGAGACAGCTAGTAATGGCTGTTCTTATTTTTACACCACTTGTACATGCAAACACGGCCACCTGTGCACAGGGAACAACAAACAGTAAAAGAAGAAGCAGAAGAAGGAGAAGAAGGAGGAGAAGTAAAACCAATACTTTTGTTTGGACAACCCTTTAACTTAGATATTAATTACATTTACATTTACATTTAGTCATTTAGCAGACGCTTTTATCCAAAGCGACTTACATTTGAGGAAGACAATGGAAGCAATATAACAACACAAGGTAACAAAAAGCATAAGTGCATCAAAAACGAGTCTGGTTAAAGCCCAGCACAGTATACAAAGCTAAGGATAGGAAGGGTTTTTTTTTTTGTTTGTTTTTTTTTTGTTTTTTTAATAGCAGAGGTAGAAAGGAATATACAGTAATGTATGAAAGTTTGTTTAACTTTTCTGGTCCAACTAGGGTCCTTGTTATGGTCCAACTTAGTTCAGGTAAGAAGTTAACAGATGTGGCCTATAGAGGGGATGTGCTTCTGAACTGTCTGAACACAGTGACTCATTTGTTTGCAGAGTCCTCCAAACGAAGCCCACGCTGCCCTTCCTACGCCTTATGGGGGATTCTGTTTTCCAAAGACAGAAGTGTTTACTTGCTGCAACAAGTTTAAAAAAATATGATCCCAATGACAAATTAAATGGGACCAATATGTAAACAACATTAGCCTGTGACTCTTTGCTATAGTTTAACTGAAGAGTTTGACACCCACCACTTGCAACCCATCAGTCAGCGTGGCTGATAGTTATATATTCTGTCTAGTCTACATCACAAGATAAAGATGTGTTTATGCATGAAAAGCCTATAGATTCAACAGTACCACTTGCAATGTTTCTACATGCTTATGATAATGTAGGCATTGATACTTTTGGATGTGAATGTATACGTGTGATTATGAGGTTTTTACTCAAACAAAAGTAACTTAAATCACCATTACAACTCACCAAATGGTGACTCACCCACAGGTACAGTCAAGCCATCAGACCCTCTCCTACCTCTTGTGTGAATATTGCACTATAAGTTCCAGTAAATTAAAATAATTTCTCTCTTCTAGCTACAGGTCTCACAATATTTTTGTCATGTTAGTTAAATGCCCAAACTGGACAACTGGAAAACTTAACTGGAATATGTAGCTGGATGTTTATTGCCTTTTTAAAGACAAACCAGAATGGTGCTCCCAACACAGAAAAAAAGCCTTCACCTGCCTGTCACACATAAAACTTAATTGACAGCACAAGTTCAAAACAAATGTAATCATTTGTCACAGCAAAAACATGTGAATAACTTTCTGTTATGCTGCAGGAAGGACACCCACTTCCCGGATCTGGATAAGCCAGGAAGCAGTTTATCACCAGCGCCCTGTGCACAAACATCTGCAGCAGCTGTGAACTAGTAGTAGCCTTTAAATGTTTTCAGCTTCTGCTGTCCACAACATAACACTGTGGAACTATTTCAAGAGCCTCATGTACACAACCAAATAACTAAACAACAGACAGTTAGGTAGAATTGTCTATTGCTGGTATGTAAGAGTGCAGCGTGAAGTCCAACTTTATCCCTGCCTGCCCAAACAGTCACGCTGTTTTTACATGTTACTATATGATCAAATATGATGAGGTTTCATAGTCATCCAAAACAGTAAGGAAGGGATGAGGTGGGAAAGACGGAGTGGATCACAGTGGTGAGGATAGAGTAGTCATAGTTTTAAAGGATTTTGCCCCCTGCTGGCCTGTACACTAAAAATCAATACATTTAAAATGTATTTCTGAAAAAAGATTACTGTACCTAATTATTTTTGTATTTAGTCAAAGCCATTATTTGGTATGTCCAACCCTTGCCTTAACCCTCATCCTACCAACATACATTTACGAAGAGGGGTCCCTGGGGACTGTAAGAAACAACAATCATAGCAAAATGTTAACTTATTTCTTCTCAAAACTTTATTAGTTATGTAATTAATGTCATTTGAAGAAAACACATCTTCGAGCTTTGAGAAACAGAGTAAACCTCCTCAAATTCTTCTTGCATACCCCTCTTTCTTACCCTCTCCCTTTGTAGCCTAAAAAATGGTTACATTTGTTCTTTTTCCCACACTCACATCATGTCCTGAACACGCTCTGACTGCATGTCAATCATATGCATGACACACTATTTTAGTACCGGGTATAATTGAACATAAACATTTAATTTGATAAAATTTGTATTATGAAATGAGGTATTGTATTTCTGATTTTGAACATCATTTTATTTAGGGTTGTCGACAGAGTACATGAGGAAATCTGGTGCATCTGTGTCTGTCTCCTTCAAAATGACTGACAGAGAGACCCCCTGATAGTGTGTGATACATTACATTAGGACCCATGACAAACATGAACTCAATAACTAGTTCCATCTATTAAAACTGCATAGGCAGAATTTGGGTGCTTTTGACTGGGGTCCCCCTGGACCTCAATACATTGGTATTTTTAAAAAGCACTAATTAAAACAGAAACAGAAAACAATGATATGAAGTCATAAGGAACAAATTGACTGACAGGGTCAAGAAAACTTTGGATGATAGAATAAAGCATCTGTGAGATATGACTAATAGTTCCTTCAATATTTGGGTGACCAATTCTGTTTTGATTTTCAGACCAACCACTGCCTGCTAAGCTAGTAAATGTGTTGACATTCAAATAAGATAGAATAACTGCTGTTACAACAATATGAGACAACTGTAGGCTGTATTCGAACATGAGTTATAGGCTCTGTAGGCTCTATGGGTATTTGTCAGAGATCTAAATTTTGATTTGTGTGAGGTGTGAATAATTCAATAAGAAGTAGACTATCAACTGAGTAAAAGAAAATGTAATTTGATAAGAGAAACATCAATGAAAAAAAAACAATAAAAAAGAAATATAGGCCTAGTTCTTGGTGACGTAGATAATTTGACACTTGTATTACTTTTTTTTAAAAGACACTCCAGTATTTTGTAGTATAGTGGTATGTATTAGTATACGTATTATAGTGGTAGCCAGTCTATTAGTATAAGGCTATATAAAAAAGCTAAATAAACGCAGTGATACAACAAATTGTTAAAATTATCCTATGGAATGATATAACTGAAAACCTCACTAGTTACATTTGAAAGCATGGTGGCCACAATAAAAAATTCTTACAGGAATATATAGTGAAAAAAATGTTAAAGATAACACTTGGCTTTTAAAATGCCATAGCTGCGATAAACAGTAGGTTACTGAGGAGAACAGGAAATCAGCTGGGATGTTCTGAGAACATTCTAGGAATGTTCTAATAAAATGTCATTGCGTGAGGTATTAACATGCTCATCGCCATGTTACAGATACAAGTTGGATTTTGATTTGCTTTTTTATATTTTTATTCCTTATATTTTCATACCGTAGATTGACCGTTTATAAATGATTAGCGTTAGTGTGATCGGTGGTTTGTTTGAACGGCGTCACGACTAGAACGGTCACCTGGATCTCTGATTGGCTCAGAGCGCTGATCCGGGTACTGTGCTAGAACGAGCCCATTAGCTAAAGGTACCAATATGGCGGAGGTAAGAGGGAAAACAGGGGAGAAGCAATCGAACTTAAATCGATATTTTTAAATTTTGTGTGTTGTATTTTTCATTTGTATGCTATCGATTTAAGAAACAATAGTTTTTGCCTTCTGTATAGCGTGTTTCGTGTCATAATTGTCATTTTTATTCCTCTAAAATATGCTTGAATGTCTGGACTCATCCTTTACTACAAGGCCGCTGCGCCTTCGCTCTCTCAGCTGCTTTGGTGTAGCGGCTGTGTAACTAAATTGATACGTAAATTTAACGTTAGCTTGCTGGTTAAAGGAAATTACAGATTATGTCATGTGTGTTATGAATGGACATATATTTTTCTGTTTTGGCTAAATTAGCGACACCTATATTGTAAACATCATCCAACTCCATCGATTGCAGTACCGCGCAAACAAAATTAGTGTTTACATTTTTCGATGCATAACGTTAACCTAAACGTTAGGCTTTGGGGCTAGCCTGTTGGCTAGCTAACTGTACAGTAGCCGACACTGCGTAAATCGCACTGTCCCCCTCAATATATTTATATTTTTACTTCGATATTCCGTTACGAATGGAATCATTTAAATTCCATGGTTTAGAACAACATTTTTCTCACAATTGTCCTCAGTGTTTAGCGTTCATCCGCGGCTAACGTTGTATTAGCCACATATTTCAGGTGACATTAGCGGCAAATGCTGCTTTCCTGCACAACTTTTTACCGTGGTCATGATGCAGACTGTCATAGGATTTTTTCCTTACTCCGCTTAATTGAATATTTGAGGTGAAAGCGATAGCATAATTGTTGAACCCATGTTTCAACTATTGCACCCATTTATTCTCTGGTTCTCTTCCTTTGCAGGCTTCCCTAGGGAGTTCAAGTCCAGGTAAGAAAACTTCAGCAGTCTTATTATATACTTTGTCATTATAAAAATGACTTTAAAGTTGTCTAAATGTAGTGCTCTTCTAATTGCAGTATATTAAAAATGTGAATGTATCTTTTTTTGGTGTGACTCTCCGATTCTCAGAGTAAAAAAAGCTCATCAGTATGATGAGACTGACACATTTATGAATCAATTTTTTTGTCTTTCTCTCACTCTTTCTCACTCAGTTGGCTCACTATCGTCAGAGGACCATGACTTTGACCCAACGGCAGAAATGTTAGTTCATGAGTATGATGACGAGAGGACTCTGGAGGAGGAAGAGTCATTGGAGGGAGGAAGGAATTTCCGCTCTGAGATTGCAGATCTGGAAAAGGTAAACTACTAAATGCCCTAAAACAGGATTGACCTGTGTAAATCTAATGAATTCAGTGGTTTTAAATAGTAAAATCTGCATTTGTGCAAATTAAAGGTTTGTAGTTATCTTTAATGCAAAAACCAGAGGGCACTGTCTTAATGCAGTAGAGCTGCAAATATTGACATTGTTGTCACTGGAAAAGTATTAGTATTGTAACAATATGACAGTTCCAAGTGTGACCTTTATTATTATAAAGGGAAGCCTTGTGGTTCATAGCTGCAAATGTTACAATTAATAAAGGTCAACAAAGTTTAAGTAAATTTACATTCTGTTAATATTATTCAGAAATTGTCTCATGGTGACAGCATTACTACATTCTCAACTTGGCTTTAAACTGACAGTTTGCATTTTGAAAAATAATTGGCTGTTCATAAAAAAAAAAAAATATACATAAAAATCTACAATTAAGTGAAATGCAAAATGTTTTTGAATCTGAATGTTTGTTTTAGTGTAATTTGGATAATACAGGTAAAATGCATAATAGCTTTACTTTAGGGCTGGGAATCGATAAAAAAAAAATTACTAATTAATCGCAGATTTTGCTGTGATTAATTGTGATTAATCACTTTTTTTTCTTTAGTATTGATGCTTGTAATAATGGATATTAAAATGTAAAATCACGGAATTAATGTAGAATCAACACCACTGAAGTATATTTAAATTCAAATATTTTTGTTTAATAGCATCTTTTTAACTTCTCTCCTGTGAACTACACATTTCAATAAAAACATCAAGGCCATTGACTGTCAGCTTGAAAGGCATATTTCTTATATGCACTAACAGAAATAATAACAAAAATCAGACCATGTGCCAGTTGAATTTCAAAACCATCAAGGCCATTAAAATTTGGTATTTTTTAATGCATTAAACATTTCAAATTAAATGAAAAGGTTAATGCGTTAACTTTGACAGCCCTACTTAATTTATCGAGTGCTAAGTTTACCTTTCCTGTTTTCTACCAGGAGGGGAACATGCCTTTGGAGGAACTATTGGCCATCTATCGCTATGAGGCCTCAGCAGGCTCCAGTATAGACAGCTCCTCTGGAGACCTGACTGATGAGCTGCCTGACATGACTTTGGACAAGGTAAGTGACTGCCGTTGTATGGTGATGTTATATAGTCAATAAATAGATTTGGGGAAAAATAATTAGAAGTAAAGTGAATTTTCCCCAGTGTGGGATCAATAAATGTATCTTAAATGTATTTATTGTCAACGTGTAATTCAGATATTCTGTTGATCACCCTTCGTCTGCCCAGTATATAATGGACGTTATTGTTCTCCCTAGGAGGAAATAGCTAAAGACCTGCTGTCTGGTGACTATGAGGAGGAGACTCAGTCGTCAGCTGATGACCTGACCCCTTCAGTCACTTCCCATGAGGCTACAGATTTCTTCCCAAGAACACTTCGATGTAAGTGAGAGATTACACCTTCTAAGAAAGTACTTCTTAGCTGTAGCTTTGCAGAATTACAGCTTGTCATGTAATGCAATTCAATATCGTGCAATAAGGCCACGGTAACGTCATGCGATGTCTTGTTTTGTTTGACTAACCGTCCAAAACTCGGAGAGATTCAGTTCGCTTTCACATCAGACAAATAAAAACAGCAAATCCTCACAGTTCAGAGGCTGAAATTAGTTAATGTTTGGCTTTCTTACTTGAAAAAAATACTGATAATCGATTTATTAAATTAGTTGCCTATTATATATGTTAATCGACTTATTGTTTCAACTCTACGAGACATTAATTTGAGTAATACAATCTAAAATGGTGTAGTTAACCCAAGCTGCACTTCACATTTATAACCTTTCTCAGCAATATTGAACGTTCCCAAACGGTTGTGTGTGTGTGTGTGTGGTTAAATAAGTTTGCCAGTTGTTTGTTTTGCTGCACTCACAAAAGGTACAGTGCTTTTTCTTATAGTTGATCAGAGTACTACATTAGGTTAAATGTGCAACTGATTGTTTCCATTATTTACGAAGTAAGTTATTTTTTGATTAATCATTTAGTATATAAAATACCATCACAACTTCCCAGAATGTAGTGTTCTATATATGCCATTGTTAATTCAATTTTTTTTTTGTCTGACCAGCAGCCTAATATCAAAATATATTAAATTAACAGGTTTGGTACCTGGTGTCAGTTTGGGTGCCAGTGGAATTCAGTGCATGTCAGGATATTTATGTGTTTATTATTTTGTCAGCAAACGCTATCTCTGATGGTGATAAAGAATCAGAGTGTGATGACGATGGCCCAAGCCCAGAGGACTCCAGAAAGGTAAATGACACATTTTACTTTGGAACACATTATGAGAGGGAGAAATAAATTCTACTTGGTTTTAAGTTGATCAACACTGGTTTGCTAAACATGCTCTGTATTGTCTTTTCTTTGATTGTTGTCATAGGAAATAATGGTTGGAACACAGTACCAGGCAGAGGTTCCTTCTTGCCTCTGTCACTACAAAGTTGGGGAGAAAGGTGACTGTTGCTATTGTTGTTTTTAGCAGGTGTGCCTGACATGATCTTTACTGTAGCTCCTTTTATATAGCCTGTTCAAGGCGGGAATGCTGCACCGTTATTCCGCCTCGCCATTCTGTATAAAACGTGCAAACGTAGAAAGAGGGGGCAGGGTTGTTTGGCCAGCAGCAGAGGTAGTAACGAAGCCGAATTGACGTCTGTGTAAATGGGGCGCCCGCAGGATGGCACACACATTAGACGCATATGCAGGTTGAGTTACATATCATGGATTGTTTGCTCCTGGAACGCTGGTATTCTATCTGAAATCATGCACTGGGGCAGCGTTGTGCCAGCGTTGTTTGGTTCAGTGTAAAAAAATAAATAAAACAAAGCCACAGTAATGATGGGTCTTTGTTATGGCAGTATTGTGGGATATCTGTTTACAAAAGGGCTTCTGATTGCTAACAATGTTTCTATCAATACAATAAAGACAAGATAATATAGACAAGGTGACTCATTTTGCTCTAATGTATTTTGTTATGCAGTTTATGAAGATGAAGACGAGTTATTATGGAGCCCAGGTACATTGCCAGAAACCAAGGTTAAAAGTTTCCTGTCTGAAGTGTTGAAACGGACAACAGATGAAAAGACAGCATGTGACAAACCAGGGATGCATGTTCGAGACAATGAGCAGGTCAGTCGTGTCTTTATCTGTCAATCCTTTCATGTTGTAAAAAAAACGATGTGCATGGTATTAGCAATGTATGGGATCTTAAGCAGTCTGCATAATTTGTTTTCTTCAGATTAAATTATGATAATGATACTTCAGATTATTGGCCAAATTAATCACACGTAGACAAATATTCTAGTCTTGATCACTCCCCTCTTTCCACATAGGCTTTGTGTGAGCTTGTCAAGTGCAACTACAACACCCGTGAAGCACTAGAGAGATACTGCAGCCGTGTAAGGTCCTCAAAAGGTAAGCTAAGGAAACAGGTTCTACATGCCTGCAGTAGGAATAATTGATAATTGACAAGTTAAAATTGCCCAAAACGATTCTCTGGTATTATTATGGATGTACTGTTGTAGATTTGTTGTGCCAGCCAGACTATCTATAGTCACAGAGTAAAAGGTTTTCAAGAGTTCTATGGCATTTATGTAGTTGTGAGCAACCCATGTGCATTGACCTCTTCAGAGGTCATAAAGTATTCACCAAAGTACAGACCTACAGCTAACAATCTGCTCCAGACAGTCAGCATTGTACTGGGTAGGTACATTAAGATAGCCACTGGGCAAAGTTTATGGTTTTGTTTTTCAAAATCAATATATTTCTTCAGTTATATTGTGAGTTTCCACAGCAAAAATTGTGCCCATCCAGCTATTAGTATTCAAGACTGGGTAGATGCATATGAGCAGGAGGATGGAGGAAATCAAATAGTCTTTTTGTTGAAGTAGAAAGCATTTTTATTACACATTCTCTATTAAGACATCTTATTAAAGCACCCCTGAAAGGAGAAATAATTAAATGCTTCTTTAAGAGAAATACTTGAATTCAGAAAGGAAGTTAAATGTGAGACTTATGACACCAATCCCATTTAATAATGCAGTGAGTGTAGCGTGTACTAATCTTTTCATTTCTTATATTAGATTATTTCTTTTCTTATTTGAATCACATTAAAGGTGGGGTGTGTGATTCTGGAGAAATCGAATACCATGATAGAGTGAACAATGACACAAGAAGTAATGTAACTAACGTTAGCGAGGTTGTGGGTAAAAGTGTTGCTACAGTTGCTGCTGGGAACAGCCAGAGAGGGCGAGGCGGTTTCCCAGAGCCAGCCCTCCAGTTCCAGATATGAATATTAGCATCTCTCCTGCTACTATAGCTAACATCATGCAGCATATCTTGGCAAATTAGAAAGTAAGCTGAATGTCCGTGGGCAAGTCATTTAGCGTTACCTGACGCACAAATCATGGCTGGAGTAGTGATGTGTGGCTCTGTCTGAGCCACTTTGTTTATTTAGCATTTACAGAGCCAGGGTTGTGTACAAACACCGGAGTGTATTTTCGGTGCACAGACAGCTAGCGTATCTTGACGAGATATTTGCGGATTTTGACAAAAAGACTTGTATTGGAATAGAATCGCATACCCCACCTTTTTAATATGCTTACCTTAATCTGACACATAATTGGTTTATGGAAACGTCAATCCAGTAACATCAGTTGGTGGAATTTTACATGAATATGAACATCCCCCTCCCATTAGAAGCCAATAGAATCCCTCTTTTAACAATCCCACAGTAACTGGTGATAGTCTGAGCACATTCTCTAACATTACTCATCTTTTGATATGGTAAGAGGTTCCTCTGTGTCGCCTCTGATGACAACTCTATTCCTGCTCACTGTTTGATTACTTTTGTGTGGGTTTTTTTATCGCTTTTCACTATTGGTGAATCAGTTTCTTCTCATACCATGCAAGTATGCATTTGTTTTAGTGTAAACGGAAGCATAAACTCACTCATTAACTTGCAATGAGCTACACTGATGCTCAGTGAATTTTGGGTGGCAGTTAAAATCCATTCTGCACAACAACAAACTGTATAGACAAACCCATATTGTTGTGTATATCTGTACCTGTTGTGCTGTTTATACTGGATATACAATGTCTCCAACCCAAACTGAATGGGGTTTCTAATATTTGTCCACCCAATTAACCCAAGGAGGAGAAAGTGTATGAACCACCCTTATACACAATCCAATAAAAAACAATCCAGTCCAATGCCATACACCACAAAAATAGTTGCCTCAAAATTGAGTTTAATCAACACATCACTTTCAGTCTATAGAAATATAAAAATGATCACTGAATCACTTAGTGTCCACTGACTTGATTTTTTATTTTTTATTTTTTTTTAACCTTTTATCTCTATGCGCTTGTGATGAACTGATTGATCTATCTATCAATAATAATTTACATCCAGTTGTTGTCTTGTGTTTAATCTTTGTATTAAATAATTTGGGGGTAATTGTAAGTTTCAATTCAGTGTTTAGAATTTTCCTGGTGTTCCTAACCTTTTGTTTACATGTGAAATCTGTGATTGCACACCAACAGTGTATTAATGTATTTCTTGTTTCATTTCAGAAAAATCCCCTCCGTGGTCAGAAGATGAATGCAAGAACTTTGAACATGCACTACAGATGTATGACAAGAATTTTCACCTCATACAGAAACATAAAGTGAGTCTTATTTCATAGTTTGATGAGATTTCCCTTTTTATACAAGCATGACAAGATACACATATAAAGCTGTGAAAGTTTCTCATCCCTTTTAATGACTGTTTCCACCCCTCAGGTTACAACACGAACGGTAGCAGAATGTGTGGCGTTTTACTACATGTGGAAAAAGTCGGAGCGCTTTGACTTCTTTGTGCAGCAGAATCGGTTTGGGAAGAAAAAGTACAGCAGCTATCCTGGTGTAACGTAAGTGGCAGAAAAAGAGTCAGTATATCTGTTTGCATTCCTATTGTGTTTCTGTTTACAGTGAGCAAAAGATTTGCGTGCACATAAATTGTGCAAATCAAACTTAGAATTAAACATGTTTCTTTGTATCCAGGGACCTGATGGACAGGCTAGTGGATGAAGCAGAGGGACTGGCAGTGGACAGTTCCTCCTCTGTGTGTTCAGGAGCAGGTGGAGTAGGAAGGCTGGAGACCACCACAGACCAACAGCTCAGCCTGCTCAACTCCATCACTGCCAGCGACCTCACAGGTCAGTAATGGGACTTAGTTCTGCAGTTGTGGAAAAACTTGAGGATAAGAAATACTTGATAATATTAAGGCAAGTATTGTATTAATGATTTTTCTCATTTGTTAATGTTATGTTTCCCCCCCCCCCATCAATATGTTTCTTGACCTGAGTCTCTTATTTCTTCCAGTCATTTAATGTTAATTGAGTGTCTTATCTCCTTGCAGCTTTGAGTAACAGTGTAGCCACAGTGTGCAGCCCTGCAGAGGTTAGTTGCCTGGACTCTTACAGCTTTCCTCCACTGGAAAGTCTCCATCGTGGGTCCCTGAACCACGACGAATCGCTTGGATTCCCTTCTAATGGCACAGACCCCGACTGCCTCAACATGCTTGATGCCGGCTTCTACCATTCTGACCTTGGCCAGCTAGGAGGAGTGTGCGTCAACAAGGACTGCGAGCGGCCCTCCAAGAGACTCAAGATGGCCCTGCCTGACTCCTTTATAAATGATGTGTCTGTGGGGAGCCTTGGAGTGGACTTCGAAGCACGACGGACAGCGACGCATCACCACCGAATCACCGGCGCCAAAATGGCAGTGTCTGTCACAGACTTTGGGAGCTTGGCTGGCAGCGGTGAGCCCAATGGGTTTCTGGGAGCACACGCACGGCACCACACACAGCACACTGCAGCACTTCAGTCAGAGTGATCTTCCCTTGTTCTTACCTTTTGAAAACCCTTATCCCGCTTGTACATAAGACTGAACTCACTAAAGAGTCTGATTTGTTTAAAGTCTATATATATCTGTATAGATATATATATCTTTTTTGTTTTCATTTTGTGTGTAATATGACATCAGTGATGTCTATCATATAGAACTAAAATCTTGATTTCTCTCAAGAGTTTATATAGCCATTTATTTTATTTTTGTTTTGCGGTCTTGAGATGTGTAACGTCCATGTACAGAGGGTCCCAGAGGCTGCAATAGGAGAGTTGTGTATCTTCCTCCCTCACATCTATACACAACATCTTCAGAGCTACAGTACGTTATCCTGCCATTCTTTCCAGCTGCCAAATTTGGGTTTAGTTTTCTGCCTCTAGTGTTAGTATTTAGTTTATCATCTGTGTTGTTTGAAGTGGTACTTTATTTTTTTGTTTTTTTTAATTAGTGTTTAGTTTACAGGTATTTTTAAGTAACCAGGCTTGTGCAAATTGTTTTATTTGCCCCCAAATAAACCTGGCTAGACATTGTATGAAGAACAACACTAGCATGGCGATTAGCTTGGAGACCATGAAGTGTCATGGCTTCAGCTGCTAAGCCCTTCCAGTTTGGTTTGGTTTTCTTTTTCTTTTCTCCTGTGGAAGCTTGTCTGTAGTTTGTCTGCTTATTTAGTTTTAAACTTTTCAAAGTTGCCAAACTGGAACATGAGAGTTTTATTTGCAGCAGTTAAATTTTTTTTTTGTGAAACCCCATGTAGTTAAACCAAAATCATAGTCCCTGATTCATAGTTTTCTATTACATTTTTTAACAGGTGATGAAGAACACCTGTGCAGAGTAACATAATGGGACTCGCCTTGTTTTACAGTTGGATATTAATATTAGTTGGATATTATTTTTTGAAAATGCTGCTTCTTTCTAGGAGTCTTTCAGTCAGAGAAGCAAACCATGACTGCAATATTGCAATGCAGAAGTATTGGTTGGTTTAATAATCATTTAAACATAGACATCATCAGGCACTGTAAAGTAATTATTTATTGCATATAATTTTACTTTTGTGAGTTTGTTTTCAACTCATGTTACATTTAGGCAAGTTTAGCTTTATATGTCCTTTTTTAGTTGTAGTAAAAATAATATATGCTCCTAAATCAAGTAACGCCATTTTCAAACCACTTTGCAAGCTTGGGTAAACCTGCTAGCAGTATTATCTCTTTATTTAAAGCCACTCTGATTTTGTATTAAACCTCAGCCTAACCTGTCCTGACTAGAGAATGCCTTGTGTGTCTGGTCAACAATTTCTTGGAGTTCTAGTAGCAGAAATGAAACCGTTTTCTCTTGACTGAAGTCCATAATTGTGAATTGTAAAATGTTTAGCGGGTCATCGTCAGTTGATTGGATGCAGTAGTAGTGTTTAATTAATTTATCAATGCATTGTGCTATGAATAATAATTTTTTTCAGGGGTACATCATGTTTGTCATGTCCGTTCATCTAGTAATTCACCATTATGTGTGTGTGTACAGACAGGATTCATGCCTATAACCCATCATTAAGTTTGATTACGTAATCCAGTTTCCAAGCCCAGCATCAGAGAAGATCTTCACTTCTGCGTTTCATGTAAATAATTAGCAAATAGCCTTTAAAAAGTCTATTAACTGACCTCTTACACTTGTGAATCTGTGTTGATACAAAGGTTTTAATTTGATTCCTTGTCAAAAGGCAATAATTTGTAGATATGTACAGATATTGGGTTTTGCATTTTACTGGTTGACTTGGTGTTTAAATTTCTTTTTCTCCATGGAAATTCATGATACCCAGACCCCTAGGACACAGCTTAAACCACGCATGCCAGCTGTGTCTGTTTCGCAAGTGTACCACTGAAAACGGCTTTACCTGGAGACGTATTGATATTACTGTGTTGCAAATTTGGATTCAAACCTTGCAGCCATGTGTAAAAGACGCTCATCTTTCTTTCCTCGAAAAAGAATCTTTACATGTCGTCTATATTTGTCTTGATGGTAAAGGGATGGCTGCTGCTCTAAGTGTGTGGAGAGCTAGTTTCTCTTTCAATGCAATGTGCATCATGCAGTAGGTCCTCCAAGCTCTTCTAGCTTTAGCAGTGCAGTGATATTTATTTCACCTGTGGTTTGTACAAAGACTCAGAAAAACTGTCAGAATGTAAAGGCCATTAAGTAGTAGAAGTAGGTTTTACACCACCCTGTGAACTCTCGAAAATGTGATATTTTATTGATATCTCTGGTATGAGACTTGTGTGTGTGCAAGGAAGCACTAAACACATTTATTTTATATTTTGTATTGTGTTTTGAAGTTTAAAAAGAAAAAAAATTATAGAAGTTGTGGTTTTGAAAAAAACTCGAGTCCTTTGATGAAAACAAACACCTTTGTGAATAAAAGCCTACAAAACTTAAAAATGTATATCCAGAAATATAGACAATCAAACATCACTATGAGAAATGTTCAAGAAGCTATCTTTATTGTTTATAAGAATTGTACATAAACATTTGAGTTTTTTCTTTTCTTTTGTTAAACATTATTTTGTATTTCTGTTGTACTTTAATACCTTGTGTACAGATCCAGAAATAAAGCTCTGGAAAAGGTTCGGAGATGATTGCATGTTCTTCATCGCTGAAAATGTAAACAGATTTTATGGAGTCATATGGAAAGATTGTGGTTTTAGTATCGCTAAGTGAAAACAGTACAAATTCAAAGAAAATACCAGTAAGACTGAAACATTAAACATAAGTATTAATGCACTGGGAGAGTTCCATTTGGACAATTACAAATTAATGCATTGTGGTATAAAGATTAAAAGGCTTTTTGGCTTCCAATTCATATGTTATTAAACTTGACAGTTCAGGAAACAGGAAGTTCTCAGCTCAAACTCCACTTGCTTGTAATGGAGATTTCAAGCATAATACAGAATTCATCAGTAGTAGGAGTTTGCTTATTTGTAATGGAATCATAGGTACATGTTAAAACTTTAATTTTCGGACCATCTGCTAGGCATCTTGTCAATGTGGATTTAAAATGTGATCATCACAACACGTGCTGATGAAGGTCACGTAATGTGGTTGAAAGCCAGAACAAGCAAGTGAATTGATCTTGAGGTGAGATTGTGTCAAATACAGCATATATACATACATGCATACATATACACATACATATATACATACATAATTACATGTATGCATACATGTATATATACTTATATGTATATAAAATAAATATTAATACATATATAAATGCATTCATCCGTCCATCTGCCCAAAATATATATTCAAATACATACTGTATACCTACATACATTCATGTATAAATATACCTACATACATCCATCTATGAATATACATAAATAAATACATACATGCATGTATGTATGTATGTATATGCATGTATGTATGTATGCACACATGCATTTTTGCATATATGTATGTATGTATGTATGCATGTATATATGTATTTAAATGTATGCATTTTTGTATGCATGTATGTATCTATGTATGTATG
>CM022476.1:13288414-13290914 GCA_011952105.1 Coreoperca whiteheadi
TGTATGCATGTATGCATTTATTTATAAATGCATGTATGTATGTATGTGTGCATGTATGTATATTTGTGTGTTAGTGTATGTATGTATGTATGTATGTATGTATATGTGTATGTATGCATGTAAGTATGTATGTATGTATGCATGTATATATGTATATGCATGTATGCATTTATTTATAAATGTACGTATGTATGTATGTACGTATGTAAGTGTGTTATTGTATGTATGTATTCATGTATGTATGTATATGTATGTATATGCATGTATGTATGTATATGCATGTATGTATGTATATGCATGTATGTATGTATGTATGCATATGCATGTATGCATTTAATTATGAATGTATGTATGTCTGTATGTATGTATGTATGTATGTTTGCATGTATGTATGTTTGCATGTATGTATGTGTGCATGTATGTATGTGTGCATGTATGTATGTATGTATGTATGTATGTATGTATGTGTGCATGTATGTATGTATGTATATAATTGTGTTATTGTATGTATTTATGTATGTATGCATGTATGCATGTATGTATGCATGTATTTGCATGTGTGTATGTATGTATGTATGTATGTATGTTTGTGTGTTAGTGTATGCATGTATGTATGTATGCTTGTATATATGTATATGCATGTATGCATTTATTTATGAATGTACGTATGTATGTGCATTTATTTATGCATGTATGTAAGTATGTTTGTATGTATGTATGTATGCATGTATATATGTATATGCATGTATGCATTTATTTATGAATGTATGTATGTATGTGCATTTATTTATGCATCTATGTATGTATGCATCTATGTATGTATGTGTGCATGTATGTATGAAGTATGTGTGTTATTGTATGTATGTATGTATGTATGCATGTATGTATATAAATGTATGCATTTATGTATGTATGTATGTTTGCATGTATGTATGTGTGCATGTATGTATGTATGTATGTATGTATGTATGTATGTATGTGTGCATGTATGTATGTATGTATGTATGTAATTGTGGTATTGTATGTATGTATGTATGTATGCATATATGTATGTGTGTTAGTGTATGTTTGTATGTATGTATGTATGTAAGTGTGTATGTATGTATGTATGTATGCATGTATGTATGTATGTATAATTGTGTGTTAGTGTAAGTTTGTATATATGTATGCATACATGTATGTATGTATGTATGTTTTTATGTATGTATGTAAGTATGTATGTATGTATGCATGTATATATGTATATGCATTTATTTTTGAATGTATGTATGTATGCATGTTTGCATGCATGTATGTATGTATGTATGTTTGCATGTATGTATGTGTGCATGTATGTATGTATGTAATTGTTATTGTATGTATATGTATGTTTGCATGTATGTATGTATGTATGTATGTATGTATGTATGTATGTTTGCATGTATGTATGTGTGCATGTATGTATGTGCATTTATTTATGCATGTATGTGTGCATTTATGTATGTATGTATGTAAATGTGTTATTGTATGCATGTAAATATGTATATGCATGTATGCATTTATTTATGAATGTATGTATGTATATGCATTTATTTATGCATGTATGTATGTATGCATTTATGTTTGTATGTGTGTATGTATGTTTGTGTGTTAGTGTAAGTTTGTATATCTGTATGCATACATGTATGTATGTATGTATGTAAGTATGTATGTATGTATGCATGTATATATGTATATGCATGTATGCATTTATTTATGAATGTATGTATGTATATGTATGTATGCATTTAGCATGTATCTATGTATGTATGTATCTATGTATGTATGTATGCATATGCATGTATGCATTTAAGAGTGTGTATATGCATGTGTGTGTATGTATGTATGTATATGCATGTGTTTGTGTATGTATGTATGTATGTATGTATGTATGCATGTCTGTATGTATGTATGTAGGTATATACATTTATTCATTTATGCATGTATGCATGTATGCATTTATGTGTGCATTTATGTATGTATGTGTGCATGTATGTATGTATGTTAGTGTATGTATCTATGCATGTATGTCTGTATGTATGCATGTATATATGTATGTAAGTGTGTTATTGTATGTATGTATGTATGTATGTATGTATGTAAGTATGCATGTATGTATTCATGTATATATGTATATGCATGTATGTATGCATGTATGCTTGTATGCATTTATGTATGTATGTATATGCATGTGTGTATGTAAGAATGTATATATGTATGTTTGTGTGTTAGTGTATGTTTGTATATATGTATGTATGTATTCATGTATATATGTATATGCATGTATGCATTTATTTATGAATGTATGTATGTATGCATGTATACATTTGTGCATGAATGTATGTATGTATGTATGTATGCATGTAGGTATGTATGCATGTATACATTTATGTATGTATGTTTGTATGTATGTATGTAAGTATGTATGTATGTATACATTTATGCATGTATGTACGTATGTATGTATTTATGCATGTAGGTA